>JARHVA010004557.1:1087500-1147500 GCA_037957365.1 Torreya grandis | reverse complement strand
GAGTTGGTTACCCTTTCCCATATCACTTTTCTTCTCCATTTATTATCTATCAACATAAAAAATAAAATATTGTGTGGTATTCCTCAATATAATACCCAATCAGACCTTATGAATATCCTTATGAATACAATGGTGAATCTATAAGTATCTACCTCAGGGAAGAAAAATATGCTTACTTATGAGAAAATATAAAATGAACACATTAAACCAATTATCCCCATTAAACCATACCCTTATCAATGTGAAATTCTATAATTTATGAAGTTTTAAAATAAGGAGGATCTTCAATAACACATTTGAGCATTCAGACATGCTCGTTATTTTATATCCCATGATGATGATCTTCTTCTTATAACTTTTCCCATGTCACTAGTTGGACCATCCTTAGATTGGTACATTTCAATCCCTCAGCATTCTCTATTCTCTTTTGAGTAGCTAGCCAAAATATTTTTAGAGCACTTTTTCATCAACATCATAAGAAAAGTAACCATCACTAAACTCTATGCCATTATAAAATTTTATGATGAATCTATCATTGATTTCATGGCTAGATATAGGAATTTTATAAACCAACTCACTTTTTCCCTCCTTCAACCCAAACTAATTGAATATCTGTAAGATCATTTGTTAAACATATCTCATCAATGTTATGGGTTCAATCCTTCAAAAAATTTGATGAGGGAATTTTGATGGCCCATAAACTATAAATTAGAGATTTGTAAGAAGGAAAAGTAAAGTTAAGGTAATAAAAACTTCAAACTTGATCCCTCCAAAGGGACTAACAATAATAAAACTAAAGGCATTGTTAATGATAGAATCTTAAAATCAGCACCCCCATAGACAAAGAGCCAATCTAAACCCTCTACCTCTCAAGTATAATCCCAAAAACCATTAACACATTTTCCTCTATGAAAATATAAAACATTAGGAGAGTCTTATGATCCTATCTTAGATAAACTCTTAAAATCATCTAGCATCGAACTTCCATTGGTTAGACCTCTCGATGACTCTTGCCCTAAACCTAGTTGATTAAAGGAAAATGACTTTTTTAAATACCACTAAGTAATAGGTCATGGCATCAATAAGTGCCAATATTT
This sequence comes from Torreya grandis, assembly GCA_037957365.1. NCBI lineage: Eukaryota > Viridiplantae > Streptophyta > Pinopsida > Cupressales > Taxaceae > Torreya > Torreya grandis. Next base: position 1,146,403 of record JARHVA010004557.1, on the reverse strand, counting down.
AAAGGGTCTAGTATATTACCTTATTGATCAAAGGAATTTATAATTAGATAACCCTAACACTCTCCCTAATCAATCTATATACATCTTTACGCAACATTTCCCTAACCATACTTCTAAGTCTAATTTTATATAAGCTAATTTGGGATCCACCTTAGACCATGAGACCCATGTGATTAGTATGATTCATGATCAACCTACTTTTAAAGATATTGGTAGTGATTCTAAAAACACCTTTCATGATAGCTAAAATCCCAATTCTCCTTATAGGAGACATCTTTGAACCATTTAAATCAAGTAGGTCTATCTCCAAGACTCATTCATGATTTTTGGATCTCATTATTTGGGATCCTCTTGAGGAAACATTATCTAAGATCATTCAAGATAATCAACTATAAAAAAAATGAGGAAAGAGTTATCAAGGAGGATGCTTGTTTAGACATCCCAGAAGATACACATATTAATCCTTATGTCACCTCAACACCTATATGTAGCATATCCATCCCTTTTATCTTACTCCCCCCTGAGGAGACTATTACATTACCTCAAAAAACCCTAATATTAACTCCTTTATAGCCTGAGAATATCCAAAACTTAGAGAAATTAGGGGAAGTGCTTTGATAATTAGAAAAAAACCTTAGGGCATCACGAGGAAAATCCTTGCAACATCCTCCCATAAGGATTGAACTCCTTAAATAGGATACCCCTAGTACCCCTAATCAAATTCAAAAAGGGACGGTGCCTCTACCACCTATTTGAAATAAAACACACACACACACAAACAAACACACACACACACACACACACACATAAAGACCTCATCCTTCAAAAAGACTAAAAACCTCCATTATAGATTCCTCTTTTAAAGAGCATGTACCATCACAAAGGGATCTTACCACTATGATAATGCCAATAAATAACTCTTTAAACCTCTACTATCCACAAGGCCTTGGTGTGAGGTATTATCCTAAGCACAAAATACATGTTGTAGGGAATATTCAAACAACTAGTTTGAAGCATCAAGGTTCAAAGTCTAATACAACTTCTATACCAATGCTTCAAAAGATCAAAAAACCAAGTTAGGATCTATTGAAGGGATCTTACACTAAGATCCCTAATAAAATTCTTCAAACCTCTCGATTCACTCTAACACACATAAAAATTATTAACCCTCATATTTAGAGACTAGTGTGGTATCAGAAAAATAAAAAATGTGTGTATCATCAAATAGCAGGACATGATACAAAAAGTTATAATGCACTAAAATTTGTGGTTCAAAACTTATTAGAATAAGATGATATTTTAATGGAACAATTTTGATCATGACTATCCCCATAGTCAAACTAATAGGATCACATCCACCTCAAGTACTATTATATTACCAATAATATAGGAATGAGTTTTAAAAGAAGATAAAATATCTAATAGAGCTCAATGTCAACCCCTCGTAAACCCTCTAGATTTGGATGAGTCTAAAAACATGACAAATCTACCTTGTTTCATATATACATGATTCACATAGCTATATGATCCCAGACCCAGGGTTATAAGACCCATAATCAAGATAAAGTCAAAGTGACTATTGACAAATATCCTAATCCTACCATAAATAGTTCTATAATTCCCACCCTAAAACATAAAATTTCTATTTTAGGAAAAGTGCAAAATAATAATACTTCAAAATTGATACAGATATCCATCCTAAAGTATCTTCATCAGCTCCCAATCAAGATGTCTTTATATGAACATGTCTAAAACTCTCCATAACATCAAGAGGATATGATAAAAGCTTTACAAGCTACTAAAATATAGTCTGATAAACCCCAACCTTTATCAACTTTTATAACATCACTTCAAAAAATGTCATCCATGACATCCATGATTCAAAAATATAACCAGTACAGCTTGATGACTAGGATCCCCCACTATTTATCATTGGCCAAATTGATCAAACCCAAATCAAATGAGTAATGATTGATAATAAAGAAATAATAAATATTATATCATCTCATGCATTTAAGTAACTATAATTACCCAAAACTATTGTAGCCTAATCTCTAACCATTTTATGAGAATTCAATGATATTATATCTCTTATTTTAGGAATAGTTATCCTTCCCATCCAAGTAGGCATATATACTCTACCCAAGTTATTTTACATAATAGAAGGGGATTTTCAATACAACATCCTATTAGGATGTCCTTGGATATGCACTATGCATTACATCCCCTCGACCTTGCACCAATGTATTAAATTCAAACATGAAGGTAAGATCCATAATGTCTCAACTGATCCACATCCATTTAAAACTTAAAACATTACCTTTTAACTAAATGACATCTTAATTCATTTACAAATCATGATTCATCATCATCTAATGAAGTGTTATTTAGTAGTATGATACCTCAATCAAAGATTACTGGTAAGGATTCCATTGATTCCATGTTTTAATAGCCATCAAGTGGAGAGTATCAATTACTAATGCTCAACACTCTCCCCACTCCCCAGGAATATCAGTGTCCAAAAAAACAATACACGTATTATCCTAATATAGGAGAGCTCATTCCCTTTAGTCCACATTTCCTTAATAATAATTTGATCTATAGGGGGATCAATCATCCTTCTTCAGTTTTTAAAAACCAAATCCATGCCAAACCATTCACCTCAAACTTTTCAATCCTAGAAGAACTCCACTTTGAAAAACATACATATAAATATGTGTTTGGAATGGTTTTGATATAGGATACTATGAACAAGGGCCACATAATGTCACATTAGGAGATTTTAGGAAACCCCATGAAAAGCATGGCCTTATTTTAACAAAAATCCCAAAACTACCCCAAAAGTTACTCTTCTACCTACTCTTGAAGAGGACATGCCTTCCTCACCATCTAACAACCCTTCTATGATAGAAGATGTTGTATCCAATCTTCTACACCATTTTTTTAGTCAATTCCATCACTATATAACCTATCATTTATCATTTTGATGCGGAGGTCAAAACCATTCCTCTCTCCTACCCACATATGATAGGGTAGGATTTTCCCACCATCCCTATTCTTTAGTGTCAGGATGATGAGTCGATCTTAACTCAGTTAAGCACATAGAACTCTCATTTACATGATTCTCTTCTATCTAAAACCTCTAGTCTATTAAATGAAGATGCTATCAACATCAACATAGGATCTCATTAAAATGTAGGAACTGTTAAGGTTAACAAATCTTTATATCCTTGAGAGCACCAAGATTTTACTACATTTCTGATAGATTATAGTAAAGTATTCTCTTGGTCTTATAATGACATTCCTAGTATCAACCCTAGTATTTTCACCCATAACATTGTCACATTCCCTAACACCAAGCCTATAAATAAAAATATTTGAAATATGCACCCTCACATTATACTCATAGTCAGGGAAGAGTTACAACATTATTATCCATCAACTTTATCTATCTTATTGATTACCCTTAATGGGTATCTAATGGCATCCTTGTCATAAATCCCATAAGAGGACTATGCATTTGTACAATTTTTATAACTTTAATCTCAATTATCCTAAGGATGATTCCCTATCCCTAATATTGACCAATTAGTGGAATTAATAGCCAATCACAAAATTTTATCACTTATGGATGGTTTTTTTGATACAATCAGATCTTTATCACACCAAAAGATTAACATAATACTTCATTTATTACTCCTAGGGGGCCCTTATGCTATCTAGTTATGCCTTTCAACTTAAATAATGTTGAGACCACCTATCAAAGGTCCATGACTTATATCTTCCATAATATAATCCATAAAATCATTTAATATTATGTGGATGATCTCTTCCTTAAATTAGAATTGTGAAAAGACCATTGTTCAGTTCTTAAAATAATCTTTGCTCACCTAATATAGTTTCACGCTCATCTCAATTACAAGAAATGCATTTTTGTAGTTTTGATGGGTAAGCTTTTATGATTTAACATCTATATTTTATGGATAGAATTTGACCCAACTAAGATCAAATCCATTATATAAATGTGACCCCCATCTAATCCTAAACAACTCCATAGTTTACAAGGAAAATTGCAGTCCATTCATCATTTTATCTCCCAACTATCCGATTGATGCCAACCATTACACCACATCCTAAGGAAACATACCTAATTAATTGGGATTTTGATTATCAAGAGGCCTTTGATGCTATAAAATTCTATCTTATTTCACCAATAGTTCTCATTCCTCATAAGGAAGAGCAACCTTTGTTATTATATATTTTAGCTAAAAACCATGCCCTAGGAGCCATGTTTGCTCATCATGATGAGAAATATAAAGAGCATGTAGTTTATTATATCAGTTGCAAACCTATTGAATTTGAGGCACACTATTCACACACATAAACTTTCTACTTAGATCTGGTCTTTGTAGCCTCTAAGATTTTTTATTATCTATTCAATCATAAAACTTATGTGATCACGAACGCCGATCCCCTAAATTTTATGTATTCAAAGCCTTATCAAAATTAGTCAATGGAAAAATGGCTCATGATTTTATTGGAATTTGATCTCAAGTTTATCCACCAAAAATTGGTTAAAGTTCAAATCATTGTTGATAAGCTTGTTAAGGCACCTCTTGTTGATAATCAGCCAATTAATTATGAATTCCTAGATGAATCCATAGCCTCAACATCTCAAGCAGATCCATAATATCAAATGACTCTATTATTTGATGGATCTAAGTGCGAGTGTGGTGGGGGATCTAAAATTATATTCATCCCTCATGAGGGGACACCTATACCTTTATCTTTTAATATTGATTTTGACTACACAAATAATATGGAAAAGTATGGGGCTTTTATCATAGGTCTCCAAACTACTTTAGCTTTAGGTATTAAAACACTTAATATCTATGGTGATTCTCAGCTTGTGGTCAATCATATAAGGGCATATATCAATGTAAAATTAATACCCTTAATAAGTATAAGATAATGATTAATCAGTTACTAGCTACTTTTGAGCATTATGTTATCCAAGCCACTCCTTGATCAACTAACAAGTTTACAGGTACTATGGCTTCTTTGACCTCATTTATCCCATATTCATCTTAGGAGAGTAAGTTATCTATCCTCATCCACAAGGTTAATCAAACTTCTTTTACCAAAACTGATCTTCCCTCCATCCACAATGTAAAGGAAAACCCATTGGATCTTTGATATATGTAGATATTTGATTATTTATCAAGGGGGATTATCCCTCCATATTTATCTAAAAATGATAAGTGAGATTTCCAGCATCACATCACACATTTTTTCATATTAGGGGGTGTTATCTATAAGCATGATTTTTATAGTATCCTTATTCATTGTCTCTAAAATCTTGAAGATACCCTCACTATAAAAGAAGCTCATGATAGGTCATGTGGTGGACATTTTAGTGGCCAAACCATCTCTAAGATAATATTATGATTGGGCTATTGTTGTTCCACTTTAAATTAGGATTATTATTATTACATTATAAAATTAATAAAACGCCAATAACATGCTAACCTATCACATGTTACTAGATATGCATGATAGGTAGCAAAATATTTGTATCTATTTTCCTAGTAGAGGCTTGATATTATAGGTCAAATCAATCCTAAATCTTCCCAGTGTCATGGATTTATCATTACCACCACTTAATATTTCACTAAGTGGGTGGAGGCTATTCCTCTTAACCAAAGTAGACAAAATTATGGAATTCATTAATCAACATATTATTTATTGCTTTGGTGTTCCTCATAAGATCATCACATATAATGGAAAATCTTATAAAAATAAAAAGTTTCAATATCTCTATGACTATTTTAAAATTAATCTAAGCTTCTCCTCACCTTAATATCCTCAAGCTAACAAATAAGCTGAGGCATCCAATAATTTTTTTATCAAAATCCTAACTAAATTTTTAAATGAATTAAGAAAGAACTAGCATATTCATATCCCATTTACCTTATGAGATTATCAAAGTAGTATTTAAACCCCTATGGGTTCTACTCTTTTATCTCTAATTTATGGTACTAAATCTCTACTTCCTCTTTGGGGTCCATATTCCTTCCCTTTGCATCTCCTTTAAAGACATAATTTCTAAGGATGACTTTCATCAGGAATGATTAGCCTAGCTTGAACTATTGGATGAGTGTTGATTAGATACCCTTGCCCATATACATGTATATTAGGAATGAATAAATCACACCTATATTAAACATCTAAAAGAATGTGAATTTAATGTTGATGACCTTGTCTTAAAATAAAATCAACATCATTAATATGGAAACGAACAAATGAGGAATTTTTTTTGTAAATTGGCTTGGATCATATATTATCACCCATAAATATAGATTTGAAGCATATAGTTTGGTCTCTCTTGATGTAAAATTAGAACAAGAACCTCTTAATACATTACATTTGTGTCCTTTCCACTATTAATAAGTCTTAATTGCCTTATTCAACCTAGTTTCTTTTATTTTTGGTTTGATCAAGATAAAAACATATCCCTTTCCTTCTTATACCAAATAATTATATATAGAGGCATGTGGTTATCAAATAAATTTTCTATTATAACCTTAAAATTAATACCCTAACTCTATTCATATCATGATCTAATTGGAAAATCTCCACCTTTAATGGGAAGGAGCTCCAAATCATTATTTCTTGAAACTCCTCCCTATCACATCAATAGTTCATTTCATGAATAAGATTATCATCTTATGCAAAAAATATTTATGGAAATATTTTAGGATGCCTTGAGCCAATCCATAAATAAATAATAATTATAGGATCAAAAACTAAGAAAAGAAAAACATCTATAAAATAGGTAAAAATAATAGACTGATCCCTCAAAATAAAACTATTAAATATACATATATATATATATATATATATATATATATATATATATATATATATATATATATATATATATATATATATATATATATATATATATATATATATATGTATATTTAATAGTTTTATTTTGAGGGATCAGTCTATTATTTTTACCTTTAATATTATTTGAGATTTGTCTATTACGTCTCCAAGGTGACCAAGGTTTTGATGAGGTGTCATGTGTGTTAGATTGACAATGACAAAGTGTGCTTCAATATTCCTACATGGTTCTTCAATGTTTGAATTTGTAAGGTAATTGATGCATGATATTGATGGTATGAACATGTTTTAGAGAATATATGGTGTGTTATGAGTTCTTATAATTATTTTGTAAGTGAACAAAATTCATCAAAATAGTCATATGAATGTCTAATCTCAAGTAATCATCTTGATAGAAAGCTAAGTGAGTATATTGATGACATTATATTTCACACATTTTAAGGTTTCATGAGTAGCTTGATATATGGATAGATTAATTTATGTGATTATATCACATGTTTCAAATTTTATATCATGATTTTTACCATATCAAAAGTTATTAAGGGGAAAATTTGGCCTTTTAGGCAGAGTTTTACTAAGTTCCCATACTTAGCCAAATTTACAAGAAGAAATTTACGATGAGATTCTAATTAGATCAAAAATCTAATGGTGAGACTTTAATATAATTGGATAATAATCCATTGAATCATATTTATTAAAATATCCAAGATTTCACATGGGGTTTCCAAGTGGTAAAATCTCATTAGAGTCAAATAGTCAATATGCTAAGAAGGCACGCACTGGTGACAAATGTCACAATCTAAAAATCTTTGATAGTAGATCAATGGTGAGTGTATGATTATGAAATTAGAGATAAATTATGAATTTTAATTCAATAATTCAAATTATGATCTTATTTCATGCTAAACTATCAAGTGGTACACGCACATTGATTGAATGGTATAAGGTGTGTAGAAGGCATGCAAATCTGTCAAGTGGCACAATCATGAGAGTTTGGATCAATGGTGTGTATTTTTTCAAGATATATACCAAACTACTTCTAAATATATTAATGGTGTGTATTTTTTAAAATTGTTTAGGGAGCATGAGACAAATTTAAAGTGTCTAATGTTTAACATTTACACAGTGACCATTGAAGTTTAAATATTCAAATTTGTGAGGGAAAATTAGTCTATAGGTTTTGAGATATATATTTTGATCCAAGGAGAATTTATTGATGAAATAAAAACCAAATTTCTAAAATAATTCAAGATTCATCCATATAAACTATTTATAAGGTATTAATGTTATTAAAATAAAATTAATGGAGCTTAAAAACTAACTATTTATTTGTTCATGGTATTATTGTGGACAAAATTATGTTTGAGTAAAATGTGCTTTAGCATAAGAGTGTTTTGGTGGATGTATTCACATGAATATGTCATAAGGGTCATATGGAGTGGACCCAAGTATTTTAAATTAATTTTAGGTTTTTAATTTATTCAATTAAGTTCTAAATGGGTGAATACATGAGACCTATAAGGGCTACTAAAGCATAATTGAAAGGCGTAGCTACTAAAGTGTGATCCATGGATGTTATGGCTAACCTATGAGGATGGTATTGAGATATGTCTTATCATGATAAAATTATTAATGGTTAAGATAAGTATTATGTCCAACCAATAAGATAATATTCATGAATACTCTATAAAGAGTGAAAGGAAAGGTGATTATTTCTAGACTTGTGAAAGGAGAGAGTAGAATATAGAGATGAAGAAGTAAACCTTTGAAAGAGAAGGTATAGGTCATTAAGGACCATCAAAGAGTGAATAATATAAGTTATGCATATCTATTTAATTTTTTGAAGGTGAATGACAAGTTTAATTGATCTATTGAACCTAGAAAGAGGCATATTGAATGAGTAAGCCCTAGAGGCTATTTGAGAGAGATTAAGGGGTGAAGAGTGTAGGCAAGAGGAGTCCATCATCAGGTGTGTTTGAAATTAGATATGAGGTGGAGATTAGATCATAGGTAGCTAATTTGGTACTTGGATTCCTAGGGGGTTTTATCCTCCTTGCTAGTTAGAGTTAGTTAAAGGTGAAGTGGATGCTTGACTAAATTAAGGGGTGGGTACTCCTTGATCAACTAGTTCTGGTCTAAATTTTGGATTTTGTTTTGTAGTATTATAGTCCATCTTTTAGGGTTTAGTGGGTTTTATACCCTAAGAGTGTTTACCATATATATGTTGTGTTGTTGTGTTATATTCTCTTATTTATGCTTTAGATGTATGTGTTTTTATGTTTATGTTGCTTGAACAAGATTAGTGCATGCTAAATGTTTAAGAGTTTGGAATTGAACTAGATTATCTAGCATCACTAATTCAAACCCTCTTAGTGATTTTACCTATAAAAATTGGTATTATAATAGGATCTTATTTACAAGTTTAACCACTAGAAGGTGATCCAAGGTAAAATATGGCTGAGTAATTAAAGAAAGAAAATCAAGAGTTGAAGTCTCAGGTGGAGGTTACTTATGCATGTCTAAAATCAAGTGAAGAAAAGTGAAATCATTTAAAAGAACTTTTTGATAAGTAAAGAGGTAATATGAGAGAGTATGATCAAGATAAAGCTTAAAATAAGATCAGGGCCTCAAACTTTAAGGATATTATGGATGAGTGCGTCAAGCTCAATAAAGAGCTAGAATCCTTGAAAGCAAGATCAAGATTAAAAGCTGATAAAGAGAAGATCAACATTATTGAGTAAAAATTAAGGGTAATAAAGACAATTTTGAGCTCAAAAGAGGAAGAATGAAGATAGCTCAAGATTCAGTTAAAAGAGATAAATGCCAAGATAAGTTCAAATCAAGGTGAACATGATGAGTTGAATTCCATTCTTGATTCTATAAATATTATTGAAGATCAAGAATGTAGATTGAAGGATGACATGGATAAATAAGCTAAGAGGGATAAGGATACTATCAAAGATATTAGAATTTAGTTAGAAGCTACAAGTTCAAGTATGAGAGCTAAAGAGGATGAGAGTGTTCAATTGAAGACCAAGATAGATTCATTGAAAGATAATCATGAACAATTTGTTGTTAAGGTAAATAAGCTAAAGAAAGAGAAAGATAGGTCAACTCAAGACAACAAGGTTTAGGAATTATAAGAGAGTGTGTCATCTATCCTAATAGAAAAAGATAATTAAAAGTTAGTTCAATTCAATCTCCAAAAGAAATACCAAAGTGTTAATTGAGTCTAGTTTTGAGGATCCAAGAGAACATCCAACTATTATTGAGCAAGTTTCATGTAAAGAGCATTAGTTTTAAATGTTTAGTGATGAGGTTATTTCTTTATATGAAAAGGTATGTCATGAATATTTGTTGTCTCTATGTATTGTAAATTCATTATTAAAAGAAAAGAAGAATATTGTGGTGGATGAGCATGTTACTTATTTTAAACCTAAGAAGAAGAAGAACTATCTGTATTATATGACCAATGAGAAGAAAGAATATGAGGAGTTATGGTAAACTCCTAGCTTCACATTATTTTAAGACATTGTGGGTCAGTGTGTCTCTATCTAAGATTCAAGGAGACACTTGACTAGTAAGAGGAAGCATGGTGGATGCTAGTTGAGCTTTGGTTGATGTTGTAGGACAAAAAAGATATTTTGAAAATGTGCTTGGCTAATGGGGAGGAATGAGTTTTATGTAACTAATCCAAAGTGTTTTTGATGGAATGATTTAGAATATATATTTAGGGACAATGATCCTAAAGTTAAATTTTTGGTCAATCTTTGATGGATGGTCTAGTTGTTCAATATGGTGAAGAATGAAGCTGAACATATAAGGTATATAAGTAGAAAATAGAAGTTTCTATGTGTCGAATCAAATATGATGATTTTTTAAGATGTTATTTTTTCATAAGAAAGGTATGTTGATCTTGTTCTAGAGTGCTCAATTTATGTTAAGGGTTTTTGGTCCTAAAGATAAGATCTTATCAATTTCTATTGCTTAAATTGATTGATAAAATGTTGAAAGACTAAAGACAAGGTTGATATGGAATATGAAGAGCATGTGTTGTCACATTTTTGATATCATATAATAAGGTCTTAGATTTTTATATATTTTAATTTAATTATGCTATGGATTTAGGGTGAGCTAACTTAGATAGTTTGAAAGGCTTGAAGAATTGTGCATAATATAAGGAAAAGCATGTGTGAGATGTTCTAGTCATGGTGGCGATATGAAGAAATATGATACAGATGTGAACTCAAGAATTTTTATATGATGAAACCAATTGATAACTTTTGTCAAGGTATTAAATCCTCATTCATAAATAAAGGGGGGAGTTTTTTAAATGGTCAGGTCCTAGGATCAAAGGATTATGTAGTAGAATTTTAAAGAGAATTTATGAAGGCAATTACATTGATTTATCATTGTTGGAAATGGTCTCAAGATGATCACAAGGGTGTTTAATCATTAAAAACTTAGAGGGGGTATTTTTCAATGTTTTCAAGGTAATTTCATGTAATTTTTTATGATCATGTATGTTTTGTCTTCATAAAAACTATGTATGATCAAAGAAAAATGTAGTCATGGAGCATGTTTGATAAAGCTCAAGGTAAGAAGAGGTATGCTCAATGTTAGTGGGATTTTTTATCATCTCTCATAGGTGGTACTTTCTTATTACTGGTCCTTGAAGCCTTTTCAAGTCCATAAGATTAGGATTTAAGTCCACTTTATCATTATGTCAAAGGGGGAGAAAGTATTTGAAGAGAGAGATAAAGTCTATGCATAATATTTGTATTGGTGTTGACATCAATGAAAAAGGGGGATATTATTTGAGTTTTGTATATGATGTCTCCAAAGTGACCAAGGTTGTTGATGAGGTGTCATGTGTGTTAGATTGACAATGACAAAGTGTGCTTCAGTGTTTCTACATGGTTCTTCAATGTTTGACTTTGTAAGCTAATCTATGGATTATATTGATGGTATGGAAATGTTGTAGAGACTCTATGGGGTGTTATGAGTGATTATAATACTTTTGGAAGTGAAAAAAATTCATCAGATCAGTCATATGAATGTCTAAGCTCAATCAATCATCTTGATAGATAAAGGTAAGTGAGTAGATTAATGACATTAAAATTCACATGTGTGAAGGTTTCAAGAGCATATTGATATATGGATAGGTTCCTCTATATGAGGAGATCATATGGTTCAAATTTTAGGTCATGATGTTGAGCATATCAAAATTTATTAAGGTGTAAAGTTTCCCTTTTAGGTAGAGTTTTACTATGTTCCCATACTTAGCCAAATTTTTAAGAAGAGATCTAGGTATCAAAAGTTATTAAGGTGCATTTAATCAAATCATAGATCTAACAATGATAATTTAGTTAGATCATAAATCTAATGGTGAGAATTTAATTTGACTATGTAATGATCCAATAGAGTGTATTGATTCAAATATTCAAGATTACACATGGGGATTCTAAGTGGAAATAATTCATTAGAGTCAAATAGTCAATATGCTCAAAAAGCACATGTTGGTGAGAAGTGTCACAATCTCAGAAGCTTTGACAGTAGATCAATGGTGAGAATATGATCATGTAGTTAGAGATCAATGGTACATGTTTTATTAGTAAGTCAAAGAAAGCTCAAATTACATACAAAACTACCAAGTGGCACAAACACATTAATTGAATGGTACATGATGTGTAGAAGGCACACAAAATTATCAAGTGGCACAATCATAAGAGCTTAGATCGAAGATCAATGGTAAGCATTGTAAAATAAAGACCAAGATACTTCTATGGTCAAAATTTTCAATTTGTTCAAATTTGTTAGGGAGTATGATATGAGGTCAAAATTTCAGATGTTTAACATTTACACAATGACCGTTGGAATTTAAATATTAAAATTTGTGAGGGAAAACTAGTCTCTAGTTTTTGAGCTATATATTTTGATCCAAGGAGAATTTCTTGACGCAGTAAAAAATAAAGTTGTAAAGGATTTCAAGGCACATCCATAAAATCTAGTTATAAAGTTTGAATATTTTTAATTCAAAATTATGTAGCTTAAAATTTAAATATTTTTTCATTCATGGTGTTATTGTGTACATAATTATGTTTGATTAAAATGTGCTTTAGTAGAAGAGTGTTTTGGCAGATGTATTCACATGAAGATGTCATAAGGGTTATATGGAGTGGACCCAAGTATTTGAAATTGATTAGATGTTCTTAAATTACTCAATTAAGTGCTAAATGGGTCAATACATCTCCATGAGACCTACAAGGGCTACTAAGGCCTAATTAAAAGGTGTAGCTACTAAAGTGTGACTCATGGATCTTATGGCTGACCTGTGAGGATGGTATTGAAATATGTATTAGAATGATATAAGTCTTAAGGGTTGAGAAAATTATTATGTAAAAACAAGAACATAATATTCATGAAGACTCTATAAATAGTGAAAGCAAAGGTGATGCTTTCTAGACTTATGAGAGGAGAGATAAAATATAGACACAAAGGAGAGAACATTTGAAAGAGAAGGTATAAGTCATTTAAGACCATAAAAGAGTGAAGAAGATTAGTTATACATAACTGATCAAGTTGGTGAAGTTGAATGATAAGGTAAATTGATCTAATGATCCTAACAAGAGGTAGATTAAGTGAGTAAGCCCTAGAGGTTATTTGAGAGAGATTGAATGGTGAAGAGTGAAAGCAAAAGGAGTCCATCATTAGGTGTGATTGACATCAGATCAGAGGTGGAGATTAGATTAGAGGTAGATGATTTTGTTCTTGGTTTCCTATGGGGTTGTAGTCTCTTTGATAGTTGGAGATAGCTAAAGATCAAGTGGGTGATTGACTACATTAAGGGGTGGGTACTCCTTGATCAGTTGGTGTTGGTATAAATGTTGGATATTGATTTATAAGACTATATTCCATCTTGAAAGGTTTAGTGGGTTTTATCTCTCAAGAGGGTTTTCCACACATATGTTGTGCTCTTGTGATGTATGCTCTTATGTATGCTTTGGATGTATGTGATTTTATGTTTATGTTGTTTGATCAAGATTGATGCATACTAAATGTTTAACAATTGGGAATTGAAATGGATTATCTAATATCACTAATTCACCCTCCTCTTAGTGATTGTACCTCTTAAAACTACTCCCTTAAATGATATCTTCTTAAAAAATCATCTCTTAAAACATAGACCACTCCCTTGAAGGATGGCTATCATGCATAAAATATCTAAAGAAATCTTCCCGCACTAATAAACTTATTTAAATTAGTAGAATTCCCACATTAATCAATCTATATTGATTGGCATAAAAGGATCCTAGGTTTATCCTTAGTTTTTGTATACAAAGTGAAAACATCTTCTTCTTATATAATCCACTTTTTATTAAAATCATGAATCAAATCCCTAGAAATTTCCATCTCAAACCAATAGATCCTGAACTTAGTTAACCTAAGGTTGTTGGGATATTTATTAATAATTAATTAAGGATGTACATGAATCTATTTCAATAGGTTTTCTTGGGTTATGATATGAGTTAGTATCAAGAAATAAAACATTTATTTGTCTTTATACTAATTAAATAAAAATTGTGTTAATCAATTAATTAAAAACAAACTTGCCACATATATCCTAATCAAAGTATAAGAACGTCATAATCTAGTAATACAAAATCCATAATCTAATCACATAACATCAATCCATAATCCATAATATAATCTAATTGATAATATAATCTAGATCCATAATAACATAATCATGATCCATAAACATTCTAATTTAAATCCATAACATTTAAAATCCATCAATTCATAAATCCATAATATTATCAAACCCATAATCACATCACATAAATACATAATCCATAATCTAATCAAACCCATAATCACATAACATAAAATATGTAATCCATAATCCATAATCTAATATAATCAATAATCTAATCCACATCCATAATGACATAATCTGGATCCATAACCATTTTAACAATTCATAGAAAACCATAATAAATCTATCACATCATCTAGTTAGCTAATCACATAAATATAAAACATCCTAAAATTAACTCCATAATCCATAACATTTCAAATCCATAATCTGTTAACCTCCATAGAACACAAAATATAAACATCACAACTCATAATAAAAATCATGTATGTATGTATGTATGTATGTATGGGTATATATGTATGTGTGTGTGTGCACACTCAAATGTACATCATAAATCTCAATATACAAAGTGTGTGGCTCTCTGGCCAGTATAATAGATACAAAAATAAGCTACTTTGTAAATTGGAGATGGCTCAGATGGATGCTCCCAATACCTCTACCACCACATCCACTCACATCCCCTCCCCCATATCCTCCTCTATCTCTCCTATGATCTCTCTTGTGGGATACACTCCTTATGCAGATTGAGCTTGCATGTGTTCATCTAGAATATCTTCCCTATGTGGCCAAATGGGTGGCATATCATGGAATCTCCTAATGTAAATCTAGTACAATCTATTCATAATATCACATCTCAGCTTTTAACTCCCAATAACTATCTACACTCATAGTACCTTCCTACCTTATGTTCAACTAATCTACCCCTATAACTATTTTCCCTAAGGATCCCCCATCCCATCATCACAAGCTATCCTTATTTATGTGATATCAGTCCTAATCCTCAACTACTAGATCATGACTTAGTTATAGAGTGTCATACTTTACCTACAAATCATCTAATCTAGTTTAAATAATGTTTCACTCTATCTACATAGTAGTGAGTACCCCTACACTATGGTCACCTATCCCTATAATATAATGCACTAGACTCTCAGTATATCCCACTCAATAATAATATCTATGATATCTATCTCCTCCTCCTCTCCTCTCCTCTCTCCTCTCTCCCTCCTTTCCCATTTCCTCTTCCTCTCCTCCCTCCTCTTTTACATCCTGCATCTCCTCATCTGCTCCCTCCTATCAAGGTCACACCATCCTCTCTTACCTAGCATTCAATTACCCTACCCACCACACTAAGAATGTTAAGGTACACCCTGTATCATCTAGATCTACACCTATTACCTCTTCCTTGGTTCCTATAAAAACATCCATAGCATTTGGCTTTAGGAGTCTAATCTTTATCTCATCCCATATATATAATCATGAGGCCCATGGTATATCCCATATTAGACCAAACTATCTCCTCACCCTCCCAAAATGTAAAAGCACCATGTTGTCTAGCTTCCTCCCTGTAAGCCACCTCTCCCTCTGAATATCTACTAGCTTAGATTCTATCCCAATCCATGCAGTAAATTTGATGTAAGACCTCCAAATGACATCCCCATCATTTAACCCCACAAGGACTCCTTGATAACACACCAGGTTCTGGGTCACACCATATGTATAGGCTCATACTAAATCATCCTTTCATGAATTTAAAGAAACACTATAGTAAGTCTCATACCAGTGTATTAATGGGGTACCAATAGGTCATAACACCTTGATGTGATCATAGGTCTTACTTGTTCCACTCTTAGAACATAATAGAAATCCTTGTTTTCCTTTGTCATTATCTTGTCACCCTATATACTCATTTTTTTTAGGTGTAGTTGAGTAGAATTGATGTTGAGTCATTTGAATTGACATTGATTCTATAGGATCAACATCGATCCATTATACTCTATTTTTAAACTTGAGCCTTTTAATCCTAGAACTTTGTCTTCAATCCTTTCTAATTTAATCTTCTATCTTTTTAAACATGGCATTAATGTTTAGATGACTTTGCCTAAAAATATGCATGAAATCGTTAATGTTACTAATCTTTCCATTAAAACTCAACCCTTTTTCATCAACTAGAGTGATATAGACTTTGAGTTATCACTTTGAACCATTTTTTACTCTCCATAAATTGAAGCTAATTTTGACCAACTAGATGTTATACAAGAGGATGTTAATGTTGCTATAGCTTATTAGGATGAATATATTTCTTACATTGATAGTTTGAATGAAGATAATTCATAATCACTTTGTTATCACATCTTATTACATATTCATCTTTTGTAATTTTAGTGTTTATTTATCCACTTAATTATGAAAATAGCGAGCTAACATCCACTTTAAGAAGTTCATAACTTCCTAGGACTAGTTTCTAATTAGGCAGTTCACCTACTTATTTATTAATCCATTTTATCCAAGTTGTCTTTTTATGAGCAAGTTATTCTTCCAAACCAAAAATAAGTTCCCTCATTAACTAAATTTAGGCAGTGTGGAACCCTCTTAGTATATCTATGTATTATTTATAAACCCAACATCTCATTAAGTTTTCATTAGAAAATTAAATTAAAAAGAAAAACAAAAAATTATTATAACATCTATAACTACCTTAATTTTTCTTGAACTCCCTATTGACCCAATTTTGCCCCTATGGAAAAATTTTGGTCACCCTCTTCAAAAGCTATGAAAGGCCAGTCAATTTCAGGTTATAGTCCATCTTCAGGTTCATGCTCAGTTTAGGCCAAGTTCATTGGTTCAGCATGATTCATATAGGTTCAAGCGCTTTGGTTCAATGCAAAAGTTCAAGTCAATGGTTCAATGCATCTAAGTCCCATAAAAAATTTAAAGTTTTAAAGCAAAGGGGTAGGCCACAGTTTAGCAAAAGGCAGAAAAGAAATTGTCGTGGGTTACACGGCAGTAAGCGGCAAAATTACCGCAGGTTACACAGTAGTCAGTGGCAAAATTGCCACAGGAAGTAGCTAGCAAAGAAAAGGAGACCATTAACATTGGCCGACGATGGCAAAATTGCTGCACATGATAGCCAAATTGGCTGACGGTGGCAAAATTGCCGCACACGGTAGCGAACTCAGTCGACGATGGAAAAATTGCCATGCACGACAGTAAATCGACCGATGGCGGCAAAATTGCCACGTGCAGTCCACGACATTGAGTGGTAAAATTACCACTCACAACATTTTGTGGAGAAAAAAGCCCATAAAACATAGAAAAAGGCCTGACCAGCTCGCAAAAGAGCAGGCTGCATGCAAAACAAGGCAACAAGCATGGTCTTGGCAGATTTTTGATGTCAGCTACAGTGTGTTCCCTCTTCCCAATGAGACTCCTCTTGGCTTTTCCATATAAATGGGCAAACTTGGTCATTTTGAAGGATCTTCTCCATTTTTGTAAGGAGCACAGCTCTGCAAATTCTCCACCTGAATCAATAAAATATAGTTTTTTGCCTCCATCTTGGATAGATTTGTTGTGTATGTCATGAGTATTATTTGTGTTTAGTCATTATCTTCGATGCTTTCACAGGTTAATGCCAATAGACCAACCATCTACAAGGTGCCATTTTTGTAGCTGAAAGGAGAAGATCAATATTTGAGAAGTATAGAATAGAGGAAGTTGCTTACAAGTGTGCATTCCACAGCACCTTGGTAAACCTCTGTTATGTATTTTCCATTATAGCCTCCATGTTAGTCCTAACAGCCTAGTTCTTTTGCTAGATGTGTAGAGTATATTTGCATTTTCTTGATTTTGAGAGTGGATGTGGGAGGGTCAAACCTTTATTTTGGTGTATCACCTCTTTAGAGTAGGCTATTTGTTTTCCTATATTTTCTTCCCCCTTTTCATCCCCCCAGTATATCTATATATCTATATTTTGCACTATCTGAAACAAACAAGATACATCAAAGGGAACTAGCCCATACCTAGAGACTCTCCTCTCATGATTCACCATCCCACAGGTGAGAGAGGAGTTTCCATGTTGCAGGGAGAGGGCAAGAACCTATTTTCCTGCCATCGAGTGCACTTTCCAACATCAACACTCCCTCTAAAGAATATTGACATGGATCAAAATACCTAACACCTAACACACCTATATGAATGAATCAAATGTGACTTAAATATTTACTAAAGTGACATTTACCCCTTCTAAATCCCAAATCACAAGATTAAATTATTTAATCTCTATCACAAATGATTGAGAACCCAACTTGAACCCAAACTTGACAAAAGAATTTAAATTTTCAAATAAGCAAATTTGGTAAGAAAATAACAATTTCAAAATATAAGGACTTCTATGGCATCTAACCATCATAATCACACTCTAAATGATCTATAAAAATGAAACCAACCCAAAATCAAGACCATTGAAGATGCCCCTACATCATACTTATTAGTTGATTACCTTCTCTAAGCTTGAATATTATTGAGTAGGATAAGTTATGAAATTGTCTAGTTTCATTTACATACATACTGAATATAAGTAGTGGGTAAAATAAATGAAAAACTATAAATAATAAACCTCATTTAGTGACTAATGTTTCAAGTTCTCCTATTTCTCCAATAGGCATGGGTGGTAGTAATGGTAGTGGTTCTATTATAGGTACAAGAGGATCAAGAGGTGGCTTAGGAAGAAATTGTGGACCTCCACCATAGGGTTCAATAGGAATTATAAAATAATAACCATAGGGTCTAATATAACCACCCAATGTACCTACAATTTACTATGATATCACACTTCATATTTTTTAGTATTGATAATACAGTTAAACATGTTCACAAGTGTGAACTCATTTGGCAGGCATGGGGAATAATTTCTACTGAGTGGAAGGAAACTCAATATTCCACTACCCTATTGGATCATGTGCATAAATGGTATATAAATTTTGATATTTAGCAAGTTTTTATAAACTATGAACTATTGAAAACTAATTTTCTTCAATAATTTGATATTCTCAAGTTTAAGAAACAAAGTATTACTACTTTAAAAGATATTAAACAAGATCTCACTGAGAGTGTGCACACATACGATGTTAATTTAAAAATCCTTATTTATAATTTATCATTTTATATTAATCTAATGTAACATTCTCAATGGTTTTTAGGATGCATATTACTTCTTTTTCGTTGAGCCTTATCCCACAAGACCTTTATTGATCTATGTGAGGCACTATAAGTTGCCCTCTATGTTGAAGTTGTGGGAAATATAAACATGGGAATTAACCCCTTTATGGAGGTCCAAATTACTAATATGGATTCTCAACTAGATAATCTTATAGATACAAATCTTGATTAGACTCACATTGGCTTGTGGTGTGTTGATTGTGAAGTATAGGGTCATAACAAGAACAATTATCTATGAAAAAAATTTCATGTTATGTTAAAATAATCCTATGAAAATTACAAGGAAGACCATGATGTATGGATTTTTCCTTTACTTTAGCATTCCACCTAAGCCAAAGTGTCACTATATTGTAAGATATGTTATGCATATACCCATGATACTAATGAATTTTGAGTTATTTATGAGATTCATGAAATAAATGCATGAGGTACTCACTAATATTTTATGGATAACACATAATAAATTGGTGGGAGTCAATATTTTAGAGGTTGAGGGCATGGAAATGAATGAGGAGGTAGTCAATTTACATATAGGACATGTTACAAGTGTGAATATTTAGACCACTACTAGTGTACCACTACTAGCATGATTGAATGGTCTACCCTATTTATGTATTTTGTGAAAATGAGCATTGACTATAATAATGTCTAGAATTGTATGCTACTATTACCAAAGGATATAATGAGAAGGGCAAAAAATGATATGTGTTACTAAATCTCAAACTAATTAGTGTAAACGACACCCTACTACTCTACCAATTATACTCAAGATCAATATCACTGTGTAGATTATCACTCATTCTCAACCTATTTCTTCAAATCCACATGTCAAAAAGGTTAAACATGAATAACCTCATACATAAATATATATATATATATATATATATATATATATATATATATATATGTCAAACATCAGAAAGAGGTTTTGCATGACACAATGGCCTTGGTACAATAGTTGCAAAGAGAAATTAAGTTCTTGAAAGATAAGGATGTTACCATGATATCAAGATGAAACAAGTTACAGTACCCATAGACTCAGGGCATGATGAATTTAATGTGTTGTGAAAGTTATTCCTTATTGAATACATCATCCCCCTTTTAAAGAATTGGTTTCACCAACAAAGGAAAAATTCTTCATCAAATCATCATTTGAACCATGTATGTAGATAGGAGACTCATGCCCAACCAAATTTATAATGTGATAAAGAGGTCCTCTTAAATGCATCCATTGGTGGATGGATGATCCATGATATATTAATGGACACTTTCATGGAGGTTAATGTTCTAAAAAGGATGCCTAGAAAAAATGGGGAGACCCAATTTGAAACTTTCCCCACAATTTTTTCTTTATGTCTAATAAGACTCACACACTATTTATAGACATTCTTAAAGATGCCAAAATTAGCATCCTAAGTGTCATATTTAAAAGTGAATTTGAAATGATTGATATTTCTAAATTTTATGTCTTTCCTTCTCTCTTAGTTAGACCTTAGTGTTAGGCTAACAATGTTGACTTAAGTTTCAAGAAGTGTTATATCAGCTTTGAGAATAACACTCAATACATGCTCATCCCTATAAATAATGACCAAGGGCCTCCATTTGAGTAAATAATTGATGTTTATGAGGATATTAAAACTATTTATAACATCACTTCCAAAGGGAATGAACATGTGGATCTTACGCTTGATGATATATTGTAATGGGATGCATAGTCCATTTTAGACACTACAAGTATTTATTGCAACCAATGGGATAAAGGAACCTATCATATTATAAGGAATTTTTTTGGTGTTCTTGATAGCCACCTAAGTTCCTCCCATAATTTATCTCAATTCTAAAAAAAAAATTAATCATTGGTCTACCACCCTTGAGGATCGAACATGCACCTTAGTTCCATGGTCAAATTGAGGTCAGGGAGTATTTGTAAAAATTAGAATAGTATTATGTTAATGAAGGTGAATGCCTATGAATTTTCAAATTTGTGTTTCAAATAATATTTTCTTGATGGTGGTCTACTCATAGATATAAATTATAGACATGGGAACAAGTACATGTTACTATTCACTATCACTTCCACCATGACAACCGTGTTCATGCCACCCTGAGTTATGATGGTGTTGCATCTCTAGAAGACTATCTAATAAACTATGAAAGCCTATGGAATATTTAGGAAACATTTTTACCAAAATCCTTATGGATTCATGCATTTTATGGAACCCTATGTGCTTGTGATAGGGTGTAGTATATACATCAATAAAGATACAAGGGAATGGATACTTGGTGGCATATCAAACATGGTATGCTTTCAAGTTTTTCATTTTCTTCTCCATGAACTATTTTATGCTTATATTTTCAAGCAATCCTTTAAGTAGTAGTAAGATATTTTTCACTAGTTGAAGATCACATACATCACATATATGACATACCTAAAAACATCTTAGCCATATATAAAAAACATAATATTCCTACCTTGACTATGTTTGATCCTTAATTTCAACCTAAATATGCATATCAAGAATAGATATAAAAGGGAAAGTAAAAGGTCATGTATCAAGTTGATGAGGGTACTGGTTCTCATCTTCCAAAACTAGCATTCAGCTACTTACACCTATATATAGATTATGGTTTGTGTGATGTCATATATACCATGTAGTTTGATTAGAAACCATATTCTACACCACTCCAAATGGTTCATAATAATATTGGAATGAAGGATCCACCTAAAATAACCATTATGGGAAATTATTGGTCTGATATTAAGTTAACCAAAAATATTAAACTCTTGTAGAAATAAATATCAACACATTTTCCCATGTAACTACATAGAAATTAAGGTAGTGAATCCATCATTATGAAAGATGCATATAAATTTGGTTTAAGGCACTCAACCAATGAGAAAAATATATTATCAGATGAACCCTAATCTATGAACTATAGTAAAATAATAAATTGATAGTATGTTATGCACTAGAGTTGTTACTCCTATGTATGAATCTAAGTGGGTTAGTCCTAAGGTGATCAACATCAAGAAAAATGGTTGAATTTGTATTTCCATAGATTATAGAAAACCTAATGTTTTTTTTCTCACTAAACCTTTCCTAATTCCATTCATAAAATAAATTTTGGAAGGTGTTTTTGGATATGAGATTTACACTTTCACTTATGGATTTTTTAGCTATCACCAAGTGTAAATTATTGAGGAAGACAAGGAAAAAATAACCTTTAAAATTGAATGGGATTATTTTTCATATAATGTTATATGGTTTAGATTAAATAATAAACCAATAATTTTCTCATGCATTTTAGCAGAATCCTTCAAGGATTTTATTCATAATTTCCTTTAGGTGTACCTTGATAATTAGACTATGTATGGTTTAGTATGTGACCACTATGATAATTTGTGCCTAATGATCAAGCACTATCATCATCTCCTTAAATATTAAAAAGTGTATATTTTCCATGTCATTTGGAATCCTATTGACACACATCATTTATTAAGATGGATTATTGGTGGATCTGGTCAAGATTACAATCATTATCCAACTTTTACCTCCAAACACTCAACAAGAGGTCTATGCCTTCTTAGGTCACAATGGATACTATTGTAAGTTTGTTCAGGGTTATGATAACATATTAGATCCAATGTAATAATTACTCAAATAGAATGGCATATTATTATGGACTTCCACACACTAACAAGCATTTGATGCTCTGAAGGAAAAAGTGGTGACTATGCCCATTCTCAAGTTCCTAAACTGGATGCAACCATTTTATGTTTATTTCTACACTTTAATAATGGTAGTGCACACCATCCTTGCATAATTGGATGAAGTAAACCTTGATCATCCCATTTACTTTACTAGCTAGAAGATCTCACTAGCTAGAATAAATGACTCTACTATAAATTATGATGCCCTATCCATGGTTTATAGACTCTATAAGTTTCACCATTAATTTTTGGCCACTCCATTATCTTTTATATAGATAATTAAGTGATTAATTATTTAGTTAATAAGTCAATGTTACATAGATGCATTTGTTGATGGATTGTCCTATTTTAGGAGTTTTAGTTCTCCATGATTTGAAACTAGGAAAAACTAATTTTGATCCAAAATACCTCTCACACATCCAATCTAGTGAAAAATGCACACAATATAAGATGATTTAATTGATATTAAACTCTTCTAATTTAAGTGTGTGCCTAAATAATTGATATAAATTATTTCTTTTCTCACAATAGGCTCAATAATAGACCACCTTACCACCCAAGAGAGGAAGCAATTAGTTTTTCGCATTATCCCTTTCTAGCTTATTGGAGGAGACTTGTATAATTTAGGATATGATGAGGTATTATGAAGGTGTGTAATGAAGCATGAACATGATGAAGTAATTTTGGAATTCCATGAGGGTGTTGTAAGAGGACATTATGATGGTGACACAATGGAAAGAAAGTTTCTACTAGTTGGGTTATATTAGCCCACATTATTCAAGTATTTCAAATCCTATGTATGCCAATGTTATATATGTTAGTGTGTAGGTAAACCAAACCTCCAAGATTCCATGCCCATTCATCTAGTGTTTTCTCATGAACCATTTGAAAAATGTGCTATTAAATTTGCTGGCCTTGTTCAACCTACTACAATATAGACTGGTACACACTATATCATTATTGCCATATATTATCTCACATGATAGGCTAAAGTAGCACCCACATAATATTATACTATTATTACCATTATTATATTTATATGGGAAAATATCATCACATGATATGGATGCCCATTAATTATAACTAGTTATCATGTCACTGACTTTATCAATGCAATAGTGTGCATACTTAGCTAAATTCATGATTGCATATTATAAGACCACACCATATCACCCTCGAGGCAATGGTATAGTTGAATCCTCTAAAAATGTCCTTGGTAATAAATTGAGTATTTTTACAATATTGGTTGCACTGGTTGAGATAATCTTATTTCAATAGTCTTATGGGCTTATCAAACTACATATAAAAGGCTAAACAAAAGTACTCCCTTTAACCTTGTCTCTATCATTGAATTAGTTTTATCAGTGGAATTCCTTGTACATTATCTATGTATTATGTGTGTTGGTAAATTAGATGAATAAAAATCCCTAAAGGATTGACTATACACTTTACATAAATTGGATGAAAAATGCATTTTTACACATTGGATTTAAGGGGTTGAGAATCAACAAAAAAAATACTAAAACGATCGACATATCAAAACAAATGTCTTTCATCCTGGTATGTAGGTATTGGTTTATGATTTAAAGTTTGCACTCCATCTGTTCAAACTAAAAATCTAGTGGAATTGTCCATTTATTATTCATGATATCTTCCCAACATACACTTTTAATATAAAAATGTTAGATGGCCAATTCCTTCCAAGCCAATTTAATTTTAGTCAGCTCTAGCCCTGCCATTTTATGTAACACTTTTAAGCTCTAAAAATAATGTGTATGTCAATGGTTTATCTGATGATTTAATTTTGTTTTCAAATAAGTGTGGCATTGGTTTTATGCCTTTTATTAGGTTTAATTTATCACATTTGGTGCTCTCTTATATTTATAACTCTACCATTTATCACTATTACCTTCTTGACAAATGAATCTCTCTAGGTTATGATGTGGAAGACAACACACATATTTTAGTGTGGGGTAAGTCTAAAGATGGATAAGTAATAAAGATAAAGTGTGTAAATAAAAGGTTTGGAGGAATCAAATGTGATCAAATAAATATTATATGACAATGAGGCACACAAGAGGTGGTGTGTGACCTAGGAATGTGGGATGGAGATGGTAAAGGCAATGCCATTACAAAATGGTTAATGTAAAACATAGTCCTTATGAATAAAAAATGGAAATTTGAATTTTTTACAATTATCATGCATTATGGAAAAGTTGAAATAAATTTCAATGGAAAAATGGAATAGGTTAATTTATTGACAAAGTAGTGGCATAAATGGTAAGCATGTTAAATGGGCACCATGGCATGCCATTTAAAGTACTAATTATTGAAGTGATGGATGGTAGTTTGAAGGGGTAGCTAATTTTAAAAATTACCTATCTATAAAATTCCTAAAGATTTCTTATTATCATTTTTTATTTTGAAAACTTCAAAATATTGAAGAGATTGAATAAGTGTTTACAAGAAATAGAGAGGGTGTCTTCACATAAATTTAATGGAAAAAATAGAGTAGAGGTTTAGGTGAAGGTCATTCAAAGAAAGAGGAGTGAAAACATGATCATGGGAGCATTTGTGAGTGAGTTTAAAGATTAAAATGTTACATATATAATTTAACGAGGTTGAAGTAAGAAGTTTAAAGTGTTTGAATTTAGAAAAGGTGTCAAAATATTTTCATTTAAATAAAATGGTTGACCATGCATTAACCTTCAGGAACCCTATTAGTGATGAAACCAAATTAGAAGTCATGTAGGAAAATAGACCCATTACCAATAATCCACAAATTATAGAAGTGCAAGTGCATAGAGAAAGGTAGTCCTTTTTTAATCTAATAAGAGGGTTCTAGTGTACCCATTATTAAAAAACCACATAGCATGCAAAGTGAGAACCTGATAGAGCTGGTAGAAGAGACATCTATCAAGTAAGCATTAGAGATACTATGTATAGGTAATAAGGATACCATAAAACCACCTCCACCTCTATTTTTTATAAAATAAATATAGTACCCTAAGATGGTCTTGCACATGGATGATTAAGAATCTAAGGTTTCCACTTGTCAAATACCTAGCTACAATCATCACCAATCTAGGAATGAGGGTGATATGTAATGTGACTATCATATTAAGTGTTAAAACAAAAGGAATGATGTCATATATGATCTCATAGTTCATAATTTGATAGAGGATGTGAGCATACTTCAAATCTTCCAATTTCCATACTTTAGGAAACCTCATGAGGAAGTATAATTTCTAATTTCACACATATATCAGGACTAAATTTTATTTTTGGGGGAAAAAAAGGATTAAAACCCAATAGATCACCAAATTAATATCTTTACCATATTCATGAGCTTATATCCATGTAGATCTTGATGATCAAGATGTTATTGATAAAATAGCAATGGCATTGAAGTATAAGAAAGAAGGTCATGCCATGCACATTATGTCTTTTAGATCTTACCATTTGGGTTGCTACACACATAGAAATGATAAAATCAAGGTATTCAAATAAATGGAAGGAGTTGGATACAACCCACCTCTATTTCACATGTCAACTGGTAAAGGGGAATAAATATAATTGCTCTAAGTATTTTATTGAGAGAATTGAAGAATATGGGTAGAAGGTCCATCATCTACCTAACTACAAGTTTCCCTAGGGAATAATTTTACTTTCAATTATTTTTCATGAAATTTGTGTCCCCTAATGCAAATTACCAAGACACTGACACAAGTAACCAATGGAAAATAGGTCCCAAACTTGTAGATCTAGAGCATGGCCCTCATAAGCGAAAGGGGCCTATTTAAGAATCAAAATAACTATAGCAAACAAATGAGGGTAATGATGACCCTCTCACTTGCACCCTATTCCGTTAATGAATCATATATGAGAAACTTTATATGTGGGATTATTTCTTCAAAAATGAATCCACCATTTAAACTTGGTGTGTATCTTTTACTATGGACATATGCAATGATGAAGGTCATTTTGAGCTTCCTAATGCTAGCATAGATTTAAGCTTAGAGGGGGAAAATATTTTAAAGTTTTTTATGTGGATCCCCATTAATGTTTTATATCTCAAGCAAGCATGGCCCTAATAAAATCATCCCTAAAGGTCACTAGGCAAAATATTCTTCATAGCAATGATGTTGGTTAGCTTCCCCATAAACATGGTGAGGTCATTTGGATGTACTAGGAAGAACACAAGAAAAGGCAAAGGCTTGAAGAGGAATTAGAGGAACTCAAAAAATAACATAATACAACTGAGGAATCTTGACTATAAAAACTAGCCCTTTATTAGACAATATTGAAGAGTGATCCAATGCATGTTGATGGGATTCCTCTCACTAGTGAAGCCATATACAAACTAGAGACACTAGTGAATCTTATGTTTAAGAAATGAAATAAAAAAGTAAACCCCCAATAGGAATAAATTTTGTAAATATAAAACTTTGAGGAGGCCATAAATTTTTACAAAACCTTTTTTACTAAATTAGATTCCATTATTCCCATTGCTAATGGGGTTTTTGTAAACCTAGCATGGCCAAATGAAATTTTTGAAGCATAACTTCATCCCAAAGAGAAAAAATGGCAAGATTTAGCTAAGGATGCACTAAATATCAAAGATAGAACCTAGTGCACCAAGGTGTTCTAAGACATGGAATAAATAGAGAAATAAATAATCACCCATCACCAAGAAATTAATGCTAGTTTTTTAAAACTTTGAGGGAAAGTTTTGGCAGAAATTAGATCACTCAAGGATGCACAAAAGGATAAAACTTATAAGATTGAATTTTTGATGATTCAAGTAGGTAATTTAATTTAACATCCTTAGGTAATGAATCAAATACATGGCAAGGTGGAAGTGATTACTTCCAATTTTTAGATTGCACTCACATAATGGGAGGAGATCAAATGTAGAGTACAACAAGTGAGACCTAAATTTTTATTATTTAAGGAATCTTAAACATAGTTTAAGATGAACTATGTATTTAGTGGGGGGTGATTTTAGACCCAAAATTTTGTATTTATACATTATAAGGGTTTTGGATCCATAACATAGAAGAGCAAGGGTGTGATAATGATGTGAAGGACCATGGATCAAAAGAGAAATGAATGGAAGAGAAAGGCATGGAAGAGAAATGTGTAGAGGACCTTGGCATGGAATATTGAGTTATAGGAGACAAGGATATATAAAAAATGAGAAACAAAACATTTAGGACTTGGATAAAAGCACAAGACTTAGAGAAGGGTGCAGGAAGTGATGATGGTTATGAATCAACTCATGGAAACATTTATGGAGACTAGTCAAGCATAAATCTAGTATTGGTTCACTATAAAATAGGATTATGAGCATGGATATATAATATGGATAGAATATATAATGGCCATTAGACCAATTTTAAAATGATTCTATTGTACTAGCTCTCCATGACTTCTTTTTTTGAAACATTCATTGGCTTGTCATCACTGTTGTATTAATGATGTAACGTAAGGAGAGACATTGGGTCATGTATAAATACCCCTTAGTATTGTTTAGAAGATATATAGAGAGAGAATACTAGAGATGAAAAGTGGATGGATTATATTTGTAATCTTCTATTGTTCATTATTAAGATATGGCATATGAGTGGCTGTAATTTTAAAATAAAATCAATGGAATCACTATTTTATCTTTAAATTCTAAAATATGTGCCAATCTATTGTTATGGATTTAATTATAAATATGTGTAATATATTAAATGAATAACATGGTTAACCATAGTATTATTTTTGTAGTAATGACAAATAAATGTAACTAGTCCAAGCACCTACGTATAGATAGAGAGTAAAGTTTATCCACCACTGCATGATAGAATAGATGGGAACTAGTCTTAGTTTCATGCTTTAGGTGAGGATGTGAGGTCACTACTCACGTGATATTTTGGTTCACTAACTCATTATATTCACTATTTACTTTAAGCACATGGATATTATTTATTCAAGAAAAACTAAGGATAGGGCCCAACAAATGTGAACATGAATGCATGGTCAAATAAAAAACCCATGGGGAGTTTCATGGATGTTATATTTATTTTCCTTTCCCTTAGTTAAAATGAAGGAATAACATGATATTTTATTCATATTTTTTCTCTAAATTCTTTAAGTTAATTTATCCATGGGATGGTTTGGTATAGAATCCCCTAAATACATCATGTCCCCTTAAGATAGCCACATCCCCTTCAAATAATCCCATCCTCTTAATATAGTCATGCCCTATCAATAAAGTTTCCATATTATGGCTCATCAAGACTTGATATATGTTTATTGGTTGTAATATGACTTTTTGAGGTTCAAATAGCCCCAATAATACACTTGATTAATGTAATTACTCAATTAGTTTAATTAGGTCCATAATTAAAGTTAATCAACTAGTAATTCATGTCAACTGGTTTCATTTGGGTTTATAGTTTTTGATTATCCCCAATCATAGACTTGATTAACCAAATTAATTTATTGGTTTAATCAAGAACATAAATGAAATAAATCAATCCCTAGTTTGTGCTAATTGGTTATAATTTTGTTTTGAGGGTTCAATTAGCCCCAATTGTACACCTAATTGACCAAATTACTTTATTAGTTCAACTATGCACATAATTGAGATTAACCAAGTCCCAATTTGTGTTAATTTGTTACAATCAAGTTTGAGGGGATTAATTATTTCAAATCACATGTATCTTATTGAACTAGTTACTTGATTGGTTTAATCAAGCATGTAATTATGGCTAATTAGTCCCTTATTCATGTTAAATGGTTATTAGATTTAATTTTATCAAATAATCCCCCAATTAAGTGTAATAACATGAATAAATATGGATTTGGGGAAAATCAAACATAAATTACTACTATTTGTCATTATTTAATGTATATAGATCATTAGTGGACCAATTTCAACTAAAAATACCCTTAAATAACAAAATTTTGATTTGGGAAAAAATATATTAACTTAGCACCATTTGTCAATATTTTATGTTGGTAGCTTGTAATTTAATTAAATTTTACATAATAAGGTCCCTATTAAGTTTAATCAGATTAATTAAGTTGGATTTTGGGTGAAGTTCACATATAATTAAACATAAATTATCATTATTTCACATTTTTATATTTTTCTTATTAATGATAAACCCCCAAAAAATTGGTGTGGGGTCTAGCCTAAGACATAGAAGGGGTCTAGTACTAATAGTTAAAAAAAGAAACAACTAAGGTAAATAAAAAGATCTCAACTCAACACAATACAAAATCCAATGTCCAAATCCAATAAGAGCTACCAACTACAAGAGGATCCATAGATTGTTCCTACCTAGAATGTATTTAAAATATTATTTACTCCTAATATTTTAAAGGATTTCATTAAGGGGGAAGTTTAGAACCTCCCCATCATAGCTCTATGATTTAAGGCTAACTTTAAGATCCTCCACCTTGAGGTTGCTATCATGTTGGATTCCTTGGGTCACTGAGAATGAATCCTTAAGGTGACCAAATTTCCTACAACATGGAAAAATTTATTTTTGCCTTTCAAACATAATTTTTTGATTCTATGATCCTAGAGAAGACTTGAGTTGAATAGAGATAGGGAAAGACTGGTTTATGAGATAAACACATAGAGATGGTATGAGACCAACCCTTTATGTGAGAGGGTGACTGGGTCAATAGTCACAAAAAAATTGATGGTTTATATTATGTTTCTCATTATATATTAATCCCAAAATGTTAGAGGGAGGCATGGGAGTTTAATCCAAAAAAAAATCCTACCCAAATTAAACTCTAAGGAGGACCAATTTAGCTTCTAAGGATGAAGCAAAATAATTGATTTTCCCATCAACCATGGTTCTTTATTAAGAATATTAAGGTATTCATTCCTCAAACCAAATGAAAACAATAATCACTTATTAACAAGAGAAAAAAATTTTACCCCTCATAGCCCTTTCTAATTATTCTTGGTCCAATTTCTAACTTCTTTAATGTCATGCCTCATTCCTACAAGTCTCCCCATGAGAGAGTTATTGTAATTCTCTTCAGACTTTACCAAAATCTTATTAGGAACTTATAGGATTGGATTCTTGCACTTCAAAAAGTTATAAAAGTTCTTGAAGTAATCTCTTGATGGGTGTTTATTGTTCTTAGGGTGATCCTTTGTACTCTTTGTATGCCCTTAAATCCATTCACCCTAATAATTCTATAAATTTTGCTAAATTAACCTATACCTATATTCCCTAGCCAATTAACTAATATCCCAATCCCTACATTAAAATATCCTACATGCCATAAACCTTAAGACACACTCATAACTAATTAATCACCCTCACTAGTCTATTAACTAAGCCTACTTAGATATTAACCCACACATTAGTCCACTTGCCAATTTAAAATTCCTATTACTCACCTACCCATCTCCCACCCTACTAAACTAGTTATTTAATCCCTAATGGAGATTATAGAATTGGAGAATTATAGAATCTCCTCTAATTTAACCCTTCTCCTCTAGAATACTCTATTCTAAAGGTTTCCAAGGAATTAAAAATTCCTTGTAAAATCCTCAACCATTGATCTCAATGACCTTAAGATTAAATTTGAGACATTGATTTTCCCTACCATGGATTATATAAAAAAGCCATACCTCCATGACCAACTAAATTGAAACTTGGATGCCTTAAGAGCATACTTGCACCCAGTCTTGCATTCCATAGCCTTATCAAAACCAGTAATAAACCATCAAAAAGCCATTGTCAAGCTCAATTAAGCAATCCAACAATCCACTCATTTTGCATTCAAATTTGGTTTAAAAATCTTGAAAGGGAGATATAAGAGACAATAAGATGGTAAGTAATGATAACGTAAGTTTCTAATTGTCTCTTTATCCTTTTTCTTTGAAGTTTTTGTATTTTGGGTTTTTATTGCTAAAATTAGTAATATAGGAATAATCCAAAATACAGTCAAACATTTAATGACCATGGTGGGACATTACTCCCTAAATCTAACATCTTGGGCTTTTTAAAAGTGATTTAGTATCTTATAGGTAAAACTAGATGAGAATCAAAGGCCAAATTTGATAAAATAATCGCGTATAGGATAATCATGATATTTCATTGGTATTTGAAATATTGTAATAGTGGTATTATAGAAATTTAAAAAATATTGTGCTAACCCTGATTTTTAACTACTAACAGTCTTGGT
This sequence comes from Torreya grandis, assembly GCA_037957365.1. Classification (NCBI taxonomy): domain Eukaryota; kingdom Viridiplantae; phylum Streptophyta; class Pinopsida; order Cupressales; family Taxaceae; genus Torreya; species Torreya grandis. The sequence goes on along the minus strand of JARHVA010004557.1, from coordinate 1,113,692 downwards.
TATGGTATGCTTTTAACATTGTGTAATACCTCTACTTCGAAAGTAGTGATATTGATCTAGTAATCATGATATTACATTTGTAGTTATGGTTTTGTGATATTTCTAGGTTACCATAACATAAACTATGTTTTTCCTATTTCTAACCTCTGTGTAGTCACATTTATCTATTTTATGTTACATAGAAATGTTTTTATAACTTTTGAGTGCAAGGAAGATAGGAATGATCAATAATTTGATTGTTGGTTGCTAAAGTGTGATATCACTACTCTAAGACTTGTGTCATTAACTTGAAAATCATGATATTGCCTTTGAAAATCATGATATTATTATCCCTGGTAGATTAGATAAAATTTTATTTTTACCTATAGTCTAATATGATTAAATCCTCTATTTGGTTTCTCTATCTATAGGAAAATTTGGTTATTTATATAACCCCTTTAAAAAGGCCATCTAGTTATTTTAGTTTTAAATCATTTTGAGCTAACCACATTTTTGTTAATAAATTTTCTCTATGTAAAGTTCGTTCTATGCTGATAATAAGAATAATATGTAGGAGTAATCATTTTTAGGCAAAATATCCCATTTTAAATCTTTTAGCTATCTATTACAAAACTACTAATTACATAGTAGTGATTTTGTTTAGTAATCTATGATCTTGCTTTATTAATAATGATATTGCAATTTAATAATAGTTTGGTTTCAACTAGTAACATAGATCCTTAGGGTAAATTATGCTAAATATATTTTACTATTCTTTAACTTGTGTGGATCTATTCATTTTTTCTATACAATCTCATCTAGGTATCCTTTTAATAAAATTTTTAATACATAGGAAAAAACTTTTAATTTACTCTAGCTATCTGAAAGCATCTACATTTCTTGAAACATCAAGAATAATCATCTAGATTTCTACATTAATTAAAATTCAAATATTTTAATGTTTTATACCTAGTTATAATATCGCTAATATCAAAGTAGTGACATCACCTTAACAATCATGATTTTGAACTAATAAGCATAATTTTATAGGAGCCTTTTTGTTGATTGTTGAGGTTACCTATCTATTACAATACCACAACTTGAAATATGTGGTTTTTCTCCTTAGTTTTGATACTATAGTCTTTGGATTTGGTTTTTATTTAAACTAATTTTGTAATTATGGTTTTTTAGGGGAGTAGTGAATTTGTCTTGAATCAGACTACCAACTTCTTTTGTGCAAGACCCCTCAAGACAAAGGCACCCCATTTTTTTTAATAACCTTCGTGTTTGTAGGAGGGGTGAAAAATCATTATAATTTAATCTTGTTGCTTGTATATATTCTATGATTGTGTGACTTGATTGTTCATTTTTGTGTTTCCTTAGATATATAATTAATCAAGAAAATTAATCATGTTTTTGCTTATTTGTTAATCCATTGAGTCTAAGATAACATGTGATGTGGAATTCATCCCCATGCATGCAATTAGTAATTAAGGGTCAGTGTTCAAAGTTCATTACTATGCATTTGACCACACTCAATGTTCTGGTAGAGTATAAATATCAAGGATAGTTGTTTCTAGGCCAAGTAGTTGATAGCATACAAGTCATCCATGAAGGGAAAGAGTTAATTATATGAACCAATCATTATACAACACCCTATAATAAATTTGGCCCCACCATATTTTGTGTCTATCTAGGACTCCCCTAGAAACCTTTTTGTAAACCTATCTTAGGAATCATTAGCCATAACAGGCATTTCACTACTAGAGTCAGGATTAACTCCTAATAATTTGTTATGTTTAGACAGGGTCAAGATGGTTCAATTGATTTCATAATGGGTCATCGACCTAAAATATCACCTATGAAGCCATTAGATGGTGAAAACATTGGATTACATACCCTTTTTAGTCTACTAAAATTGTACTTGTGGCTTAGTATGTTATTTGTGTCTCATGATTAAACCTATGTTATTTTTGAATTGAGTCAACCACTCCCATTTTTATTTTTAAACACCTAGAACCCATAGGATAAATTCCATTTTAAAACCACACCAAAAATTCATCTCACATCCTTCATTTAACATCTTTGGATACAACATTTAGTCTTGAAAACCAAATCTTAGTGGTCACCCATCCCTCCAATCTTCATTACCATCCTTTGACTAGGTACTATCAACATACATAATCATGACCAGTAATTAATTTCTCACCCATCCTTCCTTATCATTTGCCTCTTCATACTCAACACCCATCAATGATACCTTTTCTAGTGTGAAAGTTATTTGATCACATCATCTCTTTAGTCTCCTTGCTAGATTGAACCATTTAAATGTTTTGGATTTTAATAATCCTTGGTCATTTTAATCTTCACATCTCATTAAATCTACAATCACCACATTTCCAAATAATCTTCTTTGACCACTCTTAGATTTGATTTCTAGACTAACTATACAAATCCACATCATCACCCATCATACCTAATCACTTTTCACCCTTGCCATGCAATATGTTGATCCAAACCCATTCCCAACTTATTATAATGGGATAAGGATCCAACTAAGATAAATATTTACTAGGGAAATTAGGTGATTGAAATTAGGATCATGATAATATGCATAGTGATATTCACTCTCCTAGAGGAGAAGATCATTGATTCACAAATGAATTCTTCCATAGTGATGAAGTTAGAGCATGATTTGACCTATGATTAAATTATAGCTCATGTCATTAGTATGGGGGAAACACTACCCCTAATCTTTAATTATAAACTTTTACAACATTTAGTCTGCCCATCCACTCAACCTAATACTCCATGACAACATGTCCATACTAATCAAATACCTAAATAAGATGAACTTGTGAACCAAAAACAAGAACTTGAAGACCAAGATTAATAAGTCCCTCTCCAAAATAACCGTATCAAGGATAATAAGAGACAAACTACCCTAGAATATAAATTGGATCAACTCACACAACAATTTTATTCTTTAGCATTGTAATTATGTACACAAAATTAGTGACCATCCTCCCCAATACAAAATATCCATAACTCCAATAGACCACACACAAGTCATTCCAAAACCTCTAATCCACTTGAGGTTCCATCATTTTCACAAGAATGGAAAATGATGAAAGAAACTCTCTAATAGATAAAACCTTTCATGCAAGTGATGAAATATAAATATTAATATTTCTAATCTTCTCCCTTAGATATGAGCATTTTTTGAATCCCTTTCCCACCTCATTTTGAGGTACCAAAATTTGAAAAATATAGAAGGAAAGGTTATCCTCATGATCATGTTCAGGATTTTTATATGTCTTGTCATGAGGTTGCATATGATGATGCCTACTTATTAATACATTTCCTAAAGAGTGACATAGGACCAACACTAGAATGGTTCATGCATTTACCAAAAGGTTTTATATCTAGTTTCAGAGAGTTGACTAGACAATTTTTGAGACATTTATCATTCAACATAGAACATGATGTCTCCATTATATACCTCTACAACACTAAGAAAAGGAATGAGGAAATTTTTTCATATTTAATACAATGTTGGAGAATCTTAGAAAACCACTTCCACTATACAATACTAGAAAAAGAGTTGGCCAAAATATTTGTCAACAAACTCAATGTAGAGCTAAAATATCAAATGAAACTAAAATGTGTCAAATCCTTTGATGATATTATAGAAAAAGGCATACAAATTGAGAGAGTACTCATTGAAAAATGAGTAATAAAATTATATTCCAAAAATGAACATGCTCAAAATAAAGAAGATTCCTTTTTAGGAAAATCAAAAGTCTTCAATAAGAATAAGAATGTTATGGGAGATGGAGCTGTAAAATCTAAACAAAATGTTTAAATAATACAAAAAAGGATTCTCACATATCAAAAAAAATTCTCCTCCATCTGAGTTCCACAAGATAAGCCAAATCCTTAAATAGGAAAAATACTTCATATCAGTCTTAAAGTGCTTGTTGTTGTGGTCCTTGAATAATTGATTATTAACATGATTACTCCTCCTGAAATATAACCTTTGGATGATACTAAACCTCAACCCAATTAGTATCATGAGGATGAATTATGTCAATATAATATATTCAAAAGTCATTACATAGATAAATGTATGCAATTAAAGCATTGTATTCAATATCTCATTTAAAAAGGAGATATTGAAGTAGAGGAGCAGAGTACTCCCAACCATTCAAAAAAATTACTAGCTTGGTATTTATCATGATCTTTTACCCAAGCATGGTCAGAGATAAGGGAAGCCACCTAGAGACTAGGGTCATGTATCTACTTAAAATAATACAAATTTTCATGCCATCACATACCACTATGTCAATACCATCAAAATATGTATCCCCTAAGAGCCCACTTCACCATCATCCACCATAACAAAAATTAATCGGGCAACGACTGATTTCATAATTAATACATGTCATAAAAATATTATAGATCCTAGGGAATTACCAAAAGACCCATCTACATCCACATCTCAAAACTTCAATATCTTTAATAAATCCACTGTATCTTTTGACAATCCTTATGATATAATCTAGAAACTCTAGAATACCCCCACTCAAATATCACTCATGGATCTTCTCAAAACATCATTTGTGCATCAGGATATCCTTAGTAAATTATTAAAAGATCTAAAATTCCCTAAATATATTGACACAAATCAATTCTAAGCATTAGTGGGTCATTTTTCTCCTTCAAAACAACTCACATTCAACACCTAGGACATACCTCTAATCAACCCACCTCATAATAACTACCCATTATTCATAGAAATCTCCATCCCCCACCATTGCATCCCTTGGGTACTCATAAATAGAGGGTTTGCATTGAATTTATGTAATCTATATTTCTTAAAGAAATTGGGGTATTTTGAAGCATCCTTGGGGCCTACTCTAATCATGATTAAAGCATATAATGACAATAAAAGACCATCTACATGCACCATGTATCTTCCCATTACTATGGGGCCCATTATACATTAGACCTTGATTCATGTCATAGATGTTGATTTTCCACATAATCTACTATTGGTTCATCTATGGATCCATGAAATGTAATCAATCCCATCCACTCTCCACCAATGTCTAAAATTCCCCCACTCTAGCATGGAAATCAATATTCCTAAGGAAATTGAGCATTTTTATAGTTGTCAAATGGGTCAATATCGATCCTAATGTTATTTTACTAGCATAGATAGATGCATTCCAAACCCATCAGCTACCAAATATGTACATCCTGATGATCTAATGATTGATTATAATCCATTACTAAATTTCACCTAACTTAAAATCATATCCATAGGCTATGGGAAATATGAATATAAAATATTTTGAGTAGGTGATTTGCCTCTTTCCCCATGTATCTACAGGTCCCTGACAATGAGGAAGAATAATCCTATTAGTTATAAATTTAAACCAACAACATTTTCCAGTGTGGGACTTATTATCTCCATTTCTTACACCCTAGAAGAGAGTGTTTAGTCCTCTCCCAAATTTAGGCAATGTTGGAACATTTCCAGGCCTATGGGTATGCCTATGGAGGAAATGCACATCTAGATTAAAAGGGATAACTCCTTGTATATTTCTCTTCAAGATAATCTCTTCTAAACCAACTTTTTTAAAGGGAAAAGTGTTATAAATTTGTAGAAAAGGAAGTCCTATTCTAAAAGTGTTGATACACCAAAATTATTTCCCACATGAATGTTAGCTTCTAGTGCAAAATACAACAAAAGCACAAATCATTCCAAAAATCTAAATATTTTAATAATAATATTTCAAAAAAGAGGTGATATGTGTAAAAAATGACACAAGGTAAATGAGCTAAAAGGCAAACTTTGCACATTCAAGATAGTAATACACATACAAAAATTCAATACACTTGGTTACACACTATGTTACCAATTAGACTAAGAACTCTTGTTTAGGTATGAAGGATGGAAAATCATCACATGCTACCACTATACATCTCTTGCACACTCAGATCAAAAACCTAGAAAAATATTGAAGGAAATAGATTTATGCTAAATTCTTAAAGGAAAAACTTGAATCATTGTAGTAGGGCTTTGCCATGCACTACATGGTCTCCTCTTTCACTAGCCAAGGGGATATATATATATATATATATATATATATATATATATATATATATATATATATATATATAGAAGGAAGAGAGAGAGGAAATATTTTGGCACCAAGGAGAGGAATCAATTATGTTGGAAGTGTATATCTTCAGCTACAACTAACTTTGTTGATGATAGTCATTAAGGCACTCTGATTGATCCATGTCACCCTCTTAAATGACCTTAGCTTTCCCTCTTGAAGATGCTTGTCCAATGGCTGCTCCAAAAAATTGAGACATTTGGAGATGACATTAAAATGGTTGCTATTAATGGAACCACCTATTAGGTTTTTTTCCAGCACCCAACCACTTCTCCTTGGCTTGTCATGATGCACAATGGCATGGAGGGACATCCCTCTAATTGGACCTCAAATAATGACATGGATCATTAATTATATGTCATCGATCTATTGGGCATAAATGCCTATGGATCATCTTACATCTATCTTTAACAATCCAACTTTTCTCCAACTCATGCCATGTGGTAGCTTTTCATTTGTCTGAACATGATGGTGAACCATGTCATTGGACCAAGCTTATTAAGTTAAGCAGCATTAGAAACCTGATTTACTCCCAATAACTAGTTCTACACTCCAAAGTTTGACATCCTTCAGCCTATCATGGGACATTTGAATCCCAATAGCTAGTCCATGATGTTGATTTTGACGTCACTCAACCCATCATTTCATCGGCATAATTCCCTAAGGAATATTTATTTTAGCCCTTTTGTGAGCTCCTTGACTTATAAAATTTCCTCTAAAGGAATTATTTTGGGCAATTTGATTGAAGGAATTCCTTCAAACTCTCTATCCACCTTGCCTTCTTGTTTATTCCTTTGGGCTTGGTAAAGTGTCCCTTTAAAAAATCTTGAATTGCACTTTTGAATAAAAGTGTCCCTTCGGACTTTTCTAAAGGGCACTTTTGAAGGAAATTGTCCCTTCGGACTTTTCTGAAGGGAACTTTTGTTTGGATTCTTTTTAGGGTCACTTTTGAAGGAAAGTGTCCCTTCAAAAAATACCAAAGGGAAATTTTGAAGAAAAATGTCCCTTCAAACTTTTCTAAAGGGCACTTTGAAGGAAATTATCCCTTCAAAAAATCTCAAATTGCACTTTTGAAGAAAAGTGTCCCTTCAGAATTTTCTAAAGGGAAATTTTGAAGTAAAGTATCCATTCAAAAAATATTGAAGGGAACTTTTGAAGGAAAGTGTCCCTTCAGAATTTTTTGAAGGGCATTTTTGAAGAAAGTCTGAAGGGCACTTTTGAAGGAAAGTGTCCCTTCAAAAAAATTTGAAGGGCACTTTTGAAGAAAAGTTTCCCTTCAAACTTTTCTGAAGGGCACTTTTAAAGGAAAGTGTCCCTTCAAAAAATCTTGAAGGGCACTTTTGAAGGAAAGTGTCCCTTCAAAATTTTCCAAAGAGCATTTTTGAAATAAAGTGCCCCTTTGAAAAATCTTGAAGGGCACTTTTGAAGGTAAGTGTCCCTTCAAAAAATCCTGAAGGGCACTTTTGAAGAAAAGTGTCCCTTCAAACTTTTTTGAAGGGCACTTTTAAGGGAAAGTGTCCCTTCAAAAAATATTGAAGGGCACTTTTGAAGGAAAGTGTCCCTTTGAAAAATCCTGAAGGGCACTTTTGAAGGAAAGTGTCTCTTTAAACTTTTATGAAGGGAAATTTTAAATAAAAGTGTCCCTTTGGACTTTTTAGAAGGTCACTTTTGAAGGAAAGTGTCCCTTCAAAAAATCTTTAAGGGCATTTTTGAAGAAAAGTGTCCCTTCAGACTTCTTTGAAGGGCACTTTTGAATGAAAGTGTCCCTTTGAAAAATATTGAAGGGCACTTTTGAATAAAAGTGTCCCTTCAAACTTTTTTGAAGGGAAGTTTTGAAAGAAAATGTCCCTTCAAAAAAATCTTGAAGGGCACATTTGAAGAAAACTGTCCCTTTAAACTTTTTGGAAGGGCACTTTTGAAGAAAAGTGTTCCTTCGAAAAATCCCAAAGGGCACTTTTGAATAGAAGTGTCCCTTTAGAATTTTATAAAGTTCACTTTTGAAGAAAAGTGTCCCTTCAAACTTTTTTAAAGGGAACTTTTGAAGGAAAGTGTCCCTTCATACCTTTAAAAAATCCTGAAGGGCATGTTTAAAGAAAAGTGTGAAAGAAGAAATTTTTTGAGAAAGTGAGAAGGAAGAAATCTTTTGGGAATGACTTGAGGAAGGATTCTTTCATACTTTTGGTTTGAGATAAAAGTATGAGATAAAAAGGTTGAAATAATTCCAAGGCCAAAATAATTCAAGCTTGGGGAAAGACTGAATAGATACTTGAAAAGGCCGAATAAAAATTCTAAAGAAAATAAAAATGGTTGGTCTTTTACAAGTGAGTTGAAATAGATAAGTGAGTGTTAAACTTAGCTAAAGGAAGCTAAAAAATAAGGAAATAAAATTTGTATAACATTCTTGGTAATTCCTAGGGGAGGCATGTCTATTATGCCTAAGACTAGTCACCTTAATCCTTCCATTGGTCATGGAGTCATGCATAAGGCACTTCAAAGAGAACTGAACAAGTTTTGGCTCAAAAACACACTAGTTGGGTTGATCACACACACAAGGTAGAGACACACACCAAACAAAAGGAAAACAAACATGTGATACAAAGCACTTAGGGAACACAATAATGAACAAAAGGAAAAACACACATCTAAACTAGTATTTACAAATGGATGATTAAGGGCTAATTGTAAGATTTCAAGTGTATCCCATTCATAGGGATAGGCAAATATTCTCCATTCATTTTAGATAGCTGAAAGGATTTACTTTTCTTTCACTTTTTGATGATGTAAGGGCCACTCAATAAAGTGTCAAACTTTGTATACTTACCTAGTTTTGCTTTTTCTTCATCCCACTTCAAAACTAAGTCACCCTCTTTGAACACTCTTACACTTATCTTTTTGTCAAAGAATATTTTCATCAGCACTTGATGGTGTTCCATGGCTTTTTGGGCATCATACCTTGCCTCTTTTAGTTGCATTAGTTCTATCAACCTAACTTCCATTAGAGTGTTTTCAATTAATTACAACTACTGTGCAAGCTCCAGGGTAGGGAGTTCCTAGGATATGGACAACTTGGCTTCTCTTCCATATAAAAGAACAAAGGGAGAGTTACCAATTGATTTCTTAAGAGTAATTTTGTCTACCCATAAAGCTACTTTCAACTTGTTATGTCAGGATCTTTGATTATTCTCCAATGTTCTCTTAATAATCTTGATAAGGTTTTTGTTGGTAGACTCAACCAATCCATTACCTTTAGGATAATAATTAGATGAGGTAATCAAGTGAGCTCTATTCCTACCTAACCAATAAAAAGTTTTGGAAATTAAAAAATCAAGTGCATTATCAAAAATGATGATGTGAGGAACTCCAAACCTTGTTATAAAGCTATCATAGAACTCCAAAATATCATTTTCATTTGCCTCTTTTAGTGTAATAGCTTCTACCCATATTGTGAAGTAGTCAATAATAGTTAATATCCATTGGTGTCTAGCACTTTATGGAAGGTTGATCATACCAATGAAATCAAGGCCCTATTGCATGAAAGGTTGGTCCACTTAGATAGGATTTAATGGAAGGGATGCAATTTTTTATTTACCTATAAAGAAGGCACATTGAGGACACTTTCTAACCCACTGGTAATAGTATTTAAAAAGATTAGGTCAATAGTAACCAACCCTCATTATCTTTTCAACTATAATTTTAGGAGAGAAATGACCTCCATCTACACTATTGTGAAACTTTTCTAGTAGCATATCAAATTGATCATTGTTAACACACCTTAACAACACACTATTCACATCCTTTCTAAAAATAACACCATCCAAAATATAGTAAGGAATGATCTAAAATCTAAAATATCTCCTTTGAGACTTGTTCAAGCTATTAGGACACTCACCATTTTGAATAAAACCAATGATGTCTTGTGTCTAACTTTGAGATTGCATTTTATTAGATAGTTGGAGTTAAGCTTGGTTGACCAAGGCTTCCTATTTTGGCTCTTGAAGGTCTGAAGTTAAATGCTCACATAATCCTCTTCCTCTTACCAAGCTTCTCACTTTAATATCCATATCATACTCCATCACCTTTGTAATTCATCCACCTCTCATTTCATTGTGGTCCTTGCTTAGGGGAAACTCCTTAGTGCTAGGATGAGAAACCATGAAATGTATCTTGTTATTAGAAACCAAGTGTCTAAATTTATTCAATCCCCTAATCATTCTTAGAGCCTACTTATCAATAAAAGAATACCTAGCCTCATAATCCTCTAATCCTTGGTTGAAGAAAGTAATTAGCTACTCAACCTCTTCACCATTATTTTACATAAGCATAGCTGAGATCATATCAAGGTTAGAAAGGGTATAGAGGATGAAATCCTTGGCAAAGTTTGGGTTCAAGAGAGTAGAATATTATACAATTACTTTCTTAATTGCCTCAAAACTATTGTTACCTTCCTTTGTCCAAGAAAAATCTTGGTTCTTCTTGAGAATGGTTATGATATCCTTTACCCGAGTTTCAAAGCTTGGAATAAACCTCCTTAAAAAGTTTATTTTAACTAATAATATTTGCATCCCTTTCTTGTGTTGAGGTAAAGACAAGCCTAGAATAACATCAATCTTCTCAGGGTCAATAAATAAGCCTTCTTTTGAAATAATATGAACCAAAAGCTTACCTTCATGGATAGAAAATATACACTTCTTTAGATTAAGGGATATTCCATACTCCCTAAATTTCTCGAACACCTACCTTATATGTTCCACGTGATCAACATCATCCTTTAAAAAATGGTTATATAATCAAGATACACTAGTAGAAACTTATTGATTAGACCTTTAAAATCCATGTCCATTGCCATTTAAAACATGGCTCTAGCATTTAATAAACCAAAAGTCATATTTTTATAGGAAAAGGTCCCCCATTTCATTATGAAGGCTATCTTAAACTAATATTCTTCATTAACCAATATCAAATTGCAGCCTGAATAACTGTCAAGAAGTGAGAAGCATTGAGAACCTAAAATAACTTGTAGAATTTTCTCCATAGAAGGTAGTGGATAGTGATCCTTAAGAGACACTTTATTAAGATCTCAAAAATCCACACAAATCCTAATTTATCCATTCTTTTTTTGGATAGGTACAAGATTACCCACCCAAGTCAAGTGCTTGATAGGAAAGATAATCTTAGACTCAACCATCTTAGTTAGTTCCTTCTTCATCAGTTCTTCTATCTTGGGATTGATAAGTCATTGCTTTTGCCTACTAATTTAACTCTAGGTTATAGCTCAATGGTTTGATGATCTATATTTAGATCAAACCCTTTCAAATATTTTTATTTCTAATCAAATATATCATGGATATCTTTGCATAGATCAACAAAGGCCTACCTTTCAGACCAAGAACAAAGCTTATCAATATTTAGGATCGTGTCCTTATAACCATGACTCTCTCATAATTCTCTTATTTTATGGACATGCTCACTCTTTCCTTCCTCTATTGATCACCTTCATTGAAGACACTCTCCAAGGTAATCAGCCCCTTGGGTATCTAGTTTGTATTTAGCTATATAATTTGTTCTTCATAATGATCATGCAATCTCTTTTGGTTCCTTGAGGAGAAGCCTACCTCATTTTGTAATAAGTGTGCAATGTGTTCGTCACTTTCAAAAACCTATTGTGACACTTCATTATCTAGGATAAAAGGTCTCATAATGACTTTGATGTGAGACTGGTCTTTCTCTTTTCCCACATTAGTAGTTGTATTGAACTATGCCCCTATGGTAGCCAACCTATCAACATGTTTATTCAAATCCCTTGGTATGGGTTATATGTTGAAGGTGCCAAGGTATTCAAGTAGGTCCCATACCCTATTCTTGTAAGATCTAATCAAAAGGATTTTTTTATATAGATTTATTTCTTACTTGATGAATGATCAATTTGGTATCCCCATAGGCTTTAAAATTCTTGATCCCTCTCTTCTTTGTCCATTGGAGGCCATGAACTAGGCCTTCATATTCTTCCACATTACAAGTGTAGCTGAAGTAGAATATATAGGAGGAGTAGTATTAATTATTTGATGGATAAATAATCATGATGCCAGCTCTTGCACCTAATTTTCTCCTTGAGCCATCAAAAAACATTTCCACATCCCTTCAAGCTCATATCTTCATTAATGAGTGAAGGGGTTGGAGCATCCTTTTCATGCATACAATAAACTCCCAGATTAGTCTCTTCTATGAAGGTTTATATATCAAGTCCATGTGTCTCAATGTCATATTTATCAAGGAAAAGATCAAAAATAACTTCAAGGGGGGAGGATGTTTCACCATCGATGATAGTTTCTTCTTCTTTGCTAAGTAGACAATTCTAATTTGACTTTGTCTCCATGTATGGCTCAATATGAAACCTTGCTAAGGGTTGAGTCCTTATAGTTACCTTGGTTCCATATATTTTTTTTAAGGCTATAAAATACCATTTAGTATAAATTTATCCTCTTATCTTTTCCATGAATTCCCTTGACAAGAAAATAACAAAATGCACTAGAAAGTCTACCACCACAATGTCATGTATGATGGGGAAATATGGGAAGCCATGTAGAAAGACTTTAAAACCTTTGAACAATCCTAATATCTTGGTTGGAGTCCCATTAAGATGTAAAATTCATTTACTATGTGGTTCATACTTCAACCCCAATTTGTTAGCCACCACTTTAGGCATGATAGTGGTACTTGATCCACTATGCACGATACAATTGTGGACCAACTTGTCTCCCAAAATGAGTGTGAGGTAGAAAAGTGGAGAATTTTTAGATTTGGTGGAGGGCTCCAAGATATGATATGGATGATTGGTAATATCCACACCATTGTGTTTATAAGCTTGAGGGGCTACATGAAAGTTTTCAAGATGTTCTTGTAAGAGTCTTTTTGACTAGGCATGTGCAAGACTTTCCATAGAGATATGCTTGTCTTGGAATTATTTAATGAATCAATAATGTTTAAAGGGGAAGATTTCACCCTCTCTTTCATAATTAATGGTAGTGAGGGAGTTTTATCTTGATACATTATAGGCTTAACAACCCCACTTGCATTCTAATTTTATTGGGGAGCATGATTGGTAGTAGGTGTTGTAATAAAATTCATTACTTGTAGCATTCAAGAAGCATCACTTAGAGTCACATGTACTCCTAGAACATCTCCCAAATGTCTCCTTTTGGAGCTTATGTTGGTTGTAAATGACATGTTTTGACTCAACATGTAATCATCTTTAGCTTAAAAATTCATCATTCTTACACTTTGGCTGCTACCTTCTCCATGAATATCCCTTTGGTTGGGACCTACTTCTTCTGATGTCATGTAAAGAATACCTTCTTCCTGTATTACTAAGGCTTGGATAGATCCTCCATCATCATGCATAAACTAACCTTGAGGTTGTCCCCATTGCTCTAAATGATCTTCTCTTTGGACCAGGTTTGCATGTACTGGAACAACAACTTTCATGGGAGGAGTAGAATAAGGATTATAGGCATTAGGTTGCCTATTGTAACCTTGCTGATTTTGTCCTCTCCCTTGGTAGTTTTATTGGGGTGGAGCTCTATATCATTTTTGAGGATAATATTGATGAATAGGTGGATTACTCATCTATAATTGAGTTTGTTTGAGTTGATCTTGTAATGGTCAGATCTTTTCATTTTTGTCCACAATATTATCCACCTTCTTGGGAAAGGGTCTTGGCTTCACATTGGCATTAGGAACTTGTGCTACACTTAGAGCTTCAACTAAATTTTGAGATAGAAAAGGCATGGAAAATCTTGGATGGAGCTTTCCATCTTGTATTAAGTTATTCTCAGCTTCAATGGCTAGCTCATATATTCCTAGTAGAGTGAAACCTCCAATTAACTATAACCTAATATCCACATTAGTACCAATACCTTTTAGATACATGGGGGACATAAAGCTTGGAAGAGGTATAATGATAGGTGGTATCCTATGCCATGTCCTCTGAAACCTTTCATTGAAATCCCCCATCGATTCATTAGGACCTCTCTTTATTACATTTAGTTGGTGGATCAATGAAGTATGGTCACTTTTTTTTTCAAATCTAGTTACCAATAATTCCCCAAAGCCATCCTAGCTCAAAATTTAGTCACCTTCCAATGTTCTATACCAGTCAAGGGCCTTGCATTTTAGAGACATACCCAATAATTTAATGTCTATATTGGATTGGGTGATATTATGGAAATTATAGAAGTTTTAAATGTCTCTAATATGCTTAGATGGTGTAATAGGACCTTTACCATTGAAACTAGGGAGACTCTTGGTAGCATTGGGAGGAATAGGGTCATATGCAGGAAGGTCGATTGGAATTTAGGTGTTAAAGGTTGGGAAAGGTTGATGCCTATCCATTTCTCTTATTTCTTCTTGATCTGTTATCTCTTTATCTTCTTCAACTTCTTCCACTTATTCCTCTTCTTCTCCAAAACTTCCTTTCCAAGGATCTCTAAGTTTTAGGAATGGTTTAGGGTGTGTTTTTTAGGAAGAGGTTTAGCTAAAGGGGCTTAATACAAAATACTAGATGACCTAGTGATGACCATGAAGTATAATGTGAGGAACTTGATCTATAACTAGGGATTCTCACCCTTTTGGAGTCACCAAATGCTAGGTTAATGATACTTCTACAACCTTAGGCCTGTCAAGACCATCATTCACCTTAACATGTCAAAAAATTAGTCCCACCAAGTGTGCCAAAACTATTTTCTCCATTTCTTGCACCCTAGAAGAGATTTTTTAATCCTCTCCCAAATTTGGGCAACATTACAACATTTCTAGGCCTGTGGGTATGCCTATGGAGGAAATGGACCTCTAGATTGAAAGGGCTATCTCCCTATATATGTATTTGTAATACAATATCTGCTAAAGTAGCTTGTTTAAAGGGAAAAGAATTTAAATTTTTCAAAAGAGGAAATCTTATTCTAAGAGTAGTGATACACCCAAACTATTTTTCACTTGAATGTTAGATTCTAGTGCACAATACAATAAAATCACAAACCATTCCTAGACTCTAAAGATTCTAACAATAATTTTTCAACATAGAGGTGAGATGTGTAAAAAATGATACAAGGTAAATGAGATAAAAGGAAAATGTTAAACATTCAAGATAGTAATACATATGAAAAAATTAATATATTTGGATACACACTATGTGACCAGTTAAACTAGGAAATCTTGTTTAGGTATGAAGTATAAAGTGGGTAGAAGGATGGAAAATCATCACATGATACCACTATACATCTCTTGCACACTCAAACCAAAAACCCAAAAAAAGCTTTAAGGAAATAGATTTATGCTAAATGCTCAAAGGTATAACTTAAATCATTCCATTAGGGATTCACCATACATTGTGTGGTATCCTTTTTCACTAGCGAAGGAGTTTTATATATATCAAAAAAGAAGAGAGGGGAAATCTTTTGGCACCAAGGAGAGGACTCAATTTTGTTAGAAGGCTCCATCTTTAGACGTAATTGACTTTGCCAATGATGTTCATTAGGGCACTCTGATTGATCCATGTCACCCTCTTGAATACCCTTGGCTTGCCCTCTTGAAGATGCTTCTCCAATGGTTACTTAACAAAATAAAGATATTTGGATATGGAGTTAAAATGGTTGATGTCAATGGAGCCACTTATTAGAAATATATTTTAGAACCCAACCACTTCTCCTTGGCTTGTCATAATACACAATGGCATGGAGGGACATCCCCTTGATTGGCCCTCAAATAATGACATGGATAATTGATTCTATGTCATTGATCTACTAGGCACAGATGCCTATGGATCATCCTCCATTTATCTTTGACAAGCCAACTCTACGCCAGCTCATGCTATGTGTTAGTTTCTCATTTTTCTGAACATGATGGTGAACCATGTCATTGGACCAAACTTATTAAGTTAAGTAGCCTTGGAAACCCAATTTACTCCCAATAGCTATTTCTTCACTTTGAAGTTTAATGTCCTTCAACCCATCATGGGACATTTGAATCCCAATGGCTAGTCCATGATGTTCATTTTGACATCCCTCAGTCCATCACTTCATCAGCATAATTCCCTCAAGAATATTTATATTATCCATTTTGTGAGCTCCTTAACTTATAAAATTTCCTCTAAAGGAATTCCTTTAGACATTTTGCCCACCTTGTCTTCCTGTTCATTCCTTTGAGCTTGGGAAAGTGTCCCTTCAAAAAATTGCAAAGGTCACTTTTGAAGAAAAGTGTCCTTTCAAACTTTTTTGAAGGGCACTTTTGAAGGAAAGTGTCCCTTTAGACTTTTTGGAAAAGGCACTTTTGAAAGAAAGTGTCCCTTCTAAAAATCTTGAAAGGCAATTTTGAATAAAAATATCCCTTCAAAATGCTTTGAAGTGCACTTTTGAAGGAAAGTGTTCCTCTAAAAAATCTCGAAGGGTGCTTTTGAAGAAAATTGTCCCTTTGAACTTTCCAAAGGGAACTTTTAAAGGAAAGTGTCCCTTTAGACTTTTCTAAAGGAAACTTTTTAAGGAAAGTGTCCCTTCAAAAAATCTCGAAGGGCACTTTTAAATAAAAATGTCCCTTCAAAATTTTTTGAAGGGCACTTTTGAAGGAAAGTGTCCCTTCAAATTTTTTTGAAGAGCAATTTTGAAGTAAAGTGCCCCTTTAGAAAATCTCGAAGGGCACTTTTGAAGAAAAGTGTCCCTTCAAACTTTTTTGAAGTGCACTTTTGTAGGAAAGTGTCCCTTTAGAAAATCCAAAAGGGTGCTTTTGAAGGAAAATGTCCCTTTGAACTTTTCTAAAGGACACTTTTGAAGGAAAGTGTCCCTTCAAAAAATCCCAAAGGGTACTTTTGAAGAAAAGTGTCACTTTAGACTTTTTCGAAGGGAACTTTTGAAGGAAAGTTTCACTATGGAAAATCTTGAAGGACACTTTTGAATAAATGAGTCCCTTCAGACTTTTTTGGAAGGCACTTTTGAAGGAAAGTGTCCCTTCAAAAAATCTTGAAGGGCATTTTTGAATAAAAGTGTCCCTTCAAACTTTTTTGAAGGGTACCTTTGAAGTAAAACTCTTTTGAAGGGCACTTTTGAAGGAAAGTGTCCTTTCAAAAAATCTTGAAGGGCACTTTTAAAAAAAAATTGTGAAGGAAGAAAACTTTTGGGAAAGTGAGAAGGAAGAAATATTTTGAGGACTTGAGGAAGGATTCTTTAAGACTTTTTGTCCAAGATAAAAGTTTGAGACAAAAAGGCCAAAATAATTCCAATGCTAAAATAATTCAAGCTTGGGGAAAATACCAAATAGATACTTAAAAAGGTTGAACAAAAATTTTGAAGAAAAAAATGGTTGGTCTTTTATAAGTGATCTAAAGTAGACAAGTGAGCATTAAACTTAGCCAAAGGAAGAAAAAAAATAAGGAAAGAAAATTTGGCTAATAGGACTATTATTATAATAATATACTGATGAATTTGATGAATCATGGCTTATTCCAAAAAATGAGGCCCTTAAATTTCACATACAAAATACCCCAAAATTCATAAAATGCTATAGAATATTCATTATCAAGGAAAAAGACTAGGGAGACATGAGAAAGGTAGGATTGAGCATATAATATTTCAAGAATGTCCACAATATCTTGGTCTAGGGTATAAACTTCTTGGTATTGATTTAAACAATGTCATCATGGATACTAATTCAGTCCCTACGAAGTCTTGTTTCTAAAAAATAAGTTGAGATGGGGTCCGTTTATAGTCTTTATGAAGATATTTCTATCACAAACCTTTTCCATGATACCACTATCAACAACATCGATATATCCCTCTATTACCATTCATTAGTATACTTGGATCAGCATTATGAGACATCCTTAGACATTTTCCAAAGTGATGAGGCCATCGTTAAAATTTTGGGAGCACAAGATTTAATGCCCTATGGTGACCATAAGAAAGGATTTTCCATTAATATATATTAGTCATCTTACTTTGGGGAAGATAAAACATCCCTTAATCAAATTCAAGAAGAGGAGTATGAAGAAGAAGAGCCACCTCAAAGTCTAGAATATTTTCCACATATTTCAAATAAATCAAAATCTTATATAGAAATAATTACAAACCTCCCAAAATATTTTTCTTCTAAAATCCAACATTTACCATTTTATCTAGCCTATCTTCAAGATCCATCACCCTCCTCATTGAGGAGATCATTAAGGTCAGCATTGGAACTAAATAATATCCTTAAATAGTCAAACTAAGGGCAACTCTTATGTTTGAGGAATTTTAAATCATTATTGATATACTAAAATAATTTATAGATATATTCATAGTGTTAATTAGACATGCTCAGACCTAATCCCTCCTTAGTTGTGCATCATTTAGTTATTCACCCTAATGCCAAACCAATCTAGAAAAAATTACGTAAGATGCACTCTAAAGTGCTCTTACTAGTCAAGATAGAACTACATAAAGTCTTAGAATTAGGATTTATCTAACCCATTGATTACTCTAATTTAATATCCAACATTATTTTGATGGCCAATCCACAAGGAGGGATTTGGATTTGTACTTATTTTTAGGATATAAATAAGGCATGTCCTAAATACGACTTCCCTCTCCCAAACATAGATATGATCATGGATTCAATATCTAGGTATGAAATTTTATCCCTCATGGATGGATTTTTGGTTTATAACCAAATCAAAATCATACCTTAAGATCAATATAAAAAAACCTTCATTACTCCATGTGTGACCTTCTATTATCATGTCATGCCCTTCTATCTCAAGATTGTAGGTGTTACCTATTAGTGGTCAATGACTATTATATTATATGATATGATGCATGACATTATGGAGGATAATTTTGATGATATATTAGGGAATACAAGACTCAAATCTAAGCATCATGTGGTTCTAAGAAAAATATTTGAGTGGATAAGTGAATATAAAGTCAAGTTAAATCTAAATAAATGTGTACTTGGTGTTACCTCAGGCAAGTTATTAGAGTTTATTATATCCAAGAGTGACATAAAAGTATACATAACTAAATTCAAAAACATTATGGAAATGTCTCCTCATAATTTAAAGTATCTTAGTATTATTCAAGGCAAGTTACAAGTCATTCAGATAGTTATCTCTCAACTAGTAGATAAATGCCACCCCTTCACTCATCTCTTAAAGCATGGGAACCACTTTAATTAGGAGTCTAAATGTCAACAAGACTTTGATAAGCTTAATTAATACTTGGAAAATCCTCTTATATAATCACCACCAGTCATGGGAAGGCCTCTATGCCTATATATATATATATATATATATATATATATATATATATATATATATATATATATATATATATAATGCCTTGTGTAATAGGTAATTTGATTGCACAATGTAATGATGAAGGAAAGGATCAAGCTATCTATTATCTCAGTTGTACCTTGATTTCATATGATCTAAATTTTACCCCTATTTAAAAATCTTGCTTAGCAATTGTATTCAATTCATAAAAGCTTTGGAATTATATGATAAATAGTCAAGTTTAGTTCATTGCTAAAGTTGATCCTCTTAAATATCTATTATCAAAATCAGCTCTCATAGGATTAATGACCGAATGGATAATGTTTCTCAGTAAAAATGACATCAAATATGTTCATTAAAAGGCCATTAAAGGATAATTAATTATGGATCAACTCATATAGTCACCTTATGTAGATGCTAAGCCTCTTTTTATAGCCTTCCTAGATGAATCCATCATGAATACCATAAAATCTAATGGTTAAAAACTATATTTTGATAGCTCTTTCACCATTCATGGATCAGAATAAAATATCCTTTTGGTAACTCCATAAGGAGACATTATCCCTAAGGCTTTTTAACTAGATTTTCTATCCACCAATAAATATTTTGAGTATGACTATTTAATTACTGACCTCTAATTACCCATCCAATGGAACATCCATCACCTACTAGTATTCGGTGATTCACAGCTAATAATAAAGTAATTCAATGAAGATTT
This sequence comes from Torreya grandis, assembly GCA_037957365.1. Taxonomy (NCBI): domain Eukaryota; kingdom Viridiplantae; phylum Streptophyta; class Pinopsida; order Cupressales; family Taxaceae; genus Torreya; species Torreya grandis. The sequence continues at coordinate 1,093,516 of JARHVA010004557.1, read as the reverse complement.
CCACACAAGAGATAAAAAATCAATCCCCTATAATAAATTGGTAAATCAATTAAATTAAACTTTTAAATCTATTACATTTGAACAACTACCAAGGGGGACTAATAAGTTAGTTAATTCCATGGCTACTATTGGGTCTTTAATCAGCCTTCCTAAAGATGTCCTTGAAGTGAATTTTTTGATTGAACATTTGATGTTACTGACCCATCAATCTATGGCTCCTAAACAAATTTATACTATTCCTAATCCTATTTTCCCTTGGTATCATGATATCTATAACTATCTCCACGATAACATCCTTCCATCAAATCTCAATCACCATCAATGGAAGGCCTTCATCCATCATACCTCCCATTACACTATCTTTATCAACATTCTCTATTGGAGAGGCTATGATAGGACCTTTTTGAGATTCTTGACCTCATAAGAGGCTTCTCTTGTGATCAAGGAGGTCCACAATGGCATTTATGGCAGCCATATTATTGGAATGGCCTTGGCTAATAAATTTCTCAAGACTAAATATTGTTTGCCTACTATGGAATAGGATGCCTACCAATATGTGCAAAGTGTGTATCCTACCAAAAACATGGTAATCTTATCCATGTACCCACACAATAATTATAACCTATTATTATTCCATGGTCATTTTCTATATGGGGACTAGATTTGATTAGCAATATAAATCCCACATCATTTGATGGCCACAAGTTTATCATCATAACTATGATGTATTTTATCGAATGGTTACAATCTATGTCACTTAATTAAACCATAGGTCTCCATATTTCCAAATTTATCTTAAACTAGATCATTTTCCATCTTGGCATTCCATCTAACATCTTATTAGACAATAATAAGTCCTTTAAAAATCAAGAAGTTGAGGCCTTGTCCAAGTACTATAATATCAAGCAACAATTTTAAACACCATATTATTCCTAAGGGAATATATAGGCTAAATATATAAATAAAACCCTTATCAAGACTCTCTATGAAATAGCCAATGATGTAGGAACTAGCACATATAATTATATCTTATACTCTGGTCATATCAAACAAGTGTTTGAACACCCACTGGGGCAACTCCATATTATTTGGTATATGGAACATAATCCATCTTACTTGTAGAAGTGGATCTCCCTTATTTATTTATCTCATTGTGGGCCATCATCATTTATCACAATTTCTAACAAAAAAGGCTATAAAAACTAGAACTTCTAGATGAAAAGTGTAAAAGTGCCCTAAATCACCTATGAGCATATTAGAATAGATAAAAAGGCATATAACACAAAAAAATCCAGTCCCAAGAATTTTAGGTAGATGATCTATTCCTAAAAGAAAATAAAAAAATACTAACGTAGATAGGGATATAAAGGGGAAATTTGAATCCAATTGGCTCGAGCCTATATAATATTTGCTAAGTTTAGATCAGGAGCCTACCAATTAGCTACATTGGATGGTGAAGATATCAATGAGCCCATGAATTATAATGCATTTAAAATGTTTTTATACCTGATAGTCTTCCATATACCTTTATCTATGGGTTCCCACTCTTGGGGGCATATCTATTTCCTTTCCACATTTCTTCTTCTCTTTCCATTCCATTCCCCCATCCCTAACCCTAGTCTTAAAAAGTGGGAATCTATTACAAGGCTTAAGTAGAATTAGGAGATAAATATTTAAAATGAGGGATAAATCATTACTTGTTGCGTAAAGGAAACATTTTTTGAGAAGTATTATAGAGTCTCACTATCCATTTTCATGTATCCTCCATTCTATCACACCCTCATACATAACCCCCATAACATCTTGTTTGATGAGCATGTCTCTTTTTATCCTCCACCTGATGATACCCTCATTTATCTCTTTCCATCCCTAATCCATGGTATATAAGCTCCCACTAACTTTATCACTAGGGAATAGACAATAATAAGTCTTTGTTTAGCATCTAACATACACTATGCTATTGAATCTTGATCAATTATGTTAATCCCCATATACAGTTACTTCTGATTCAATTAGATCCTTGTTTCAATTTAATAATTTTGGTCATAATGAATCTAATGTACATATATCCTATCATCATTAGGACCTATTAGCCATGTTTATCCCACATATCAACCAATTACCACTTTCAAAGTATACTAACTCAAAGTTCTTAATCCAAAAATTGATTCAAATAGTTTGGGCAAGCTCTAGATGGTAAAAGCTAAATTAAGATATCATGGAGCTCAAAATACTTTAATACACTAAACAAGACCATATGAAACACTTAGGACAAAATTGGGAGCATATGGAACTCATCCACTCTGCTAGATCCATCTAGATTTTGTCCACACATTTAGTCCCAATAGTAAGAAAAGCTCACATGTTGAGGATCGAGTAGGCTAACTAACTTGTGCATTTAATGTCTTCACTCACAAATCCTTCTAGGATAGAAGACCAAATGTGTTTGATCCTTATAGAATTAATAATGCATATTGAAAGTTTGGGACCTTTGTGAGTTTAGTACTTCAAGTTACAAGTCTGTAAAGTTGGCTAAAATATAAAGGATGTTCATGCAAGTGTCAAATTTATGCCTAGGAAAAAAATCTATATGAATTTAAAATTTATGGTCTATAGTACATCAAAAAAATTATTTCAAACATAAAATGATGTTCTTGTGAATGTCAAGTTTAAGATCCAAGAACTAGCCATTAGGGTTTAAAAATCCTTGATAAGGATCTAAGAGGAAGCATGTGGCTAACAAGTGTCAAGACTATGGGAGCTTAGATCAAGTCAAGAAGATAGATAATCTTAAGGATAAATGAGGAGCTAAGTTTAGGGTGGTGGATCCTATAGATCGATGGCCCATGTTTGATCAGATCTTAGGATCTGATGGTGCATGGTGATTGAGACAACTAACAAAGAAATGAGTCAAGATATTTTAGCAAAGGATGATCAAGTAGGATGAGCCCAACTCAATGAGTTGGAAAATCAAAACTCGGTCCCAAACTAATTTGGTAGAAGAATAAAAAGGATGAGGCATTGATATGAACTTAGATGAAACTAATTTTTTGATAGATTACGATATCTATATAATATATAAGAAAACCAATATTCATAGATTATTTTTCATTTATAGATAATTTGGTCTAAGATCTAAGATAGAATTAGATAAGAGGCTAACAAAAAAACATTTCAAGTCATGCATTGATAAGCTACTAATTCAAAGCATATATGACATGTCCTTGGTAATTCAAAGATCCAAAAATCATGCCTTCATGATAAGATTAGGTGAATGATTAATGGATCAGAGCTTGGGGATTCAAAAATTAGTTGGAGAATTTACTTCCAACTTAACACCTTTTGAAAACTCTTGTTTTCTAATGTATCTTGTCAAAATTATAATGAATCATAGTCTATCTAATAAAATGATGATGATCCCATTCATAATGACTTGATTAGACCAAAAGTAAGATAAAAATTCTTAAAAGATTATAGCTCATTGGTTATCAAAAGCAACAAATTACCAACTTCTCCCTCCTCTCTCTTTCCCTACTATAAATGGAGGCCTTGGGGATAAGAACATTATCTTTCACTTCTTTGGATAGATCATTAGATCTCTCTCTCTCTCTCTATCTTTCTCTTGGTTCCTCCTCGTGGTTAGACTAGACCCTGCCAAGAGGGAATTTGTAACCTCTTGAAGTAATATAAGGTTGTGCTTTGATTTCACTATTATGGTATCATGTGTATTTATCTCACCTAGTTACTAATTAATTTGATCATATATGTTGTATTTAGTGTTTTTCATATCTTGATCAAATCCCGTATGTGGATACTATGACTAGTTAGTGTCTTAATTTATACCTATCCTTTCATTTCCCTCATCCTAGATCATTTGATGAACCTCCATAGGGACATATAGTAGATAGTTATTTTTGAACCCAACCTCTACTATTTCACTAATGTTTTTTGGGTTGAGAAAAGAGGATCAACTTGTAATTTTGGTGCATTACCTATTAGATTCTTAGGAGCCCTTATCCCTTTCTAGCCTTTTCCTTATGAAATACTAGGCTTAGTTTTAGTTTTAGGTGAGCATCAAAGAGGAAATGGCCTACTCTAGAGGTTTATCCCCAACATAGGCAACCCACAGCCTAGGGTTATTCACATTATCTATCTAGGTTTTGAGTGAAGAGGTCAAAACAACATCCCTACTCAACTTAGGGTGAAATTCTAGCCATTAATAATTTTTAGCATGCCCGATGGGATAGAGTTACATATATTAAAGGAAATTTAGTATTTCCATTTAATTCATAAGTCTTCAAAGACAATGACTCAAGCACCAATGGTGACTGTAAATAGACCTTAGCTAGTATAAGCAGCCGAGGTGCCCCAAATCAAAAATTTGTATGTATCCTCAATCTCTTTTTGGAAAAAATACATATTCTAAGCCTCAAAATTACTCATATTATCCTAATGTTGTTTATGGTCTCACCTCAAGTATCCCTCCATATACTCATCATACTTTCAATAATAGTTACCTCCCTCCCACCCCTGCTCATGTGTCCAATCAGTGTTCACAAAATTATGTCTTCTCTAAACATCCTAAAAAAATGCACAAGGAATGAAACTAGATTTTGAGAAGAAATGTATGGAGGTTGATAGGGAAAAAGAATATATTATATAGTAAGAGGAAATTTCTTATCAATATTGTCTCCATTAGTAGGAGCTGAGTCAGTAAGAAATATATCATAAGAATCACTTGGCTAAATAGATTATAGCGAAGGAGGAATAGATGCACCAACTCCTTATACATATGTGAAAAATTAAAGCTTATAATCTACCCACTAAAAGGAAGGCTCCCACTCTCAAAATCCCAAGATTCAGAAAAGGTAAACCTTATGGAGTTTCCAATAAACCTCTTTGTTTTGAGTTCCAAAGTGTTAAAGGTCCCTTTGTTTTGAAAGAGACTATACCTATGTCAACTCGACATATTCTCCCTAAAGAGCCTCAAACCATTCCATCATGGAGACCTTCTTAGGTTAGTCTTCCTAATTATGTCATACCTACTCTCAATAAAAATACTTATTTGATGCCTATTTAGGGTTTGTATAAAGGGAAGTGCGTAAAAATCATCACAAGCCCAATATCTATCCTTCAAGTTGAGAAGCCCAATAAAATATATTTCCCTCCTAACTCCACTTCTAAAGAGAATCATATCATATGGAAGATAAAAGAGGAATTTTAAGATACAAGTGATCTTCAAATAGACTATAAGGATAATTTTCTAGTATGTGTGATGAGGGAGTATTTCTAGATACTCTTCTTTATCAAGAAGGGAATAAATATTCATTCAAGGATAATGAGAGAAATTTTATTAAAGGATGAGTGTAGGCCAATAGGACAAGCAAAAAGGAAAAAAAGGATCAATTTAATCTTTATGGATTAAGTCTTGATGAGGAAAAGGGTGACTATGCAATAGTTGAGTATGGTGTATCTAAAAATGAGCCTACCATTCTCAAAAAAATGACAAGATTATAATTGAAATTGGCATGCTTTAAAGTGATCAATATGATGCTACCCTCATAATTCTACGTGTGATCAATTTTGAGGTCTCTCATGTTTCCAAGTATAAACAAGAGTATGAGGAAAAATATGAAGATCAAGATGAAATCTCAAGTGAGGGTACCAAGTGATGTCAAGTGAGTGTTCTTATATCCCAACATAAACCAAAATTAGAGGACTAGCATCAATATGTCTTCACTAAAAATACATTTATTCCTCTTCATCCATCAGAGGGCACATTAGGAGGACTATTCATCAAAATGCTTAGTTACATAATTTTCATACTTTCAAAGTAAGGTATTATTCAACTTAATTTGTTATGAATGAATGATACTCATAGTTTCCCTTTTGACCCAAGAGGGAGATAATTTTAAGTTATTATACAATATTATATATACATATACATACATACATACATGCATACATACATACATACATATATATATATATATATATATATATATATATATATATA
>JARHVA010004557.1:732500-1082500 GCA_037957365.1 Torreya grandis | reverse complement strand
TATTATGTTACCTCTACCTCATCCTTCCATACAAACTATAATTCCTTATATAACATCCAAGTGATGTTCTTGAGATATAAACCATCAAATACCTATTTTTATAACCTCATATCCCCTTCATGACCTCTCTATTCCCAATAGAATATACCAACTAAACACAATTAGCTCATGCAGTTATTGTACTACTTGAGTACCTAGTGGCTTATGGATAGCTATGTGCTCCTAGCTCTAAATATACATAAAAAGAGATGGAACTAGGCTTTTATCTCCCATATAGGTCACTAAGGGAAACCCTTTATATGGATGGAATAAAACTACTATCCCCCATAGAAACACCCTGAAGTCTTGAACCATGTATTAAATGACATCATTGATCCCCAAATAAAACCACTATTCACTCTTATTCGATGAGAGTATGAAAATCATAAGATACATCACCAAAAGTGTCAACCTATCAATGGTACCCTCTCGTATGCATCCATAAGTATCCACCTATCAGTCACATATACCAACACACAACCCTCTTACTAGTCTCTGTACTATCACACTCAATTTGTGTGATCGCTAATATATCCTATCCCCTGTCATTGATAATCAAAAAATATGATATACATCCTATAAGATAATAGTCATCTATCTTGTCATGAAATGGAAGTTACTTATCTCTAAGTTTCATCCCTATACCAATTTAGTAATCAATGCATGATCATCCACACCACTAGCATCGTCATTACATAGTACAACCACACTAGCTCTAGTACACCATAATCTACTAGAGTCAATAGGTCCATCTCATGTCATACCTTAAGACATCATTCACAGTCAAGATTCCATCACACCTAAGTCCTCATACACAAATCATGTAACCCATCACTAAACCTATCCAATCACACCTTCATTTTTTTACCCTATCTCACCTAATCACCTCACTCACTCACCCAATCATAACTCATTTCCCCTAACTCCCAATACTATTTAACCCTAAACCCTAAAGCCCCTACATATTAACATCCATTTACTTATCCTCACTAAATATACCCTAACCCTAAGTCCCCTCCCTAACTCACTTCCACCCCTAATCACCCAACTTACACCTAACTAACTTTAATTCATCTTAATCCTAATTAACTACCCATACTAATTAACCCTAATGCACTAATTCCCATCCTACTCATCTCATCTAACTCCCTAAACACCCCTCTTTATCACCTAAGACCCTATCCTAACCTTAAATTCCTACAAACCTTACCCATTTTCTTCACCCAAGGTAATATCACTACTTGTGTTAGTGCCATAATCAATAACATAAGTGATATCACCCATCACAATTCATAATTATGTAAAATTACGAATCCCTAATCTATGTTATCATGATATCATGAATCTTGACTTATGGTATTCCAATACCACAATTCCATAGTTATAGTGTTGTAATACCACAACTTATTAGGGAGTTATCACTAGTCGTAAGTGTAATAATGTAACTTAGGGAATTTCCCTTAAATTTGATATTGCAACCATAGTGCTTCTAATCTAAAAACCATGAAATAAATTCAAAAATTCAACAAATTCACAAGATAGGGATTAGTAAAATACCAGTGGTCTAGCATCCTCAGGCCTTTGAAAATCACAAACTCTCTCACTATAGTGTAAATCTCATGGGATGTGATCCATGTTTTCAGCTTAGATCACTATTTCACCAAGGTAAGAATTCAAAATGTATCCTTTCTCACCCTTTTTTTCTTATTTGACACCCCTTTTTACCACCCCCCATCACCCTTTTAACCCCTAACACCCTTGTCCTCCTATCTTGTCACCCCAAAATCCCATCAACCTAATCTATTACCCTATTTAATCACTAATTATCATCCCTAAGTCATTTGGGACATGAACTTTCCATATCCCCATAATCCAACTTAATCTCAAGTCAGAACTACATCAGCTTGAGGTCTTTTAAGACTATGTAGGCATCACATGGACATGGTTGTGTGCCTAAGGATAGTTCAACCACTATTAACCCCCAATCCCTATCCCATCCTAAATTAATCACTCAATAATATTACATCACTTTAAGCTATGAATCTCATGTGAAGTGGATTATTATCACCAATTACCTCATCCAATCTCCATTATGGGCTTTCAATTCCTCCCTTGGATGTATCCTTGCTATAGGAATTATCATCGACTAGTAACCTATCCAATCTCTTTATTTCCCAAATAAAATCTCTATCTTGGGAATGTCATTTTAATCAGTCTCTTTTATAAACATTAATCATTTGTTGAGACTAATCCAGTTTATCCCATTTCACCTATACTTAGGGCATTTCAATCATATCTACATCAATACTTATAGGCATCCTATCCCTATCTCATAGTCCTGATTTCATCCGACCCTCAAGAATTCTATTCAAGTGACCATCTAGGTTAGTTTTCCCTATATGTTCCCTAGAGGGGCCATCATACCTACTAATACCATTTTCATTCATGACCATGGTTTTTATTTTAAATATCATTACTTCATCCATCCTATCCACTTTTAATGCCATTTTAAAGAGAGGTAAAATGTATGCACTTAAATCTACTCATCCTAATAATTCTATTAATTTTGTTAAATTAACTTATAACTATATTTCCTAGAAAATTAACTAATATCCCAATCCCTACATCAAAATCCCCTACATCCCTTAAACCCTAATACAACCTCACAAATAATTAATCACCTTCATTAGTCCATTAACTAAGCCTAATTACCTATTAACCTACCCATTAACCCACTTCCCAATTTAAAATTCCTATTATTCACCTACCCATCTACCACCCTACTAAACTAGCTATTCCTACACCCCTACTCCCTAATTGTGATTCTATAATTGGATAATTCTATAATATCCTATAATTTAACCCTTCTCCTCTAGAATCCTCTATTCTAAAGGTTTTTAAGGAGTTAAAAATTCCATGGAAAATCTCCAACTATTCATCTCAATGAACTCAAGATTAAATTTGAGTCATTGATTTTCCCTCCCATGGCTTATATAAACAATCCATATCTCCATGACCAACTAACTTGAAACTTGGAATCCTTGAGAGCATACCTATATCCATTATTGCATTCCCATACCCTTGTTAAATCCATTAACAAGTCAACAATAATCCACTGAAGTCATTATCAAGCTCAATCAAGCAATCCCACAATCCACTCATTTTGCACTCAAAATCAGTTTGGAAATATTGGAAGGGATCTATAAGAGACAAGAGGATGGTAAGAAATACTAATGTAAGTATCTAATTGTCTCTTTATCTTTTTTCTTTGAAATTATTTGTATTTTGGGTTTTGATTTTTAAAATTAGTAATATAGGAATAATCCAAAATATACTTAAACACTCTCCATCCCACATGTAGAAAGGAAATAACCACTAAAACTCTTAAGAATTAAATTCAACATAATGATCCAATGGAAAACTAAACAAAGATGATAAGTTTTAAAATATTAGGGGCACAGTCTAACTAATAAATGTCCTTTCCACCAATGCTTTTTTAGAGGTAACTTTTACCCCAAGAATTCAAAATTGAAAAGAGGTTGTTTAAAATGCATAATTATATTATTATAACACCATATTTGATAAAATAAGGCCCTAATTACATGTGTTCAAATAAATAAAATTTGATATTAGGTGAAGAAGAAATAATTGACCATAATGTTTCATTTTTTGGTGCTCATAGGTCATTTTAGTAAACCAAATTATGCCTTAATTATGTGTTATTAGATAAATGAAGGTGATTTTAGGGAGAAATGCACATAATTAAAAACCATTTCACAATTTTTTATTTAATGACATTAATTTTTGACAAATTTATCTAAATAATACCCCAATTAGGTGTGATAGTATAAATGAGGGTAAATTTGGAGATAGTCCCACATTATAAAGTGTCATTTGTTGGTATTCCTTGTTTGTATGATATTATTTGAGAAAAAATGAATAAACAAGGACCTAAATAGTTATAATTGGAGAAATGAAGATATATTTTAGGTGAATTTCATGTAATTGATTACCATTTTTCATTATCCCATGTTTGAATGATGTTAATTAAGAAAATTTGATTGCAAAGGCCATGGTTAGGAGTGATAGGAGAAATGAAAGTAGAATTGTGGTGAATTTCACATAATCTAGAAATATTTGTCATTATTTAACGTTTATAAGATGTTATTTTATAAAATTTGATTGAAAAATGCCTTAATTATGTGTGATATGAGAATTGAAGTTTGATTTTGGTTTAAGAACACATAATAAAGTACCATTTGTATGACATTATTTGAAATAATTTAACTGAATATGACCACATATAAGTGTGATGGGAGAAAAAAAATTCATACATGATTAATAAACATTTTCCACTATTTCATGTGTTGTATGACATTAATTTATAAAATTAATACTCTAATTAAGTATGATCAACATATGTCTAGGATGAATCTCACATAATTGAGAAAGTTTTATCATTATTTCATTTTTATAAGAGGTCATTTTTAAAAAATTGACTAAACAAGGATCAGATTAGTTTCAATAGGAGAAATGAATATTTTGTGGAAAATATACATAATTAAGTAACTTTTATTATAATTTCATTTTGTAAGAGGTTATTTTATAAAATTTGACTAAACAAGGTTGCAACAGTTGAGATAGAAGAAATTTTGGTGTATTTTCCTATGCACAAAATATAGTGTCTATGTCATTATGATTAATATAATATAGATTAGTGAAAATATCAAAATATCATGAAAGGAGGCTTGCACACTCAACCAAAATTAAAAGAGAGAGACTACTGGGGTATGTTTGGGCTAGTCGTGAAAGATTATTTAACATATTTAATCATGATGCCTTCTAAGAACGTATACAAATAAAACAAAAAATACAAATTGAAAGTAATAAAAGGGATTTATCTATGATTTTTATAAGTAAATTTAATCATTGACACAAAATATCATGAATATAATATTCAACTAACATAGCCATCCATTAATGGTGAAGTCTCCTCCTTTGCATTAACATATCAAATAATAACAATAAAACATCAATGTATCAATACATAATACTTTCTTCATTCAAGATATATAAAAACTCCAAATTGTAACATCAAAAATCAATAATGACCTTAAACTGATACATAAGGTGGGATTTTATAGGTGTAATCCACCACCTTATCATTACATTGAATGATTACAAAGTCCTTAAAAAGCAAAATCATTTCTAAATATAGTAAGGAATATTTTTTTCTTATAAATTACCTTAACTAATAAATTATTATATTTGTTCCATGTTATATTAGATTCAATCAAACTATTTCAAATCAAAATTTTCATAAATACCATAGTGTTAAGGACTCATTCTCTTTTCCAACTACCCTAGATAAGTGCCCCTGATTTCACTCCTTGGTTTTCACAAAATCCTTCCCAATAATTGTGCTCTATATTTTATGTTAAACATGATTCCATATTAAAAAAAAAGTTGAGAAATAAATTAGTTGGTCCCTTGAATTTGTGTGCTCCCAAGTTTCTTAGTACATATTCACAACCACTTCCTTATACATCATCGAACTTAGTGGTGATCTTATGGACTTGGTAAAAATTATGGTAGTGTTTGGTAAATATAATATTGGTGCCCATTTATGTTACATGATTATATCCAAATTACTTTCACCACTTTAACTTTGTGATTATTTTAAAAAATTAGGTACACGCTACTATACTTGGTCAAAATTGTGAGCCAACATCACCCCACACTAATTCTATTTTCCATCCCCAAACAAATTATCATTCATGAATTACTTATCCAAAAATATTTGCCCATTTATTTTAATTTCATCCTAAAATAATCCCCACCTTCAAATTAAAACTTAAATTACAACTAATTTGTTTTTCATTTACATGGAAATGTTTTTCAATGCAAAGGCTTGATCTCTTCTCTCTTAATTTTTATATACTTCTTAGAGCTTAGAGATATAGCCTTCATATGAATTATGCACTATATTCTCTTCATCCATATCCTTCTTCTATAGGATTTTTTTAAAACCCATTTATTTAAGTTTATTTTTAATCTTTTATTTTAACTCATTGTCATCTTTAATGATTTTATCCCTCTCAGCTATGTCCTTTATTTGGAACACCTTGTTTTGAGTTCTTTTTACTTAGTTTATTAATCCAGAAGGCATACATTATTTACATGTTTTTATGTGTGAATTTTTAAAAATAAACTTTGTTCTCTAGTTGTATTATCATATTTTCACAAGTCTGTAATTACCCATTGAGCTTTGTTTTTGCCTTTTCTTTTTCCTTTTAGTTGAGATATTCAATGATAGTGTTTTCCCATTTCAATATAAAACTATCCACCATCAGTCCATATTGATGAATATCGTTTATTACTTGTATATAAAGTCCATAAATTATTTTGGCATACTTGTCATATTCATATAGATATTTAATCCTCTCAAATCCAAGCGTGCCAATTTACCCTCTGCCATAGTGTGCTTCTTATTAGTGTTTTCCAAGAGTTTATTCCTAGATTTAACAACTACACCATTTATACTATTCTTATATGACACTTTTGAATCCATCCTTACCAATCTCACCTTGTTTATTCTTTTATCATTTTTATATTCTCTAAATGCATGATATTTTTTGGTTCATCCATGGTATATAATGTTTCAATTCATAAAATAGTTGAAGGTGATTCAATTGAGGGATCATCTAGGTGGGTATCAAAAATGAATGATAAATAATTTTGAGTTTGTTGAGAGGCACTTTATTTATGTAATAGGTTAAATAATAATGAATATTCCTCTCTTATCTTCTTTTGAACCTACTCTTTTACTATGTCCTCTCATCCATTAATGTTATATGATTCACTCTTTCAATATTTGTGCATGTATTTTGATGTGAAAGAGATTTATACATTCTCATTATACATTTTTATTTCACATGTATCACACTCATTTATTTCCTTACACTTAACTTGTCTAACATCCTTCATCTCCTTATCATTAGTACCCTTTCCCTAGATTGTTTTGTTCCCAACTACTTATTCTTTGTCCATTTTCTATCCTTTTTATTATTTACCTTTCAATAAAGTTCTCTTTAAGGTGTTCAAACCTAATACTTTTTCCAATGTGATTATTTAATAATATAGCATAATTTTTTCCTATTAGTGTGTACTTACCTCATATTTCATTATATCCTCATTCCACATAATCTCTTCAATCAATGATCTTTTATAATTATATTCATATTCGTCATGACACTTATATGGTTGTCATCTATTGGGTCTTATGTTGGATGTTTTGTCATTGTCATGGAATCATTTTTAGAGGTTTAGTCATAGAGTTTTCCTTTGTTTATGGAAGCATATTATAAGGTTCCTTTGTCTATACCAAAGTTTTTGGTGGAGCAGGTAAATTTGGTGGAAATTTTGTAGGAGGTATGGATGGTCTCCTCAAATTAAAAAATGACATATTTTATGCTTCATATTTTTCATCTACATTATGGAAAGATTCAAATTGAGACAATGTTACATGCTTGAATTCATAAATATCAACATATACCTCTACATAAATATCCACACACACTTTTCCTTATGCCTTTATATCAAGCTACATGAGTTTGTTAGGTATTATGGCACCATCAAGATTTGTTCAATACGTACTCCTTTCATCTTACTCATTTTTATGGATGATACCTTGTATTTTTTACCATCATCTTCATGGGAATTACCCCTAGGAAATTCTCCACCATTTAATTATACTTAAGTTTTAGTATACTCTCTCCCCAATTCTTTTTTTTCATGTCTTTTAATGTATATGAGATGTGGTATATGTGGTGATCCTTGTCTTTTCTAACTAAGTCTACTAGTATAGATAAATTGTAGTGGAATAATTATTAGAATCACTAACTTCATACACTATTGCCTTTTCGGGTTACTTATAAATGACTTGAGAACCAATATATCTTCATTTATCTTATCCATGTTAAGTTTACTTTACCTTGCATTGGGTATCTTATCCAACACACTCTCCAAATAATGAATTAAGACCCAATATGGTAATTTGATCCATCTAGACATATTGTTGTTTCCCAGCCATATTTTTTATATGGAATGATGTCTCATTAATGTGGATTTGGCATATGCACCATATAATTTTGCCATTCCATACAAAATACACCATTCATCACTAAATTCATCTATCATGTTTTTAAACCATTTATCCATTTTTATTCTATATGTTTTGTTTTATATACCAAAACACATGGGATTTTTATACCTCTTCACCAAATATGCATCCTAGAGTAGAAAGAACCATTATAATATAAGGATTGTGACTCATCTAAATGATTATCCTTATTACTAAGCCCTCTTGTGGTATTTATAATCCTTAAACATGCATTATTTCACATTAGAGACCCATTCATTGTTATGCAAACATAAATTTGGAAAATACATTTCCAAGATTTCCATCTACTCCTATTCCATAATCTTTCCCTCTATTTTTTCCTCTATTTATTCTCATATGAGAACCAAATAACCCCCTATGGGTTTATAAAATTGTGAGTATTTATTATTTTCTACTAACATGGTAACATATTTTTCATTTTGGAAACATTTTTTGTCTCTGACCTCCTATGAAAACCCTTGGTCAATTTAAATTTTTGTACCCTATAATTTTTCATTAGATATGAGATTAAATGGGTTATAATGGCATATATTCCCTCTAAAACTTGTTTCCCCTATATTTAGTTAAATCTTACTTCCTTTAGATTAATTTGAATAGAAATAGATTTATTTCCACTTTTTTATCAATTTTTGGCCTCAAAATCATCTAAAACCTTTAATTACTTCTTAATACTTATTTTCTCTAAGGGTTTTATTTGTTCTTCACTTTTTAGCTCTTTTAAATTTGAAAGTGATAAGTGATGAGATGTCTAAGGGTGAATTTATACTACTTATTGACATTAATTACTCTAACAGATATTGTCATTTTATTTCTTTTATCATCACTAAAATTTGTGTACATCATCTTACCTCATGGTGACATTATCCTTTAATTAATTCCTTTATGCATGACCTACACATTTTCCCTCTTCCTATGTTTTCTAAACATAATGCATAATACACTTATTTGCATTCTCATTCTAGATAAACCTCACATATTTAAGTACATGTTTGTTTATGTTTATGTTTGTGTTTCTATTAGATCCTATAAAAAGTGTGAATCTTTATTCTCAACCAATACCACAATAACTATGATTTTCTTCATCTGGCACATCATTTAGTTTTTAATCTCATCTATTCAACTACATACATAAACCATCCTTTCAAAACTCCATTTTTTACATAGTTTTTTGGTTGTGAAAAAATAATGCCTTCTAAAATTACTTTATAACATTAAATTTTTATTGTAGTGTGTCATATTCACACTTGATTTGAATTCCACCATAGGCAGATGTGTTACCAAGGTGTGATTTTTTATGTGCACATAATTATTATATGCACAATTATTTTTTTATTTATCCTCACATGTGTGATAAAAGTTGGATGTAACTTTTGGAATGATCCCACCATTTATTCCACCAATAATAATATATTACTTACATCTTAATTTTATTATATAAAAACCCCCTGTGAACTCCTTTCAAACAATCTCATTGATATTCTAATAAAATATTTATCTATACCAAATTTAAAAAGAAAATATAGAAAATGGATATGTAGCATAAAAAATATCAACATAAACTATTCAAATAAGAGAGAGTTTCACAAATTAAAACACATTGAAAGTTAATACAATGTGTCTTTATTGATGAATCTCTCTCTTGTTTGAATATTTTATGTTGACGATGTAAATGTTGAATATCTATGGGCTATGTTGTCTTTTTTAATATGGTATCAAAATAAGCATGCCTAATAAGAACAACAAGATTTTTTGATAAGAGTTCCATATTAGTTATCACTTTCAAGGCTTGGTTGTTAGGAATATCAAGAGGAAAAAGAGTAGATTCTAAATTTTAGACACTTCAAAATTTTAATCCTTAGTAGGTTTCAAGTGATAAGGATAATGTTATCTCTCTTCATTAGCTTATATGGGAAGTCATTCACATATTCCTTCTTTTTTATTTAGATCCATTTTATTCTTTTAATTAGATTCATTTACTATTTGCATAAATACATATGGAGGAGTTCCACACAAGATATTTTTAGCTAATTTTTGTTTGAGTGTATTGGTATGTATCATAAATTCCCATGGTATTCATAGTGCCACAAAAATTTAGTTTTAACTTTTGTTTCACCTGAACCTCACACTATGAGTTTATTTATCAAGACATGTAGATCACATTACATGAAATTTTTGATAATTAATAAGGATAAGAATGATTGAGATGATTAAAAAATGGCCTTTCTCACTCATATGGCATGTTTTCAATACTGTATTTTGAGTTTTTATAGTATATCACAATGAGTTTTTAGCTATTATGTTTGTCTAAATATTAGATTTGGGACTACCTAGAGGTTTTTTTTTTCACCTTGAATTTTTATTCATTAAGTATATTGGGCACTATCACTTGAGGATTTTGTAGTTTTTTTTTCTATACACCTACCACATTGACACATATAGAGATATTGATTTGCTTTGTCTTCACTCCATAGTCTGCATTAAGGGGGGTGTTGAGTATTGCTAATGCATCCTTGGTTATTAGAGTATGTTACATACCTATTTATTAGTCATAGCATATGTAGAGGCTTGTTGTTTCGTTGAATATATTCATATCACTCATTTTACAAATCACTTAATAGTGCATTCCATTTAAATGGAACATGTATCAATAGTCACTCTTGTTCACAAATATAAATTCATGGAAGATAATTTTGATTCATTCAATTAGATGATTCATCATATTTGACATACATTTACTTTAGTGTATTTATTTTAATTTTTACTATTTAACATGGGCACCTCATTAGGCCTAGTTTATGGGACCCATACTTGTGAGAATAAGGCTTATTTTTATTTATTTTTACTACATCACCTAAGCTTATCTTCAATGGCATGTTATAGTGTGTCATATTCACACTTGATGTGAAGTCCACCTTAAATTAAAATAATTATTACCATATATGTGTTACAAAGGTGTGATTTATTATGTGCATATATTTTTTAAAATAATAGTTAATGTGATTATGATCCTCATAGGTGTGAGAAGGGTTAGATTTAAATTGGGGAATGCCCCACAATTTACTTCACCAATATTAATCTCTCACTTACATATTAATTTTCCTATATAATAACCCTTTGTATTCTTTTGTAAATTAATTGAGCTTGGATTCATCTCATGATATAGTGGATATGTAGTCTTGTAGAGAGTCTTATTATAGTGAAGCCATTGTTGGTTGCACACATACATTTCATATTACACATCATTAATACATTATGTATTTATTGATGAATATCTCTCTTCTATAAATAATTTATGTTTATTGTGTCTATGTTGAATATCTATGGGATATGTTATCTTTTTTAATAATTTTTTATATTCATAATTTTATAATAGTTTTCTATTTTACATGCACACACACAAAATTAGTGCAACACAACACTTGACAAAAATTGGATATTATTAAAAAATTAAAGAGATTAAATGTATTCAAATTAAAAATTGTGTGACAATTACATCCTAGAGGCAATTATATGTTTAACATAAAAATCTCATGGTATCTCTTGAATGACTCACCTAACTGGATTTACAGGTATGTCCTCTTTATTTATACACTACTGGACACATAAAATTGTTGACGCTTATTTTTAGAAAATAAAAAACAAATACCAATAGAAAATAGAAATTAGGATATATTTTTTGTGTACATTCTATAATATGACTTATTTATATTAGTTTAACAAAGATTAAAAATGAAAATATTGGATCCTAATCACATTAAAATTATTGAGTAGAATTTCTCCATCCAAAATACATGGTTTACATGCACTCATTTAAATAATATCATGGATAATTTAAGGTCCCATAAACTAAATGTGAATCTTTATTGGATGTTTTACATATATTGAGTCATAAAAGAGGACATTTGCATTATTGAAAAATATTTTACCATTGATATGATTGTCATGCCACACATTTTATCTTGATTTCCTAGTACATTGACTAAAATGTGTTTTTTATCCAACTTCATGAGCTCATTAAGTTGTGCATCTAGTGGCCCCTTTTCATCCAAATTATCAATGTGTATAATATACATGGAAGGTACAAATAAATCCACTATATAAATAACTTCCTTACTAAATAAATTTTGGAACATAGGAGACTTGTGAAGCCTCTTGTAGGTTGGTATATAGGCCCAAATTAATATTAAGGATTTACCATCCAAATATTTACACCATACATTGTAAATTTTAGTCATGTTCATTCCCAATATTTTTTAAAAATCCACTACCTTCTCATTTTACTAAGGATGGTATGGGGTAGTTTATGGTGCACTACCATGAACTCAACTAGAAAAATGTGTGCCATTTCATTTAGAAATTATGTACCCAATCATTAATGAGAATCAAATTATCCATACTTACTTAAAATGTTATCTCATAACAAGCATGTAACTATGTCTATAATATAATTATTTGTCATTTCTACCTCTACCCACTTGGTGAAATATATTTTATCTATTAGAATGTATCATGCACTATTCCTTTACATGCCAAGGGATATGGTTCTAATGAAGTCAATAGCCCACTTATTAAAATACTCTTGTGTAATTATTAAGATTAGGTCATGTCATATATTATATTATTTTTATAAAAAAAATTGACAAATGTCTCATTTTTGTGTGAACTCATTGACATCCCTATAGATTATTAGTCAATAGAGGCTAGAAAATAGATTTTTGCATGTAATGGAATGTCTATTATATTAATAAAATGTGACTCTTTCTTGACCCTTGCATAATACATATATGTTCTCATGTTATAAAATTCTTATATGAAATACCTCATCACAACCAAGATTTTATAACTCATTGAAAATGAGTTAACATCAAGTATTTCTTGTCCTTTTTTTTCCAATCACTTGGTGTAGCTCCTGAAGTGAGAAATATTGCTATGTTAGCTAAGTTTTAAGGTAATCTATTTATCTTATACATGTGTGCATCAAAAATCCCATCCTATGTATTTTATAATTATTATCCTAAAGTTATTTAAGATAATTGATATGTCCATAGTTCTATTTTCTAGGTTTGACAACCACTAACAATTAAAATTCATGAAAAAATACTATCCATCTATAGAGTTTTTCATATAGTACCGACTTATTAATAATATAATTTAACACCTCATTATTTTTTAATAACATGGATGAGTTGTCAAGTAACTATTGTCAAAATGTATAGATCACATAAACCATGGCTAGTGTTTCACATTCAATGGTAGTATAATTATGTTATACTAGTGTTAGTTTCCTATTCACTAAATACATAAGGGTGATCAAACTTAAAATATTATTGATACATAAGGATATCACTAATGTTTAAACTATAGGCATAAATATGGATATGGAATGGAGTTTTTTATATGATAAATTAAAATATTATCATGCTTTTAAAAATTTCCTTCAATGTATCAGATGTTTCATGTTGTTTTTTTATCTAGATGAAGGTTCAATCATTTTGTTAAAGTATCTCCAATATTTTCATTATTATATATTATCTTGTGATGGTACTACATGTAACCCAAAAAAAATTTCACCTTCCTTTGACTATCCAACATCTCATGTTGATAAATAATTTCAATATTTTCAAGATTAGCTAACATTCCTTCCTTACATATTACATGGTCAAGTAATGTACCAAATGGTGTGGTGAAAAGACATTTATTTAATTTAAGATAAATTTGATTATAATAAAATAGATAAAACATTAATATAATATGTATTTAATGGTACTTATCTAATCTTTAGTTAGTCCAATCATTTGATGTGGGAACATTCATATAATCCATTTATCTTTCATCACCAAAAAATATGTATCAATGTTTGTGCATGTTTTATTATTTTCACACCATACAAGGTGGTTAAATGGAGAATCATTATTATAATACCTTTTTTTTATTAATTTCATTGAATAATGATTAGTTTCATTAAGCTACATGGTTCCAAGAAAGTTGGTTGAGTTTCTCAACTAGTGAAACAATCTGAGAAGTGATGAAGTACATCAAAGGGAAAAAATAGATAAGTTATGGGGAAAATAAAAAAGTGAATCAAGGATATCCATAAACCTAAATTTTATATAAATTTTATATTACACTTGAATTTATATGAATTTTTAAAAATAAATCATCTCATTTTGATTTCATGTTCAAAAGATATGGCCTATGGATGTTGGCAAATGCAACCATCCCAGTTGTTTTGAAAGTTTAAGTGGTGGTTACATAACCACCATAGAAATTTTTTAACCTTAATGGGTAATTTTTAAATAACCTTAGTGTTTTTTGTAACTTCCAAACTATATAAATTTATAGTCTTACAACCATCACGGTAGTTTTGAACTACATAAAGTGTTGGTTTTACCATCAACTTGAAGAAAAAAGTACCTACCAAAAATAATCAAGATTATAATTATGGGAATTTTCAAGAGTGTTTTTTATTTGAAATTACATCTCCATAAATCATATATGAATATTTTTTATATGGGAAATATAGTCTAGATAAGAAATTCAAGAATGCTTGTGAGAGAGCTAAGAGTATAACACCTCTTTAGGGACTATTTGTAATTCTACCTTCCTCATGTTATAAGGAGTGTGTGAGATTATGATGTATCTTTAATTATAATTTTGAGTATAAATAATTTTTTTTTCCAATGGTTATATAAGTAAGGTAGAAGGGAAAATGTTATCTCTAACTAGACCTCTTATCCTTAACTACATCAATTATTATCAAAACAAGGTAATAGCTTTCATATGAGTAGAACATTGTGTTTGTCATCCATTAGGAAAATTAAGGGGTTAGGGAATTAGTTATATTTAGTGATAATAAAGTGTTATCCATATTGTGTAGGTGGGTTATATAATTGTGGGTACATATTCCAATGAGTTAACAATGGGTAGAGGATGTATATAGATGTTATTCATCTTGTGTAGGTTGGTAGAGAAAAAATAGTTTAGAGAGTGGTATAGATACACGTATACTAAAATTATGGTTTCAATAAGGAATATAAAGTATTGGGTTAAGATATGTGTGTGAGGAAATCTATATAGAGACAAGGGAGAGGTGTGTAGTCTAAGTGGTTGAGCTAATAATTATGTTGATAAAAAATCAAACCCAAGTGAGAGTTAAGGTAAGGGGGAGGAGGCAAGTTATTTATAATCTACCTATGACGTAGGTTTAAGATTTAAATAATAATTTAAATTTTTTGCAAGCCATGTTGAGTATCATGTAAGAGGATTTTTTTTTTTACAATGGATAAAGATGAAATAAGGATAATAGCATGGATCACACCATGTGTTGCAAATATGAAGAGGAGAAATGTTTCTTGGAATAAAAAGACCTTGGATATAATTTAAGAGGATTTAATGGAATGAGAAGTAGTAGAATAATGTATTTTACAAGGCATGAAGTTGGATGTGAATGAAGTGAAAGTTAGTGAACATGATGTGGATTTATAGGGGGCATTGAGTGGAGAGGAAGAAGGTTGTCCATTAGATGAAGATGAAGAGGTTTTGGAGATGTTTGATGTGGTATCTATGGTGATGATTCATGGAGGTATTATTGACTATTTTAACCACAAATCAAAATAGGTTAACCCCCATATAGTTGAAAACATAGATAAGGGTGTGTTAAGGTCTTATAGGGTGTACCATGGTCTTAATGAGGTCATATATAATTTCTCTAGCCTTGGTCATATTCACTTTTAGTCCCTTGTGTCATCTCATGTCATTTGAGGTCATATTTGGGCCATTTAATAGACTTGTATAGTTCTAATAGAGATACATTTATTCTAGAGTGTAATTCAACATCCCATGTGTCAATGGAGGTTAGAAATACTATTTCATAATTGAAAAAATTTAGGAGTAACATTAGAACAAAAAAATAGTGGTAGTTAGATAGTTTATATTTATGGTACATCTCATATAACACATTTGTCACATGTATCAAGATTCATAGTTTCTCTTCAGCTCCCCTGAGCTCACTTCCACACTTGGTCAACTTTGAAACACCTAAAAATGGCATAAAACCATTTTACTCCTCCATTTCTCTCTTTGGCATGCAAGAATGGTCATTGGATTTTATGATGGTAAAGCCAGGAGGAGTTAAATCAATTAAAATGAACTTGGTGGGAGATATTACCCTTTGGCTACTTAAGGTTCATATAAATATGTCCATGTTTAGTGTATTAGGCTTTATGAACCAATACTAAGAGTGCTAGTCACTTTTTTATTCTTGCTCATTCTCATGCACTATAGGTTTCCTCTCTATTTGCATAGTTTCATACAAATGAAGTACTATACATTATTTTCAAGAATATGTAAATTATTTTCTCATGGTTCCTAGACTTTATTTCACATGTGGAGGATAATTGATGAGCAAAACTATCTCAGTCTGCTAGTAAGGGACACCATCACAACCTATAGGCATGTTTCATCAACTGTAAAGGTTTTTCTTTCTTATATTGGTTTGAAACAAAGGGTAATATGATTTTTTCATTTATTATATATCATGGTAATCACCTTTCCAATAAAATATTAATTTTAAGAGTGTTTCATATGAAGAACATAGTCAATAAGGATGCACACAATCATATATCCTATCTTCACATACAAGTTTTTTGCATGTACACCTATAGGTGATCCTAACAGAGGAGTGAGCATTGAATTTTAGGTTTTTGAACTATTTTGAATCCCCATTGAGGTCTACAACATGGAGAGTACCATTGTGACAATGGTGGATCCATAAGGTAGCAAACAAATTATAATTTTAGACCTCATTTTGAGAAAAGTACGTTTGGGACAAATTACCTTAATTTCTCCAAATCAAGGTCTTGTCCATACTTGATGTCATTTAATAGTAGAGTGATATGAGGTCTACATAGGTCTGAATGCTTCCATTATGTAGCCCAAATCTAGGGGAACTAACTTGTAAAATAACATGGTTATTTGGATAAGAGAGGGTGATGTAAGAGGGTTTAAAACTCAAGAAATCTTTCACTATAGTCTTTCAATGTCATCTATAGCACTTTGAAGTTCAAGTGACCCTATAATGCATCAATGACATGATAGTGACATACTTTTTAGACAAGTGACTTGATGTGAGTCAAAGATATACTATCCCTCAAATATAAATAAAAGGGGTTGATTTTCAATGTTTGATGTAGATCATCACCTATAGGAGAACCCAAATTTCTCAAATGAGGTTTTTACAGTTAGTCTATAATGTACATTATGTTGGCATTGGAAATTGAGAGCATAACCCTACAAATATAGTGTTTATGAAAGATTAAAATGATAATAAATCTAAAACACAATTAGGGAACTAATATGTAAAGTTTTTTAACTTATACTAACACATATAGGGGTCCCTTTTAGTCTCAAAATGGTACCTATAGTTTGATTATACTATGACAATGTATTGGGAGCATGACAATCTAAATGTTGGCCAGTCTTAATATATAATATGAATGAGCTTAAGTAGTTATTAAATGAGTTCAAACATTTCAATGAGGTATAAAGGAATGAGATAAAATGTCTAGGGTTTAAATTCACCTACATGCATATCCTTTTTCTGAGTGAATAACACATTCAATATCATCTAACTATAGACTAGGCCTAGGCAATGGAGAGAGATGAGTTAAGGATTTGATAGAGATTGATGATGGTTGAACATGGTGATAAATTTAATATAGGTACTAAAACACCTTATATGGTTCTTAGGATACGAAAATAGATCTAAGAGGTGTTTAAACATACAAACTATAGCCAATACCCAAACCCCCCATATAGTCAATGATACAAGTTTGTTTTGAAGTTTATGGAGTTTGAAGGTGATAAAAATGTGATATAATATTGAAATTTGGTACATAATACATTCATGACCTAATTGAGCCTCTCATATTTTCAAAAATTTTGAGTAGATAAGGGATATGTCATTTGTTCTATCTCAGATAGAGGGCACTCTTAGAGAGAAAATATTTTAGGCATATGTAGTAAGTAATACTACCTTACAAGTGATATAAACTACATAAGATGTTTTTAAGTCATGAAACATAAGTTAGGCCTATTATGCATAAACTAAGACAAAAGCCTTAATGGGGTATCGCTATCATTTATATGATTAGATGAACCTTGAGTGCATTGGATAACCTTTTGGAGAAGGAATGAGATTGTTTAGATATATTGGTATGTAGAGGAGATCATAAGAAAGTCATTTTTTGGCTTAAAATACCCTAGGTTATTTAGAATGCACTTAAGGAGCTCGATAAGCTATCTTTGGAAGCTCACACTAGTATGAACACTATGCACAAGACCCTAAAGAGATAGGAATGATTTAATGAGGTCCTACTCTTACCTTTAGTATTAGTTATTCATATATTTAATGTCTTGTTTTTATGAATAAATGCTAATAGTCTAAACATGTTAAAACCCTCTCAAACCCTTAGTTTAGACCTAATGGGAAAAACATGAAAGTAAATGATTCCAAAAAGAGTAATTTATATTTTTAAGTGTTTGAATATTGATTAAGACTCTCTCAATATCCTCCCTCACCAATTGGTATATACAATCACTATAAAAAATAGTATAAAATAAGGTTTCTTGGAAAATTTTATGTAATTTTCAAGAAAAACGTAGAGTTGAAGGATGAGGATCATTAGGGGAGGTAAATTGGGACCTATTCTAACTCCTTATGTCCATTTATTTACATAGATATTCATAAAATGTCTTTTTATAACTCATTCACTTTAGGCAGTCTGTGGTAGATAATGGAAATAGAGAGTGACTACAAAGTAAAGAGGAGAGAAGTCTAATTGGAGGGATTTTAATGTTTTATTCATGGAATTAAAGACAAGGGGAACCTACAAATGTTTCATATCACCCCTTAAATGGATTTTATTGAGAAATATAAGGTCATTTTAGTGACAAATATAAGGATAGACCTACAAGGCTAGTGATGGTGAGAATAAGTGTCCAAAAGAGGATTAGGAGTTATGAAAGTATCTAATGCATGTTTAATATTGTTTATAATCCATCCTTTGTAGTGCATATGTGTTATCTTTCCCTAGTCTGGTTTGGGGTGCTCAAGAGAGGCTTAATGATGAAGGTAGTTTCAAGAAGGTAGTTAAAGGTTCTTATGCTAGTTTTGAGAAGTTTTCATGATTCACATGGACATCTATCCAAAGGGACCTTTCATGATCTATTTCATACTATATTATCTTGAAAATTTAACTATCTCTCTCAGCTTGATGCTTATTCTTGTGACATTTGAACTTAACTCTTCTCTCTCCTCTCACATATTCTATAAATGCAAGCCATTTTAGCTATTATAAGGAATTCCACATCTTGTATGGTGAAGCCCTACTACTTTTATATTGTAATTTTAAATTTAATAATAATTAAATCTAGTTTTGAGTTCATACAATATGTCTTCAAAGTGTGTGAAGAGATGTATAGTGAATAGTCAAGTGATTGATATCCATCCTTGATTTCTCTCAATCCTTCCATGTTTGATGCAATTTGTTCCACTATATAAGGTCACATGAAGTTTTATCAAGTGTATGGATCTATTCTCAAGTGTATAACCTTAGTATATAGAATTTATCTCTAGTTCACTTAACTTGAGTATCTTTCATGCATATCAACTCCATGTTTGAAATATTAATGTTAGAGTATTCTAGGACTTTGAAGCTAGTGTTATATGTCATGTTTGTATGATAATATTGTGGAGATATTTATGGTGTATCACCCATTAGATTATTTTACTTTCATGCATATTTCTACCTCTTTTCATACAATCAATCCATTAGTGTAGGTGATACGAACTTCAGGATAAATCTAGGGAGCGAGCTCTTAAACCTAGAGGTCTACCTCTACTATAGGCAACCCACAGTCTTAGAGGTATTATAATTTTGTCCAAATTTTACATTAGACTTGAAAAACCTCTTATAGGGTATGATATTTGGTGACAACAAGTCTTATCTTTAACAAAGGAGGAGTATATGTAAATATACCTAGTTAAGGGAATATAATGTATATTTGGGGTAGACTAGTGGAATGCAATAGTAGTATGAAAAGTAATAAATAGTATTTTCATAGATTAATAATCCCATATGCATATAATCAAAGTGGGGGATAGATTATAATAGTATAAATAGAGGGGCATAATCAATTGTAAGATCATCCTAGCAAAATATATCAATTAGAGCCAACACTATGATAAGGAGGTAACTCCCTCAAAGTTACAAGTGATTCAGAGTGATTCCTTCCATAAAAGGAATGAAATATTAATATATTTATTATTTGGGTGTATTTTTTGTATGTGATATATTAATTTCTTAACATCTTGTATCAAATCTATTTTTAGGGCCATTTCCATATAATTATTTTTTTTGTAAGAGGTTTTGCAAGTAGATTAAGAGATATGTTTTGAATGGGATATTCTAATTATAAAAGTATAGGTTTTATGGTATTGTGAATTCAGTAGGATCTGCCATTTAATTGAATTTTCAAAGTGTAGATTTATGTTTTCCCTCAAAAATCTTGACTATTCTTATGCATACAACTCTCAAACTATAAACAATCACACCAAAAACTTTTTAGGTTTTGTGATCCTCATTTATAGATTTCCATAATAGTTTGGAGTTATGAATTTTATTAATTATTGTAAAATTTATCATAGTTTTAATAACTATTAGTGTAAAAAACAAAAAAATCCAACTATTCTTCTGTATGAAGCTCTCAAATGAGAAATAATTGCACCAATTACTTTCTAGGTTTTCCCCCTCTTTTATATCTTATTATTATAATTTTTAAATTTGAATTTAATTGAGTATTTAATAATTTATTGTATTTTTACTAACTTCTACTATTGTAAAAAAACAAAATACTTGACTATTCTTCTACATGCAGCTCTCAAACCATAAAGAATCATGCCAAATAATTTTTGGGTTTTGTGCATATCATTTCCATATTTCAAGAATAGTTGGAAGTTTTTAATTTCATTAGGTATTATAGAATGTATAATATTTTGATTAATTGATATTATAAAATAAATAATAGTATGGTTGTTTTAGTCACTACTGCCAAAAAATATTAAATAAGTTTATTACTTTCAAAACTGGATGCTAATTTGAATAAAATAAGTAGTGATATGCATACTATTTTTGATATATTCAAGTTTCATGCCCTTAAAATATTATAATTTGATCAAGAAATTAATGCACTGTTGGATTGGGAGCATAATTATAGTGAATGGCATGAGGATTTATTTCCTATAGTTGATGAATATGAAGCATAAATCATTGCATTGATGGATTTGGAAGTTACTTGTAGATAACAGAATGAAGATATATTTTACATAGATGAGGATGATTTATTTGGTATTTTATTCACCAAGTCTTCCATACATATGGTATAAACTTCTTGTCTTCTACCCTCAAATGATTCTAATAATTTGGTGCATTCTTTGGTGGGGTTAACCACTCCAACAAAAATGTATGTAGAAAATAATGTTAAGGGGGATGGAATGTATCCTCCATTGGCTCACCAAGTATATTATTTTTAGAATTGATATTACTTATTTGAGATGATAATGACTGAGATTTAAATTTTAGTGATAGATTATAACCTTTAGACTGCAATGTTTCTAGTTCCAGTTCTTCCCTCCACTGATCTTTATTCACTTCAACCTCATGCAATATTACTTAATTTAACATTATTTATATACCTTATCATATAAAAGCACAAGATGAATAATTGGAAGTAGAAAAAGATGCATGGGCATGCCTCCATTTGGTATTGTACATTTTTTGATATATAATTCTTCACATGTTTCAGGGGTGAAACATGTCAAAGGGGATGGAATGTAAGATACCTATGGAGGGGGAATATAATGTATATTTGAGGTATAATAATTGAATGTAATATTAATATTAATTAATTAATAATAATATCATAGAGTAATAATACCACATGCATAGAATGTAAGAGTGGGATAGATTAATATAGTATAAATAGAGGGGCATAACCAGTTGTAAGATCATCAAAGAAAAAATATCAATTAGAGCCAAATTATATGATAAGGAGGTATCCCCCTTGAAGTGGTAAGTTATTCAAAGTGATTCCTTCCATAAAAGGGATATAATATTAATATATTCAGTATTTGGGTGTATTTTATGTATGTGAGATATTATGTTCCTAATAGTATAACACCATATCTTACTTGAAGAAGAGATGAGTTTGATTCCCTTAATGTTGATTTTTTATAAGTGGTGATAAAATTATATAAATTGAGGAGAATAATAATAAATACTCATAAAGGATGAGAATGGTGGATAGATTGGATGGGAAGAGTACCAACCATGTGGAATAGAGGTGACAAGTGAGATAAAGTTAGTGTATGTGTTTGTACAATAAGAAAGAAAAGGAGTACAAGGTATTTAAAATGTGGGAGAAACCCACATAAGAGTTGGGGAAGAAGAGGATGAGAAATTGGTGGCATTATCCACCCAATCAAGTGTAGAAGAGGATGAGATTGATACAAGTGATGAATAAAATAAAATAAATGTTGAAATGAAAAACATTTCAAAGTAATATGGATGAAATATTTTAGGTCATTATAAAGATATAAAATAAAGTGAATGATGTTTTCATAGTAAAGTTAGTGGATGAAGAGAAGGATAGAAGATGTGGTGTTGAGGTATGTTCCTATTATTGGTGTTGTGGCACAAATGTTTTCATTTATGTCAAATAAAAATTTAGTGTCATGCATGGTGAAGTGGTATGTGACAAGGAGTTATATGACAAGAGATAATATGAAGGCAACCTATTGTATCTCTATTGAGAGATAATTTGAAAGTAGCCTGGTAATTCTTCTAAGGTTGATGACATGTCAGGGTCAAGATCAAGGTATAAGGTATAAATTTATGGTTGATTAAACCCAAAAAATCATATGAAGTTTTGAAACACTCAAGAATATTTCAAGATAAACCTTCAGGGATAAGGTCTTAATCCTTAGCATGCAACCAGTCTAGTCCTAGACTCTACCTAACCTAACATAGAGTCTTGAGGTGTTATCAAGATCTATGAAGGATGAAAATTAGTGATAGAGCATGTGATAATATTTTTAAAATTGTGTATACATATTGATAAGGTATATAATATTTTAGAGGAGGTTTCTAGGTTAGTTATTGGCTTAGTCTTTACGTGAAGAGACCTAGTGAGAAGGTACATGCTTGGTAGCTTGATCAGGTGAGCATTATGAGACTTGTGAGAAGAATATTGGTAGTGTGTGATCATGTTATGAGTTTTTATTACACTAGGATGAGGTATTAATAGTATTTTAATATATTTCAAGGTCTGTTCAAGTTCTAAGTATGACTAGTAGTTTAAGGCCTAATGTGCAAAGAGACCTAGTGTGGCCTAATAAGGAGTCAAGTTTAGTTCCCAAGGTGATAGAGTTAAAAATATAATTATAATATGTGTGAGAGTTTTTTTCAATTTTTTTTACCAAATCTGAGGTCAATGTCTGAAGGAGAAAGCATGAAATTTAGTATTATGGTTTTTTATGTGCAAATAATGAGGAATTGTAGACCTGAGAAGGATTATATTATGCTCATTGACATGTGAAAATTTTTCATGAGATAATAATGATTTAATGTAATTTGGTGAAGGTTATTAACTAAAATTTTCTATCATTTGTTTTGTATTTGAGGGGAGATCCTTTATGAATGATTGGTAAGAATGGAACTAGTATTTAGTGCCTTAATACCCTAATTGTAACCTGATATGAAAGATCTTGTTGGAAATGGAACATAATGGTTTATATGACCTTTTATTGTGATTTTAAAATGTATATTACTCTAATATGCACTTCTAGGTGGTATTGGTCTATCAAAGGAATGAGTAGAAGCTATAAGAAACCTCTTGTTTATCATATTTTTTATGTAACACGTAGGGTTGAATAGGTAAAAGCATGAAAATTATTGGAAGATGATGTGTAAGACTTTTATTTTATGATAATGTATCTTTATTATAATTTTAAAAAAATTAAATATGTTGAATTGGTCATGGAAGTTATAAAATACCAAGCAAAAGTGAGAACGAGATTATAGATGGATCTAAATGCATGGGGTTGTTATAAAATACGTGTAACAAATATCCCCTTTTAATAGAGTATTTTTATATGATTATATACAATCAAAACATTATTCTCAAATTGATATATCTAAAAAAGTGAGGTATATGTAATTTAAATACAAGAGATTGGTCGGTAAGACCAATATTGATATTTAAAATTTATATATATATATATATATAAAGATGTTATAATTATGTTTAAGGATCATCTAAACCCATTTTAATTTCATAAAAGTGTTCACACAGGTGTTCAAGTTCTTGGTTTCCATGACTATGTTTTTGGAGTATTCAGACAGTTTTTATGTGTTAGTGAGAATGTTGTTCTTGAGTCATTATGCACATATTTGAGGAATAAAATGCACATTAATTTTTTATATAGGTATCATAAGTTTATTTTAATTTATTTTTATTCATGATAAATTCCTATGAAGTTGTGAAAAGTCAAAGGTTTTTTACTAGGTTTTGAAGACTATTTGTAGTTCTGAGTGAGCATATTGAAGTTGTCTGTTTGAGGTGTTTTACCCTATATGATGAAGTATAATATAAATTTTTATGACCCTAAGGTAATTAATTTTATATCCATGTGATTAATTAATGTGTATAGGTGGAAAATTAGGGTTTATACTTTATATATTCAAAGTAGGCTTTCTGGCAGTAAGAAGGGCTAATTATGAGTAGGCCTAATGATGTAGTTCAAGGAGTGAAATGGTACTGGGAACCTAAGATGATATTATAATGGGTAAAATTGAATAATGTGTGATTTTTTTCATAAATTTATTAAGGCTTAATAGTTTCCAAGTTGGCCAAGGTGAAAATGTTGCCTTAAGAAGGTGTAATTGCATTAGGTCTCTATTAAGCCTAATGGTGGTTTTGGTCCTTATGAGTGGTGAAAAACATATGCAATGGTTTTTTAATTTATTAAATGTGTTATTTTAAATATTAAAATAATTATCCAAGTATTTAAATGTTTATTTCTGACCAAGGTAGGTGAGATCAAGAGTCAAGTATAAGAAGAAGGTCTAATAGACCTAATTTGACTAGTTGGAATATTTTGAGGATATGAGCGAATGAAATAGAAATTTGGAAACTAGGTAGAGTTATTGAATAATGTTATATATGTGTTTTTAATATGTCATAAATTTATAACTATATTTATACAAATCATGAGTAAGGTGATATGACCTAAATCTACTAAAGAGAGGGCTAATTGATTGAAGAGGTCTAATAGGTTGTTTGAGAGAGATAAAAGAGTGTAAAGAGAAAAAAGGAGGAAATAATCATCAATTTAGTGATGAATATGTGTCCAAATGTGATCATATATTCTAGGTATCTGATTTTGTGCATATTTACCTAGGGGGTTGGTGCCTCCTTGCAAGTTGGTACTTGTTAAACGACTAGTTGAGTTGGTGCTTGACTAGTGAGGGATTGGTGCTCCTTGTGGGGTTGGTGTCTCACTAAATATTGACTCATTGATTATATTATTATATTCCAAGATTTATTTTAGTTTATTTTAACCCCCATGAGTATTTACCACATATATCTTGTGTTCATATGTTGTATGCTTATGTGAATGCTTATTTATGCATTGGTTGATGTATGTCTTTTAATGATTACTTCATGAATAATAAGTGGAATTGAATGAATGTTTTAAGGGAAATAATTTACCCTTTCTACCTCTCATTATCTTCACTTCTAATATCTGGTATCATATTAGGTCCTTTAAAGTATGCCTAATATTCTAAAGGAGATCTTACTCAAGAAAAGATGGCTAGTCAATCACAAGGTGGTTTCTCTACAAGCAAGGCTTCATTGTTCAGTATATATAACTATTAATTTTGGAGTGTTAGGATTAGAAAATATTTTATGTCTCAGGTTCATCATGTTTGGAAATTAGTTTGAGATGTATTTATTGCACCCCTTATTCCTCCTACAGGTGTAGTAGGTAATAAGGCTAGTGATAACAATTTAAAAGCAATGCATGGTATTCTTTGTGGCCTATCAGAGGCATATCTTGTGAAGGTGATGCATTATATGTCTACAAAATATATTTGGGAAAATTTAAATACTATCCATGATGGATACTCCAAGGTCATGTTGGCTAAATTTCAAATCCATAGAAAATAGTTTGAAATCCTAAATATGAGACCATTGCAACCTACCTATTGAGGTTTGATGAAGTGGTAAACATCATAAGAGGCATAAGTGAAGAATTGAAAGAGTATACTATTTTCAAAAATTTATTTAGATATATAACTCCTAACTTTGATTCTAAATTGTCTAATGTTGAAGAGATGAAAGATCTAGACAAGTTAGAGATAGATTGACTTCATGGAACCCTAACAACCTATGAGATGAGGACAAGTGAAGGAATACCTAAAAATAAGGAAGATACATTCAAGATATAAAATAATTCAAAGGAGAATAATACATAAGGTAATAAAGTTAAAAACAAATATGATTCTGATATTGATGATAATGAGTTGATAGCTATGATTACAATAAATTTGAAAAATAATCTAACTAAAGGGTAAGTTGCCCTTCAAGTGCTTCAATTGTGGAGAAATTGGACACTTTGATAACAAGTTCCCTCATAATCATAATACAAATTATTATAGATAGAATTATGAAGGTCATGATGATGACAAGAATTCATATAGGTCTAATAAGAGCAAGAAAATTTTCAAAATGTATGATGATAAGAAGTCTTTGAAGACCAAAAGAAACTTTTACACCAAGAAATATTATAGTTCATCTAATGAGAGTGAGAGAAGTGATTCTAAGAGTGATCATGAAGGTTATGGTCTTGATTTTAATGAAGTTATATTCATGATTGAAGAAGCAAGATATTCAAATCAATAAGAGTCCATATGGTTTGGAGGTAGTTTTGGTGATTCAGATGAAAAAAGAGATGAGGTGGACTTTGAAGTTGAGTTGATGAATGCTCTAGAAGAACTAAAGATCTTGAATAAGAAAAATAATTTGATGAGGTTTCTTTTCAATGATTATGAGTAAAAAATAAGTTTGATTGAAGAGAGGTTGAGTAACAACTCCAAGGAACAAGAATAAATAGTCAAATAGGTGGAAAATCAAATTGAAATTGTGACTGTAAGCCTAAATTATAAGGAATAAGAATGTGTCAATTATTTAACTAAAGTTATTTGCTTTAGAGCTCAAATTAATTAGGAATCAAGTAAGGTAATGTCGTTTGTGAAGTTTGAAAATATTATCAATAATCTAGAAAAAAATTTGAATAGTCAAAAGATTGCTAATGATAAAATTGGTCTTGGTTTCAATGGAAACCATAAGAAGAATGCTAATATGATCAAGGATAATTAGACCTTAAAGTTAAATATTCAATCAAGGAATGATGGTGATGATAGAATAAACACTAATCCTATTAGATAGCCTAATAATATAAGTTATGCTAATCCATTAAATTGTTATTATTATTTATGTAACCAATTTGGTCATAGAACACGACATTGTAGAGTACCCTTTAATAATGAATATGTATAGAACTATGAGGAGAGTCATCCATCAAGAGGTATAAGTCATGGTGTTTTTCCATTAAGAGGAATAATGTGTGTTAATTTTCAAAATGTTGGTCATATTATAAAGTTTTGTAAGTATGGATTCTCAAGTCAAAACAAGAAAATTGAGGCCCCCAGAGTGTAAGAAAGAAAAAAATAGTGAATGGAGACCAAAGGTAACTAAGGTTAATGATTATCAGTATGTAAATCCAAGTGGACTAATTTCCATGGTGGAACATAGTTCAGATGTAAAGGAGTGCCTATAATTCTCCCTATTAGCTCAGATGGTAGATGAAGAAGTCAAGATAAATAGACCAAGTCATAATGTTGTTCAAATAGATATTGAAGAATTCTAGCCTAATAGGATCATGAAGAAAGTTTAGTATAGTAAAGACAAGCATATCTAAGAATCTCCTAAGTTTATGTTTTTTAGTACCTAATAGAAAAAATGTGACTCAACTAGGCTTCATGGAGGCATTCAAATAGTAATCAAAATCATGAAGGATGCTTGGTATTAGGGGGAACTTTGTTTTCTCTATTTCAGATCCAAAGTTTAGTCAATAGTTTGTCAGATATCTAAGTACAAAGATGCATTACAAATCATGTATATGATGAATTGATTAAACCAAGTCACATTCATGATAGTTTTTGAATAAATGATGGAGATAAGGGGAGCCAATAATGCTTCAAGAGTAGGTATGTTTTCCAATTAAATTTGGGGTGGCTAGTTATGAGCCTGGTCTATGTTGAGTTTTTATCAAAGAAAGAGAGTGATCTTGTTTGGAGAGAAAAGGTGTGTTATTCCAGGTCCAAGGATCAGATAGTTGTCAAAATATGACCCTTTTTCATTAATTTCAAAGGGAGATAAAGCTATAGTTTGTGAGAAAGGTCAGTTTGAAGAAGATCTAGCTTGGGGAGATGAGAATGATCAACTTTATTTGAGTGTTTGCCATCAATGACAAAGGGGAAAATTATTGAGGTATGTTCCTATTATTGGTGTTGTGGCATAAATTCTATCATATATTTAAAAATAAAATTTTGTCTCATGCATGGTGAAGTGTTATAGGACAAGGAGTTATATAAGAAGAGATAATTTGAAGGCAACCTATTGTCTCTCTGTTGAGAGAGAATTTGAAGGCAACCTATTAATTCTTCTAAGGTTTATGAAACATCAAGGTCAAGATTAAGATAAAAGGTATAATTGGATGATTAAGGATTCAAAATATTTCATATTAAGTTTGGAAACACTTAATAATGTTTAATGATAAACCTTCAGGGATAAGGTCTTAAGCCTTATCATGCAACTAGTCTAGTCCTAGACTCTACCTGACCTAATGAGGAGTCTTAAGGTGTTATTAAGATCTATGAAGGATGAAAATAAGTTATAGATCATGTGATAATATCTTTTACACTATTTATACATATTTATAAGGTATATAAGGTTTAAGAGGAGGTTTCTAGGTCAGTTTTTGGCTTAGTCTTTGCATGAAGAGACCTAGTGAGAAGGCACAAGCTTGGTAGCATGATGAGGTAAGAAGTATGAGAGTTATGCAAATAATATTATAAATTTTTACCATGTTATGATTTTTTATGTCATGAGGATGAGGTATTCAGATAATTTTAATAGGTTTTAAGGTGTGCTCAATGTCCAAGTATGATTGGCAGTTCAAGGCCTAATGTGTAAAGAGACCTAGTGTGGCTAAATAAGGGGTCAAGTTCAATTCCAAATATTCCAAAGTTAATAATATAATTTACATAGGTGTGATAAGTTTTTTAATTTTTTTTTACTTAGTCTAAGGTCAAATTATAAAGGAAAAAGCATGAAATTTAGTTTTGAGGTTTTTTATGTGCACAAAATGAGGTATTATAGACCCAAGAAGGATTTTATTATGCTTATTGGAACATGCAACCTTTTAATGAGATAATAATAAATTAATTGAATATGGTTAAGTTTTATATATAATATTTCCTATCATTGGTTTTGGATTTTATGGGCAATCCTTTATGAATGATTACTAAGAATGAAAACAAGTTTTAAGTGCCTTAAAAACCTAATCATGACTTGATATGAAATATATTATTGAAAATGGATCAAGATGGTTTTTATGACATGGTTTGGTGATTTTAACATGTATAGTGCTATCCAATTTACCTCTAGGTGGCATTGGTTTTTCATAAGAGTGAGTGGAAGCTATATAAAACCCCTTGTTTGTTGTATTTAAGATGTAGCAGGTAGGGTTGACCAGGTTAAAGAATGAAAATGATTGTAGGATTATGTGTGAGACTTTTATTTTATGATAATTTAAGTTTATAATCATGTTAAAAAATTCAAATATTCTAAACCGGTCATTAAATTTGGCTTATCACTAAAAATGCCTAGTGAGGACGACAATGAGAAAACTAGGCAAAAGTGAGAATGAGATTAGGGATGGATTGCAGTGAATTAAGGATGGATCCAAATACATGGGGTTGTTATTAAATGAATTTTAAAACATATATAATTTGATTATAATATTTGGATATTCGTATATACAATCAAAAATTTGCTCTCAAAATGACATGTCTAACACAGTGAGGTTTGTGTAGGGTGAAGACATGAGATTGGTCTATAAGACCAATATTGATATTGAACCTTGTAATTAATACACACACACACACACATGTATGTATGTATTTGTGTATGTATAATTATTATTAAGGATCATATAAACCCATTTTAAGTTCATAAAAGTGTTCACATATGTGTTCTAAGTCTTGGTTTCCATGACTATGTTTTTGAAGTATTCAAGATATTTTTTATATGATAGTGAGAATGATGTTCCTGAGTCATTATGCATATATTTTAATAATAAAATACACATTAATTTGTTCTATATGTCTCATAGGTGAATTTTAATGTATTTTTATTCATGATAAACTCTTATGATGGTGTTAAAAATCAAAGGTTCTTGACTGGGTTTTGAAGCATGTTTGTTGTTCTAAGTGAGCATGTGGAAATGGTTTATTTTAGGTATTTTTCCATGTATTATTAAGTATAATTTAAATTATTTTGAAATTTATTTCATGTATTTTTTTTCCATGTTATTTATTTATGTGGTCATGTGGTAAATTTGGGTTTATACTTCAGATATTCAAAGTAGACTTTTTGGAAATGAGAAGGGTTAACTGTAAGTAGGCCTAATGTTATGGTTCAAGGAGTGAAATGAGATAAATTCTATTGAGGACATAAGGTGAGATTATAAAGTGTCTAATTGAAGTGTGTGTGAAGTTTTTAATCAATTTATGAAGGC
Organism: Torreya grandis; assembly: GCA_037957365.1. Classification (NCBI taxonomy): domain Eukaryota; kingdom Viridiplantae; phylum Streptophyta; class Pinopsida; order Cupressales; family Taxaceae; genus Torreya; species Torreya grandis. The sequence continues at coordinate 1,051,295 of JARHVA010004557.1, read as the reverse complement.
TCAAAATATTCCAAGGTGGCCAATGTGAAATGTGTCCCTCAAGAACACCTAATTGCATTAGGTCTCTATTAAGCCTGATGGTGGTTTTGGTCCTTATGAGTGGTGAATAACATATGTAGAATTTATTTCACTTTTTAAATGTGTTTTTTAATCCATTCAAAGGGTGATATAATTATGGAAAGGTTTTTGGCTAAGGTAGGTGAGAGAAAGATTCAAGTATAAGAAGAAGGTCCAATAGACCTAATATGACTAGTTAGAATATTGGGGATATGAGTGAATGAAATAGAAATTTGGAAACTAGGTAAATGGATTTAATACCATTATATAGGTGTGTCAGATATTTAATGAATTTATAAATGTATTTATATAGATGATAAGCAAGGTAATATGACCAAAATCTGCCAAGGAGAGGGTTAATTGAGCAAAGAGGTTTAATAGGTTGTTTGAGAGAGATAAAAGAGTGTAAAGAGAAAAATGAGGTAATAATCATCATTTGAGTGATAAAAAAGTGTCCAAAGGTGATTAAATATTCTAGGTATGTTTTTTACTTAGGGGGTTTGTGCCTCTTTGCACTTTGGTGCTTGCTAAAGAACTAGTTGAGTTAGTGTTTGACTAGTGAGGCATTGGTGCTCTTTGTAGGGTTGGTGCTTCAAAAAATCTTGATTCATTGATTATAGGACTATATCCAAGTATTTTTTCAATGTGATTTATCCCCCATGAGTTTTTCCCATATATCTCATGTTCTCATATGTTGTATGCTTATGTGAATTCTTGTTTATGCATATGTTGATGTATGTGTTTGAATGAATGCTTCTTAAATAATAAGTGGAATTGAATGAATATTTTAATGGTGATAAATCACCCCTCCTTATTATTTGTACTTATAACATGTGTATATGATGTATATGACACTTGGTATATGTGGAAAAATATATGTGGAAAAATACTATAATAGAGTGGAGCAATAGGAAGTGGAAATGTGATAGGATAGATCATCACAATGCTTGAGGGGATAAGATATATTTTGGAATGTGTTTTTAGATGAGGATATTTTGTAATCAATCAAATCAGCTATAAAATATGGTACTAAATCACATCATAGAGGGTATGTTGGTTATTTTTTATAAAATTAAATATGGTAATTCTAGTACCTATCCCAGTTTTTTTAGCACAATTCTCACAAATGCTTACCCCAAGTGTATGATATAGGACAATTTAGATAATCAATCAATATTGCATCACCCAAAAATATATCATTCTTTGTGCCTATTTTATTATTTTGTCAAGGTGGAAGGTGATCATATAGATTATCATTACTACAACACTTTAGTGGAATTAATTATGAACAAGGAATCCATAGATGGGAGGTTATTATTTTGTTAGTAAGATAAAATCATATCCAAATAAACACACTAAACACTAACACCTGTAACCTGGACACTACGGAGAGCATAGGTAATAAAAAATTGATTGAATCATAACTAAAACATAAAATACACAAATACTTTACCTTCCTTGGGAGCTTAAAATGATTTATTGAGTGGCTTGCTCATCTTGTGCATCAAGAAGTCTTTAGCCATGGAGGTTGTTTGAATCCTTATCTCTTTAGTACCATTGGATTTTATGTGGCTTGTAATTTCTTTGGCTCAAATTTTTTGAATTATAACACAATTGAAAAACTTTTCTCTCTAAATTAGCATTATATCTTTGGCTTATGAGAGATATTTTTTTTTAAATGAATGTGCATGGCCTTATATCTCTATATTTAGTAATTAACTCTCATCCAAGGTGAGTTAAGGTATAGTTGAGTTAAAATTTGTCATCTAATTATGACTTTTAGTTACTAGTCATAGTTCTCAAATTAGAAGGTTGAGTTGAGACTAATTCTAGTTGAGTTAAAGATTATCATGCAATTATGACTTTTAGTTACTAATCATAGTTCTCAACTTAAACATGTTGGGATATTTTGGGATATTTTGACAACTCTTAAAGATAATGATGAAAGGATAAGGTATTTTAATTTTTGGAATTTCTTTTTTTAGATATTCATTAATTTCAAATGGATAATTAAACTAGGTGTTTAATCTTGTTTTATTTATTTAATTAATTTTTATTAGCCTTTTAGATCTTTCAAGATTTAATTTAGTGTGCAAGTTCCCCACTTAATAGGTCCATAGGCTAAATTACCAGTTGTGATATCACAAGGTGATTGAGGATGAATCCATGAGAGTTTATTGTTACATATGGAATATTAGCCTAAATAGGGATGCCTCAACATGATTCCAAGCTTTGATGAATGATGCATGGCCAAATTTGTGGTGTTTAGTGATTCCTAGGCTTAATTTGTAATGTTTGGTAGAAATTGGTATGAAGTTTGGTCAAAGGCCAATTGTGGCTAATTTTAGGTGTCTATAGTTTTCCCCTATTTGGGAAGGTATTTAATCTATAGGCACAATAATGTCTTCTCAAAGAATGAAAAAATCCATTATGAAATAAGATAATGATTGAAGAAGGAACTCTAAACAATGTTTGGGAAGCCTATAATGATGCCCCCTCAAGGGAGTGTCTAACACATAATATTGATGATCAATCCCTTGAAAATAAGAAAAAAAAAGAATGAAATTAACCCATGGGTAAGATTAATACAATCTAGATAATGTTTTCATGCATTGATTTAAAAAGTGCTAATTTTCCCAAAGGTAGTTATAACTAACAATAAAGTTTAAGACAATGATTTGACCAAAGGCGGTTATAATCAATGGTACAAGAACATTCCCATATAGGGTAGATGATTTGAAATAATTATTTACCCATAGGAATTTATAATCATTAAACTAACCTAGAATAAACAATTATTTTTTTGGTTGTGCCCTAGTATGGTAGATTGGTAACCATAACTCAAGGATATAACTTGTTATATAGATTAAAGATGAGCGGGCACAAATGTAGATGCAATGGTCTCATGAATAAAGAAGTCACAAATAACCAAGAACACAAAGCTGTGTAAAGTGATGAAAGAGATGATTGGAGAAATAAATGTGGCTAACCTAACTTGAGATACATCATGTATCCAAGCACAACCTATATAGTCTAATAGACCTCAATCCAATGTATTTCACCCAAACATGGGAGAAAATGGAATGAGGAATAGACGAATAATAATTGATAAATTTGAATGATTTAGTTTTATTTTTTAATGTATAAATATTCATCTTATTAGTATTGATACAATTAGAATGATTAATGGGTTGGTTTGATTAAGGAGGGTGGTAGGATTTTCCAAGGTTATTAAGGAGAAATTTTTGTGGCTCTATTGCTTGTAATATTTATTTAAATGATTTTTATTGTAGCATATGATGGTATACATCATGATATAAAACACCATGATGACCTAGCCAAAATATGCAAATGGATTGACTCCTAATATAATAAATAAATGAAAATAATGCACCAATGATAAAAATCATGATGATAATGTTGACATATGAATATGGATATACTCAATAATAATGTACAATAAACCACCCAATGAGCATATATAGACTAAGTCAAGGCACCACAAAGAAAGCAAACAAATAGGAAAACAAACAAACAACAAACTAATAAGTAAACAAACACACATAAAGCTTGAAATAAAAAACAATGCAAAATATCCGATCATCAACTAAGTCAATATCTACATGTGAAGAATCAATGGAATGATCAATGGAGCAAAGGTAAGGTAACACCCCTAATGGAAGTGAAATTCTTTAGAACAAATAATAGATTTGCCCTTGTAGGGCATATCAAGGATGACTGACTAGTTTAAACAAGACACATGTTTTTGGATTTTAAAATTGGTGGATGTTTTTGGTTGTTTGAGGTATCTTAACTCATTAGAGATTGAATAGATACCACTCATAAAATGGAGAGAGAATTATCTTAGGTTTTTCATAAAATGGTGAGAGTGTATGGAAAAGAGGGACTGAGCTAGCCTCAACATGATTGGAGCACAACCTATATAGTCCCATTAGGACCTCAAGACACAATAGTTATACCCACACAAAAGGTGATAAGATCTGAATAGGTCATAAAAATTTCATGAATTTAGGAAAATGGAAAGGCAAATGAGAATATTAATGTAAAGTTGATGTGGTAATGAATGGTAAAGGTGTTGTTCCTAATTTACCTATAGGAGGTTATTATTAGGAAACAACTACATAGGTTAATGATACTAATTTTTTCATAGGTGGTTATAATTAGTAACACAAAGTGGAATATTAATTTTACTAAAGGAGGTAATAATTAGTAAAACTAGTCAAACATGAATGAAAGAAAACTTTTTGGATCCACTATCATACTACTTTCATAAACTATCATTTGAACATGGAATTTTTAAAATTGCTAAAATTGGATCAAAATCCCCTCATAGAAGGTGCAAGAAGAACCAAAAAAAACAAGATCAAAAGGGTTGGGTAGGGTAGTTAAAAATAGGCTTTGGTCAGTAGTAAATTTATGGTGGGATGGTATAGGGTATGGCATAAATATGATGATATGATGATAATTAGATATAATGGTAATAAGGTTTCCCCCAAGTGATAAGGCAATGAAAATGATAGGGTATAAAATAATGAGGAATAGAAAAATAAAAAGGAAAGGTAAATGGCAAGGCAAAGATATGGTTTTATTGTTCCTGCTAATGTGGAGATACACATTCAGATAAAGATATGATACGAAAAAAATATTCAAACATGGAAATTTATATCCCACACCTCTTTTGAATAGTTTCTCTATCAATATTTGCTATAGTTTTGGACTCCAATATTATTGTTGTGATCTTCATTGGTCTTTGAATCTGTTTCCTCCAAAATTTGAGACAAGATATCTTTACATCCTTTATAAAAGAAAGTGTATCATGTGATGGTAAAAATGGATCAATATTGGATGATAGGTTTGATTTTTTGGTGGAGAGATGGAACATAATGGAATATATAATTGTTGGGCAACAAATGAAAATTGGGATTTTTAGGCACACACAATGTTGTTGATATTAAATTTTACATAATTTTGGTTATGGTGGGGTGAAAGGCTTCTAAATATGCTCTCTATAGGACCATCATATTTTTATATTATTTGGGCCTGAGAGTAGATACCATTTGATTATGTTGTATATGGGAAGATGTATTGATGTTATTTTTAATAATGTAGAGACTATTTTAGATAATTTGGACTTATTTATAGTCTAACAAAAAAAAATATCAATAATACACCTATATTATTCAAAATTTTATAATTTTAAATTCTCTCCAATATAATAAATGGGGAATAGATCCAAATTATTACCACACTCTTCATGTTCAACTTTCACAAATCCTAAAAACTATTCATTTTCAAAGATTATCTCTCGTCCAATTTAATGACATAAGTCTAAATTATCTGAAATAGTCATTATATCTTCATCAAGTAGTGAATAACTATTACGATCAGCTAATGGCATCTTGAAGAGGTTTTCACCAATGAATTTTTCTTTATTATCCCATAGTTCCTCTAATAAGGTTTCACTAAGGAACATTGACCTTTGATGTTGATTATATTCTAGCACCTCCAAAAAGGTTTCACTAAAAGATGCTAAAACTAGTGTTTGATTACAAGGTTTCACTAGGAAATTATTCTTCTTCTACATTAATGTGGTCTTGGCCTCCATTATATTCTATAGTTGATATGTCACCATGGATGCAGTTCAACAAGGTATGATTCTATCGGTCACAATCAACACTTATGGGAGGTGTAATTTTAATGTAATGGCATGTAAAATAGTAATAGAATAGGGAGAGGCCACACATTCCTCATATAATATATTAGGAGAACTTATGTCAAAACTAAAGTAACCATCCTCAACAACCATAGAAGGATCACAAATGTATTCAAATTAGTCTATAAGGCATGAGTAACCAATGTTGTAATAGCCATGAATGTATTCTAATTTTGAAGTTGATTCCAACTCAAGGGACTCTAAATCCAATGTTGAGACTAGTGTTAATTCTGATGTTAATGCTAAATTTGACGTCAATTTAATAATAAACCCTAAATTCAACTTATATTCTTCATTTGTTGTGGATACTGCTATAATGATGTCTTGTCTGATGTTTGGTATTAGACATGTGATGGTCTGTGATGGCATAATGGGATCCATAGAGACTAGTTTATCAAAGTGGGATTCCTTAATGAGGGGGAAATTTTCAAGAGACAACTCCATAGAGACTAGCATATCAAAGGGAGACTCTTGAAAAATAAGAAAATGGTTAAGGTAATGATTTATCCACATGCAGTTATAATCATTAAGAAGTGACTCAGTAAAGACTAGCTTGTTAGAGTGAGACTATTACACAACGAGTAAATGATAAAAAGGTGATTCATCATAGGTGGACTTGTCAAAAATAGGTACTTAAATAAAAACATCATGGATTGGTTGGTTCTCTTGGCCTTGGTTTACAATCAGTTATAAAATACTAGTTTTGAATATATATTGGTCTTCAAATGATTGGCTCATTTGGAGAGGTACTGACTGGTTTTATTGTAGCTAAAGAATTGGCATGGGTTTTCTAAAGTAGGGGATAGTTAGAAATGTATGAATAAATGCTGGTAGTTGGGTAATTATAGGGTTAATAAAGGCTAGTTGTCAACCTATAATAGTAGTTATGACCCATCGAGTCATGGTTCCATAACCTTGTTGGGATAATGAGCTACCATATTTAGAAGGGCCTAGAATGGTAATGGTAGGGTATTGTGAAGCTTGATTTATTATAAAAACCAAAGAATGAGTACCTAGAATGGTAATGGTAAGGCACTATGAATCTTGGTTGCTTACACAAGCAAAAGGATGAGGGCTTAGTATGGTAATGATAGGGCATTTTGAAGCTTGGTTTCTTATGCAAGCCAAAGGACAAGGTCCTGGTATGGTAATGGTAGGGTATTACAATTTTTGGTTTCTTAAAAAAGATAAAGGATGAGGTCCTAGTATGGTAATCATTAGATTTTATGGATCTTGGTGGCTCACACAATCTAAAGGAGGGTTATTGGTATAAGTGGGGGATTGGGTGCCATAAGTGGTGAATGGGAGAACATCATATGTTAACCAACCCAAATAAGCTATCAACACATACTTTTCTTAAGTATCTTGGATTTGTTGCCCATATTGAGTATTGTAATGAGGATAAGGATCTGTCTCATAAATCACTTCATCACCATAGGGGTTTTGATCAAAGTCAATTTGTGTGACCAAAACATCATAACTTGGATTGTAAATGGCTCCATTACTAGTGTAATGAGATATATCAAAATTAATAATGAATGTTTGTAAAAATGATTAGAGTTCTAAAAACTCAAAAAAATAAGGTCCAAAGGAGAAATGGTCCAAACATAGTCTAACTTGGTCGAAGGGTGGATTTGCATCTCCAAAATGGCCAGTGCTAAAACTTGGTATAAAATAATCTATTTTCAAATTTATTACACAAAAAGGTCAAGTGGATGAATAAAATTGAAATGCCAAACTCTAGGTACAAAGTTTTCAAACAAGTTTAATCTAGAAAACAATAGTTGCTTGGTATTTTAGAGAAGGCACAAAAGCTAGGATCAAAATAGACATGCACTAGGTCTTTGGAAAAAGGCAAAAAATCTCGACTTTAAACAAAATAGGGTATGAGATTTATTCTAAAAAATCAAAAACACTTTGGTGTAAACTAGGCACTTAGATTTAAACATAAACTTGGTCAATTTTTATAAGGCATGAAACTCTAGTCACATAGAAGATAGGCTATTTCCCCCAAATCTAGGCATAAATAATAGTTTGTAAATTGAATAAATAATTAACCTAAATTACACAACCCAAAGATAAAGATCAATTTCTAGGCCAAAATTACACAAGGCATAATTAGAAATCAATCAATGTTTGGATTTGAACTTGTCAAGGCTATTTTAAACTCAAATTGGAAAACTAGACTCTTTAAAACAAACAACAATCTAGACAAGAAAAGATAGTATAACGACACTAGGTATAGATCTAAAAGGTACACGTGGTTTCAAACTTCAAAATTAGAATTTGAACACAAGGTAAACAAGTCTTGAAATGATTTGAGTAGTGTAATGACATTATCATGATCTAAAGATGTGATCAATGGTTTATTTCAAGACTCAAAGGCATAAAATTTAGGTTGAATTAGGCATTATAACATTATCCTTGTCAACTAACTAACACACACACAAACAAGTTTATCCAAAGACTAAGGAAAAGGTAGGGTGTCAAATGGAAAACATAACACCTCCTCAAATAAAGGAGTGATGTATAAAACAAACTTGTTTTCATGTGGGAAGACAAATAATTAGTGTTAGACTAAAAATCATGTAATAAAGGATAAAATAAACAAACACCTAAATGTAACATCTTAAATCCTACAAATGACAAGGTTATATCATATTATCAAATTCAATCTATATACTTGCTCTTGAGAGGATGTTAATTTATTAATCCAAAAAGTAAGAGTGCATTAAAAGTAGGGTTTTTAGGCCCCCTATTCTCTCAAGAGTTTGTATGTTGACATGTAACTTCAAGCTACATTCCCTACATCAACAATATGTCCATGACAAGTGGGGTTGTCTAAATCTATATATTTTTATGTGTTTATATATGGTCCCAAGTGTGGCTAACACTAGAGATTCAATCATGTCAATTGATTTCATACCAGATAACTTACTATGCAAGGGTATGTTCCTTTGTATAGTGATTCCATCCTTGTACTTAGTGTAATCCCCTAGTTATCTAGACCTGACTTGGGTCTATTTATGATTGGAGATGCTAGCTATTCAGCCCCCTGGAAATCATATTATATATGCCCTGATTTATATACCCCATCATGAAGAAGGGTTGGTATGATGTTAGGAGATGAAACCCCGGGTCAATGTACCCCTAGAGAACTTGTAAGGGAGAAGCAAGCTTCTGCTCACAAGCTAAAATTCATGAAAATAAAAGACAAGTGAAAATACTTTATGGGCATATTTAGATTACCCAAACCATATGGATTTGAGGAGAGCCACAATGATATTATTTTCATTCCTTTGGATAAGGAACAAATGTAAATAAAGAGTGATTTTATTCACCTAAGTTCCATAAAGGGGATGGGGTGAAAGCATACATTCATCAATAATTTTTCAAAAAATAAACAAATTTGAAAGAACAAGCATAAAATAAAACACTTTTAAGAGTATGTAATCTAAGTGTGAGTGTTTATTTTAATGCACCAAAGCAAAATGTTTATGAAACTTGGCCCCTTAGCCTTAGTTGTAAACTTATATAAAAATTCCATAAACAACTAAGCATAAAATATCTAAATTGTTTTTAGGCACCAAATAAAGTATTCAAGACTTAACCACTTACAAATTTGTATATTTTTCTAGCTTATGTCCTGTAAATTTTAGAGGGTTTTTTATATTTTTTTTGCTTTTGGGCAATATTGAAAAATAAAAACTTGTAAAATCAAATTATTAGAAATCTACCAAATACCAAATATCTACAAGTTAGAAAAAAATAACTTGAAAACTTAAAATAAAGTTAGAAAATAACTAAAACAAATTAACAAATAAAAGAGATAGTAAAATAATGATATCTCAAAAACTATAAGTTAGATTTTGATGCAATTTATACAGAATGTAGATAACACAAATGCACACCACCTTCCTTAGGAGATCCAAATGCTTTGTTGAGTTGTTTGCTCAGCTTGTGCATCAAGAAGTATTTAGAAATAGAGGTTATTTGGCTCCTTCTCTCCTTGGCACCATTGGCTTTAATGTGGTTTGTAATTATTTTGGCTTAGGATTTTGGAATTATAACACTATTTCAAAACTTATCTCTCTATAAATTAGCATTATATCTTTGTCTTATGTGATCTTTTTTTTTTTTTTTTAAATGAATGAGCATGGCCTTGTATTTATAGCTATAAGAATTAACTCTTACCCAAGGTGATTTAAGGTTAAGTTGAGTTAAAAGTTGTCATGCAATTATGAATTTCATTTACTAGTCATAGTTCTAAAATTATAAGTTTGAGAAACTAACTCTAGTTGAGTTAAAATTTGTCATGCAATTATGACTTTCAATTACTATTCATATTTCTCAACTTGGACATGTTGGGATATTTTGACAACTCATGAAGATGATGGTGAAAGGATAGGATATTTTGATTTATGGAATTTACTTTTTTAGATATTAATTAATTTCAAATGGATAAATTCAACTAGTAATTTAATCTTGATTAGTTTATTTAATTAATCTTTATTAGCTTTTTAGATCTTTTAATATTTAATTAAGTGTACAAGTACCCCACTTAATAGGTCCATAGGCCAGATTGCCAATTGTGATGCCATAAGGTGACTGGTGATGAATACATGAGAGGTTACTATTACATATGGGATAGTACCTAAAATAGGGATGTATCAACATGATTCCAAGATTTAATGAAATATGCATGGCCAAATTTGGGATGTTTAGTGATTTATAGGCTTAATTTTCAATGTTTGGTATAAATCCTTATGAAGTTTGATTAAAGGCCATTTGTAGCTAGTTGTAGGTGTATACATTAATTAAATCAAATAAGGATTAATTTTTATAATTTACATGGTCAAAATAAATTTGGTTGAGTTTATCAATCATCGATACAATCTAGGAAGTGTTTGCATACATTAAAGGGTTGGAATATATAAATTATCGAGCATAGATAAAAATAACATCAAAGACATACATAACCCTAAATTTTATTATGTATTTAGATTCCTTTCAAAAAAATTATAAACTTTCAATAAAATGACATCTTGTTTTGAGTTTATATGCAAATCATATGGCCTTTAGAAGTTGGCAGACTTTGCATAATGACAAAACTATCTTGTTAGTTTTTCAAGATTAAGTGGTGATTAACAACACCAAAGTTTTTGAAATATTAATTTGAGGTTTCAAAAATTAAAATCTACATAAATTTCTATATTTTCAACTATTGTATTTGTTTCAAATCTGTAAAAGTTCAAAAAGTGGCATTTTCACCCACGTTACTTACAAAAAGAAAGTAATGACCAAGAACTATTGAAATTATCATTGTGGACATTTTCAAGAGTTTTTTATATTCAAAGATACATATCCATAAATCATAAAGGAATAGGTTTTATATTGGAAATATATTCTCTTATATATAATAGATACAAGATTTCTTATGAGAGATCTGAGAGTAGAACATATTCATTGATGAATTGTTTGTAATGCTACCTTCTTCATGTTTATAAAGAGTGTGTGAGGGTGTGTGTATGCATATGAAATCATAATTCAAAGAATGAAGAAAGTGTATTGTTTTGTGTGAACTTATTTTTTGTTTAGATAATTGAGTAAGGTTAAAAGGAAAATGTTTTCCTTAACTAGACCCCATATCCTTGACTTCATCATCATCAAAGTAGATTTGTAGGAACTTTTAAATAAATTATTTGAAAGCCATGAACATAATGAATGAAAATAATGTTGGTGAATTATTCAACATAAAATTAATTAAATTATAATTAAAATTCCCTCATTATATTTCTAATGTTTTTTAAGGCTTGTTCTCATCTTCAATTTGCATATAATGTTCACTAGAGAACCCATCAGTGAATGTATAAAATTTAAAACTAGTGACTCCAATGAAGATCTTCTTGGTAAATGGGGTTGGGAATTTATTGGTGATATAAGTAGTATTAAGCATCAAAATTTCCACATAGCTATAAATATGCCTATCTTTCTTAAAATTTATTACCATTGGGCTTACCCAATTCATAATCAATAGTTATATATGTGGTTATTTTCAATTTACATGACCCTTTGACACTAGATAATAACCTCAATAACCCATTTTTTGAGTTTTTATATCTTATGTGGTATAAACTTGCTTTGTTCTTTTAGTGATGGTAGGGGTATAGAATATCCCCTATAGAAGTGGACCTCCTCATAAGAATAATTTATCCTAATCACTATTATAATATTATCTCTTGGGGTGTTCTTGGTCCCATAATTTGAATAATTGACACAAAAATTTTATATAAGGAGAAAGGGGTAAATTTTTTATTTTAAGATTCATTTAATGAATAAAATGCATATAATTTTATGGTTAATTACACACACATCCTTACACACTTCACATAAAATGAAAAGAATCAAAGAAATTAACTAAAATATCAAGAAACACATCATAATTAGTACATTAGGTCTATATAAAGGAACAAATTTAAGTCTTATAACATTATTTTTATCCCAATTAAATAAAAAATAAAGTGTAAGAGATTCTAAATAACTAAATGAATTTACATAAAAAAACCATTCTAGCAATAATTTGATAATATTTATTTATAAATATAGTTGACCCTTACCAAATATTACATATCCATATATATAAGAAGAATGGCGATCATATTTTAGTAGAATAATCCTCAAATTTGGGCCATCATGGCATAAAATGGTTGTAGTTGAATTATACCAAAATATTCCATATCCTAGAATAAGAGGAATAAAACTTCTAAGGCCCACGAATGAGAGAATCAGGAGGAGGTTTGGGGTGGATCACCCCCAATTTTTTGGGGTGTGCTTCCTCAACTACTAATGTGACTACCATCAATTCAAATTCTTGAGATAACTTATCGAGGTTTATGGGAGGATCTCCAAATATCACCTCAATCTAGGATAGTAGTCATTTATGAACCTAGATAGGGGCCTTGATGGATATCTTTACCTCAAACACTTGGGTAATACTTATTGTCAATTGGGTTCCCAACTCCATAATCACCTTGGTCCTAAATTTATTTTATTTCCCTATATTTCTCCACATAGCTTAGTTTAATTAGACAAGGTGAACCTTGAATTCCCCTCTATCAAATAAGGTGTCATCTAGGTAGAATACAATAATTATGCTCACCTATATAAAATAGGTCAACATATGTTCCATGATCTTCTCCATAGGCTCAACCACTATCTATTATAGGTCTAACACTCCTTTATTGAAGTACTCATGTTCCTATCATAAGTTTGGTATAGGTTCATTTCTATTAGAGCCATGAGCTTAAAATCTAAGAACATGCACTTATGAAGAACCACCATGAGCCTTATGAATTTGATGTCCATATTTGTAGCTTTCTCCAAGTATGTTTTAGTGCTCTAGAGGTTTTTTTTGCTTTTGGTTAAGGATATAGTTAATTTTATGAGAGCTATGAATAGTTTCACAATGTCCTCGTAAACTCAACAAATTAGCTCTATTGAGAAAGTGATCCTAACCTATGATTTGAGTCCTCTGACCTATTCCCTCATATCCTACATGAGTTTCTCAATTAGTTCATTAGTGGTGTAGAGTATTGAAATAGGGTATTTAGCCACCTTATTCTCTCAGTTGGATATCCTTAATTTGGTGAGAGAGAAGAGGTCATACTCAGTCCTCCATATCATTGGGTCTCCTTCTTGAGTAAACCTTTGTGTGAAAACCCTCTTCATTCTCCCAGTTACCCTATCAATTCCCCATTGCACGTTTAGGTCACCCTAATATACCACTTATGGTCATTATGTTTTAGCAATATTTAAGGACCCAACCCATATTAGACCCATGGTAATTCCTATAGGTGGTGGAAGAGGGTGAAGGTGGGATGGTAAAGGAATAAGTAGACGGTGGATACTTTTGTGGAGGAAGAATGGATGAAGCAAAAGGGATGGATGATCATAGGAGTAGATGAGGAGGGGGAGGGGAGAAAAATAGGTAATATGAAAGGGATCCCCATGGGAATAATTAGGCATGCCACTAGTCAAGGGTCAGGTTGACCTATGGGCCAATGGCACCTAGGAGTAGGGTGTTTAATAAAAATGAGTAAATTAGCTTGTTAAATTTAAATACTTGAAGGCTAGGTGTGATAAATAAGGATGATTGGTGATAAATTGGAAGAGTGAGATAAATATAAGTCTAATATGGGGTTTCCTTTATTTATTCTTTGATCTCCCAATCATATCAGATAGATTTGTTATCATGGTTATAGGGGTAGGGACCTAAATTGAAGGCATAGTAAAAGTTACTCTTTTAGTTGATTTAGGTGTCATACTCAGATCAGCTTGCACATTACTAGTCAAATTAAACATGGTGATAATTATTCTTAGAGAAACATGTACTATTAGGTGAGTAGTTTCAATCATGATAGAGCTAAGAGCCACTTTAATTGATGAGTAAACTCATAATTAGGGTGGCCATTAGGGAAATTAAGGTGGTGGCATTGGGAAGTATATGTACTAGAGGAGTAACCAATGTGGACACTAATATGGAAGACATAATGTGTGTTGTCAATGTAAATCTATGCATCACCGATATTTTATCCCTTACTTAAGTTGATGAAGTTTTTGGGATCAAACTAGACACTCCTAATAATGAGGGCCATGTAACTAAGTCTCTAGGAGACCAAAGGTAGGTTGCAAGGATTCTCATAGGTGGAATGGGTTGAGTAGATGGTAATTAAGAAGTTATGATTTTAAACATGGCTAACACCAAGGGGTCTTGGGTTAGTTTGGGAGTTGACATATCAAAAACTAGGGAAGGTCACATTGGGATAGGCATGGTAGGATCAAGGAATCCTAAAGGGGTTGTAATGAGTTATGGAGGGATGGTAATAATGTGGGAATGAATATTAGGTGACACCCCTTTTTTATCTCATTTTGGGATTCCTCCATGGCTTTTTTCCATGTCTAATGGTAACACTTACATTAGATATGATTAAGTATCCCATGAAAGTGGAGGTGGTAGATCTATCCCCAAGACTAGGGGAGTTAAAGCTTGAGGTGGTTAAGGCATAAATAACCCTTGTATGATATTATTGAAATATGTGGCATAGTTTCCTTAATTTCCTCTCATGTAAAACTAGTGGAGCCTGTAATCATCTCCTTTAGGAATACGCTCCTAAGTTATGATCTAAGTCTTTGAGTATCTCAGTCAGTTCATTAGTAGCCTAGAGCACTAAAATAATGTCCTCAACCATTTTATTATCTTTGTTTGATTTCCTTAATTTGGTGAGGAAGAAGAGGTCATACTCAGTCCTCCACACAACTAGGTCTCCTTCCTAAGAATTATATTCTTTGAGAACCCTATTCATGCTCCTAATTACTCTATCAAATTACCATTTCACCTTTAGGTCACCCTTATAAACCACTTCTATTCACTATGTTTCAATAAGGGCAAGGGACCCAACTCTGCTTGGACTAGTGGTAATTCCTAGGGTGGTGGAATATGATGAAGGTGGGATGGTAAAGGCATAGGTAGATGGTGGAGATATGTGTGGTAGAGGAATGGATAAAGCATAAGGAATAAAGGAGGATAGGAGTGGAGGATGAGGGGGAAAGGGATACAAATATTAAATAAGAAATGGGATCCCCATAGGAATAAATAGGCATGCCATTAATTGGGGGTCAAGTTGAAATGTGGGCCAATGACACCCAAGAGAAGGGTGTTCAATAAAAATGATGAAATTAACTTATTAAATCCAAATCCTTAAAGCCCTAGGGTGATAGATAATAAATAATGGGGATAAATGGGAAGAGGGATAAATATAAGGCTGAGGTAGGGTTACCTTTATTTATTATTAGATCTCCCAATCATATCAGATGGATTTATAGTCATGGTTATTATTATCACATTGAAATGAACCCTAACAAGTCCTAATACCTATTTATACTGACATAGTGGAAACACTCCTAGGTTTTTGATAACCTATAATAGGAATGAGTCTTTGGAGAAGGCTAGATCCTTATCAAATCATAGTGTACCTAATTTGAGAATAGATTTTAGCCATAAAACATACACTAACAAATCCTACTTAAGGTATACTAAGTTTTTTATTCATGAAAAGAGTGAGATAGTCTAAAATACTAAAAGTGAGGTGATGCACCAAGATTTGATGAGCTCCTATACTTGCTAGAATAACATAATAAAAATTATGAAAGACTAAAATGTATCTTACACAATCTCCCATTTAGGCATCTCTTGCATAAGTATTTCATATGGAAGTGGTGGCTTATTATATAACTAGAGGGAATAAATAAAATATCCTATACAAGACACATTTAGTGAGTTTCCACAACCAATCACTTGCATAACCAATTGTAACATAACATAGGACATATAAAAAATTGCCTACTTGCACCAAGGTGAAGGGAAATGGACATACACAAGAGAGAACACTCTATACCAAATGCATAGATAAAAAAAACACTATGATCACACATAATAAAAGCATGGATAAGGTAAAAAAATGTCTTCTATTAATCTAAATGCTTAAACTCCAACATTTCAAGTCTCTACAGAAACAAAGTTTCTCTATACCCAGCAAAGGGATTATAAAATAAGGAATTTTTGGCCCATTTTTTAAGAAATGAGATTCAAGAGAGGAGAAAAACACTAATGTACTACATAAATTCATATATTAAATCATAATTTAGATCATGTAAGAGAGGAAAAAATTCAAATTATGAGCATTAATCTCTCTTTAAAGCCTTCATACCTACCATCATGATCATCTCCCATGGAAGTTGGCATAGTAATTGAGGAGAAGACCTTTCTTATTATTATTTTTTTCCATTAGGATCACTTTTATATGATTAATATGATTTTATAGGGATCCTACACTTGAAAAAATCCTACATTTATTACCTTAAATCACCTCTCTCCACCTTCATGTATGCATGTTAGAGCTTTGTTGGATGGCTGACTTGAAATTAGACATCCTACACTACTTAGAGTTGTGTTTTAATTGTGTTCACTATCACTCCACTTCATAGAGGGATTTAATCTCTCTAGGATTATTTCATAACACCTCATGTCCTTACCATGATCTTAGTGACCATTGATCTCCATATTTAGTCATGCTTGAAAGTCTATAGGAGAATGATCAAATTAAAATTCTCTTTGAAATCTAAGTTATTGTCTATAGGGTATGTAGATAATTTGATGTATCACCTTAGTTTTTCATGAGGAATCCTTGATAGGTTTTATCAAATTACATCTTCATACTTAAAGCTTATTTTGTTTCATATCCTACCCTTTAATCTTACTTGAAGCGCTGTCTAGCCTCATAACTTAAAGAATCTTCCTTTAAGGGATATTTTAACCCCACTTAGAGGCTTTTAAGTTCTCATGGAAACTTTTCATCTCTATATTAACACCACAAACACTTAGATCCTACTTCATAACCTCAAGTTTCCTTATATAAGCTCTCAGACTTGCAAATTTTTTATGCAACTGAAGATCCTACATTATAAACATTATTAAACCTTGATTTAAGAGCCATGAAACTTTTAATCATGTACTCAATGTTGAATTAAATCTATGGTTAGTAATGAGACTCATGGGATATACCTATAGGCTTTATTTGGCATGGAAGAGCTTATTCATTCTACTTGTAATTCATGATGAGGATCATGAAAACCATAATCTTGTCTTAAGGTCCTAAAGACCCTTATCACATCAAAGATAACTTGAAGATTTAGTTTTAGGCCTTATAAAAATTGAATATATATTTGAATTTCCACCTATAATTTACTTGAGGTAGTACCTTTCACACTTTATAATTTCCTAACCTTGCTTCAACATAATTGAGGACATACTTGGACATGCATATGAGTGTGAAGTGACTTGATGTAGGAACATCACTACCTTTTTTAAATACTAGTTTATTTACATTTATTGAGTATTTAGTAAGCTATTTTGGTTATAATAAGTCTATAGGAATCATTCTTAGATGTTATAGTGTTATTAAATTTCAAATTGGGTGGCATTGGCATTTTCCTACCAAATTCCTCCTTTTCAATTTTTTGAATTTTTATCAATATTTTGGAGCTTTAGTCAAGTGTGTAGGTGTTTCAGTAAGATTAGTTTTGTTTCAAAATTTTAATATTTTATGACCTTGTGTCATTATGGGTCTTTAAGAGTGATTAGTGTTGTTTTGTACTTTTTATAAGGGTAATGTAGTTAAGAGACTCTCTTCAACATACAAGAGGGAGTTAGTAGTTAGTTAGGGTGTTTATGAAGAACAAAATAACCTTTATATGCATTTTTGAGTAGCTATATAGAGTTAGAAGGGGATGAATTATAATAAAAAAAATGTAACCCTAAAGGAGATGACTAAAACAGTGTCTCAATTTTGAATTAAACTATACCTTCTTTATACATACTTTTCACTCTATGTTTGTAACTCAAAGGGACTCAACATTCATCATATGATTCTAAAGATATTTTAGGTTGTAAAATTGAGTATAAATTATCAATTTAAGGATAATTAATTGAAGTATATTAGGCTATAAAATTTAATAATGGTCAATGATAAGTTGCTAAGTTGAGAAAATGGTGTTGCAGACCTTGTGTGTTTACACTTTGTAGAGAGAGAAGTCTTAGAAAGCATATATCACAAGAGAGTATTTTGAGAAAAAAGGTTGAGTTACATTTATCAAGAGATAATTTATTATTCTCATGAATTTATGGTTCTTTATGTTGCCTTGGGCTCATTTTAGTATAGATTTATAATGAGCTTCAAATAGATCTCTATACATGTTGTGTTTTATGTTCAAACAAGCCTACACAGGCATCAACAATGGTAAAAAATGTTATAAAGTTTATAAAATACACATATATATGCTGATAAACATTACCCTTTAATTCTCATTAGGTGATTGGATGTGTGTTTTGTTGTTTCAACATAATTGAATGAAAAAACCAACAAAAAGATTGTAGGATATTATATTTGAACACACAATCAAACATAAAATGGTGGAAAGAATGTGAAAAAAGGTGATGTGGGGTTTATATAGTGATTTTAAAATATTTATAAATATATTACATGTCTAAATACACCTTCAAATTCATTTTAAACTTAATTGGAAGCCTTAAAATCCAAATAGACCCTTCTTGGGTTTCACAGTCTACATACAACCCTGGGTTAGGGGTTTTACACTCAAATTGGGTTTTTAGGAGATTGAACAAATGAAAACCTATGAATTTTTTTTAAAATAATATGAAAATTTTATTTTAAAATATTTTTGAGGTTTTAATTTTTTTACATCTATATACATATTTGATAGGACTTTGTTTAAACAAGGCCTCATGAGACCTAAGAGGCCTAGTCTGAGAGCAAGAAAGACCTAGAAAAGTGAGCTAAAAACTGAGTTAAAGTCTAAGACTTTATGGAAATGAATAATATAATATAAGGTATCTTCAAATGGAATTACTTTTTCAATAAAGGACTGTACACATCCATATCATGGGAAATAGGAGGAAAAAGGGCTACTAGCAGACCCTGTCAAGAAAGGAGAGGTATTTGGGGTAGAGATTTCTTTGGAAAGGTTAGTCAATGTTATGAGAGATATCATAAGACAATATAATTATTATAAGATAAAAATAGTCAAAAAATATATAAATTAACTATTAAACCATTAAAGGAACTAGTGATCCTTTGAATCAAGTAAGACATTGAGGGGAAAGAAGGGGTTAATAAAGTATTGAAGCAATGAGAGGATTTGAGATGATGATAAGTAAAAGAGAGTAGTAAATGACTTAGATTTTGAGTAGAGGAAAATAAATGTAGAGATAAAGAATATTTGAAACTAAAGGAGTAACGATAGACAAGTCAAGAGTAAATGTTACATTTGAATATGCAGATCAAAGTTAGCTGGTAGAAGCAAGTGTTTGTGTATGTGATTTCTTTCATGAAAGATATATTTGAGATGACCTATGCATCATTTAGTATTAAATCAAGAATGTTTTATGGATAAGGTATTCTTGAGTTTTTGTTTGAAATTATTGATCCAATTTGTGTGAATATTGAGTTAAGGTTGCTTCGAGATGTTGTAGTAGTGAGATGGCTAATGAGGTTGCAGGATAATGAGTGAAGAGGCTATAGGTATGTGACAAAGAGTCATAAATCTAAGTGAAATATAACATTTTTGTGGCAAAGCCCTTAATCCAAGAAGGATTAGATAGAGGAGAGATATTGAGATCTCTCAGAAAGAAGCTCAAGAATAGAGTTTGAGAAAGAGAGAGAATTCCTAGGTGAGGACAAGAAGAAAGAGACTCTAAGAGAGAGAGAGAGTCAAGTGAGAGAGACTAAGTGAATGGTCAAGAAGGCTTGTTAAGAATAATAAAGGTAAATGTGAGACCTTAGAGAGAGTGTTAAGATAAAAGATAAATAATATGAAGGGTTTGATGAATGAGGAATGCCACAATAGGATGGAAGTAAAAAGAAAAAATAATTGGAAAGAGAGAAAGAGTACCTACCCAAATGAGTCAGTTACAACAAGGAGAACAAGAACATGATAGTGAAAAGTAAGTGCCAAGAAGGAAACAATGAAGTACAAGTTTCCAAGATAAAGGAAGAATAGAGTATATAAGTTTAAGGGAATTTTAAGAGTTGAAAGAAAGAAAGAAGGAGATATTCCAGTCAAACTAGCAAGGTGAGTTACTCTCAGATGAACATATGGAAGGACTATTTGCAAGTTTGTCATATCATTTTTCCTTTATACAAAATAATGAGTATCTAGACTACTTTATTGAGAAAGTGGGAATGTTGAGAGAATTGATGAATGAAAGATAAATCAATGATCAGGTTAATAATGATCAATAAAAAGAGGTGGATAAAGAGGTTGTAGAGGTTGAGTACATTGTAGGAGAAGGTATGAAACAAACAATATTACTCTCACAAGCAACAAACCCAACATAGGGAAAACAAGCATGGAAGTACAAGAGATTGGTTCCAAAGAGGAAAAGTAGGAGATTGTTTTCATTAACTTTTTATTTCCATGTGTAGGTTGGTTGTAAAAGAATAACCAGGTGTTGAAGATGATCAAGTGGGAGAACAATGTGCAAGAAGATGACCTCAAAGGAGAAAACAAGAGAGAGATGAACAAAGTAGGATCCATAATGAGTTTGAGCAAGCATAAAAAAGGTATATATGTTTAAAATAAGACTTGGTATCTAGGTGGACATGAAATTATAATAAAGATGCTACAAATAACCTAAAAGTTAGACCTCTTATAAATTTCATGGAAAGTTTCATCTTGTTCCTCGATAGTATGATCCAAGAACATCACTAACTTTTGTACATATTGTTTTATTTACATGTCTTTAGTATTTATTAAGTTATTTTGGTCATAGGAATTCTATAGTAATCATCATTATGTGTTAGAGTGTTCTTAAATTTGAATTTGGGTGGTATTGGAATTTTCCCACCAAATTCCTCCAATTTGAATTTTTGAATTTTTGTCAAGATTTTAGAGCTTTAGTCAACTGTGTTGGAGTTTCAATAAGAGTAGTTTTGTTGTAAAAGTTAAATATTTTATGAAATTATGTCATTATGGGTCTTTAAGATTGATTAGTGTTCTTTTGTACTTGTTACAAGGGTAAGGTATTTAAGAGACTCTCCTCAACATACAAGAGGAAGTTAGTAGTTAGTTAGGGTGTTTATAAAGAATAAAAGAACATTTATATGCCTTTGTGAGTAGTTAGAGAGAGTTAGAAGGGGATTAATTTATATAAAAACAAATTTAACCCCAAATGAGATGAGTAAAAAAGGGTCTCAATTTTGAAATAAACTTTGCCTTCTTTGTGCATACTTTGCACTCTATGTTTGTGATTCAAAGGGACTCAATAATCATCATATGATTATAAAGATATTTTAGGTGGTGAATTTGAGTATAAATAATAAATTGAAGGATACTAAATTAAAGGATATTAGGTGCTAAAATTTAATAATGGTAAATGATAAGTTGATAAGTTGAGAAAATGGTATTGCAGACCTTGTGTGTTTACACTTTGCAGAGAGAGAAGTCTTAGAAAGCATATATCACAAGAGAGTATTTTGAGAAAAGAGGTCAAGTTACATTTATCAAGAGATAATATATTCTTCTCATTAATTTATGGTTCTTTATGTTTCCTTGGGTTAATTTTATTATATATTTCTAATGAGCTTCAAATAGAGCTCTATACATGTTGTCTTTTGTGTTCAAATAAACTTACACATGCATCAACAATGGTAAAAAAATGTAATAAAGTTTATAAACTACACATATATATTTTTACAAACATTTCCATTTAATTATAATTAGGTGATTGGATGTGTGTTATGTTGTTTCAACAACATTTAATGAAAAAAACAATAAAAAGATTGTAGGATATTATATTTAAACACACAATCAAACACAAAATGGTGGAAAGAATGTGAAAAAAGGTGATGTGGGGTTTATATAATGATTTTAAAATATTTATAAATGTATTAAATGTATAAATACACCTTAAAATTCATTTTAAAATGAATTGGAAGCCTTGAAATCCATATAGACCCTCTACATACAACCCTGGGTTAGGGGTTTTACACTCAAATAGGGTTTTAAGATATTGAACCAATAAAAAATTATGAAACTTTGTGAAAATAAGTTTACACGTGTTTTAAAATATTTTGGAAATTTTAAGTTTTTCTATACCTCTGTATAGATATTTGATAGGACTATGTCTAAATAGGGCCTTATGAGACCTAATAGGCCTAGACCAAGAGCAAGAAAGACTAGAAAAGTGAACTAATAGCTGAGTTAAAGTCTAAGAATTTATGGAAGGGAATAAGATATTAGAGGGTATCTTAAAATGGAAATATTTTTTCAATAAAGGACCATACATGTCCATAGGAGGGGAAATAGAAGGAAAAAATGCTACTAGTAGAACATATCAATAAATAAGGAGAGGTATTTGGGGTAGAGAGTGATTTGGAAAGGTTAGTGAATGTTATGAGAGATATCATAATACAAATATGAGTATGAGAAGATAAAAAGAGTTATAAAATATATCAATGAACTATTGAATGATTGAAGGAACCAATGATCCTTTGAATCAAGTAAGACATTGAGGGGAAAGAAGGGGTTAATAGAGTATTAAGGCATTGAGAGGATTTGAGATGATGATAAGTAAAGGAGAGGATTAAATGACTTATATTTTGAGTAGATAAAAATAAGGCATAGATATATTATATTTTAAGCTAAATGAGTAAGGATAGGCAAGTTAAGATTAAATGCTACATTTGAAGATGTAGATCAAAGCTAGGTGGCAGAGGTAAATATTTGTGTTTGTTATTTCTTCCATGAAAGATAGATTTGATATGACATATGAATCATGATTTTAAATGAATTGAAGTATTAATAACTTCAAGAACCTTTTATGAATCCTAAAAATCCTAAATCCTCTTTTAAATTGATTTAAAAAAGACCCTGATATCATGAAGGTTTCCAAGAAGCATGTAGACTTCTGATTTGATGTTTCAACTTTAAACCTTGCATTATCAAGCCTAGAATAGCTATTGAGGAGAATAAAATTATTTATTACCTTATATTACAACCTATATATGGTTTTAGAGATTTTTTGAAACCAAAAATCACTCATGAGTCATCTTAGCCTTGTAATCTATCACTAACCCTTCTAATTGTCACTGTAATGCTTAATGCTTGACTCATACATGTCACTTTTTTACCTCAGGATCCTAATTTTTATGTGTTTTACTAATTCACATGGGTCATGAACCTTTAATACTTGGCTTGAAACAAATAATTTAGGTATTATTAATCTCGTAGATATAATTGAGGTGTTGTAGGTTGGCCTACTTGAGTTTTCTAACACTAAAATCCTTGGTGACATATTTGGATCTATATATTCCCTTGTATGATATCTTGAAGATTGTTGGAACTTCTCATACCATCATTACAGGTATCTTAAGATATTTTAAATGGTGTTGAATAGATATGCATGTCTATTTTTATAATTTTCCTAGAACATTCTTGAAACTCTTGAACGTGTCATGTTGGAAAGTAGATACTATTGGTTGTTTAAGTTTGAAACCTTGTGATCTTAATTGGATACCTTTGAAATATGTTGAGTGTATGATGATTTTTTCCATATTCCTTGCAAATTTTCAAGTATCAATCAATAATTCTATACCTTTTCTCCTTTAATACCTCTTCAAGCTTGAAATATCCATTAAAACCTTTATAATGGCTCTCAAGGACATGTAACTTTTATTTGGTTTCCCATAGGTAATCTTGATATCACCTCTAGGACTTGAAAACACCATATCTCCTACTAAGGAAAGTGTTAAAACATCAAAAGGTGAATTCACAAGGTTTACGATTTAACAAGTTTTATTAATAATCCTCCATATTCCTCTTAGACACTCGTGATTTCTTCCTTCTTTCTTTCTCTCAACACAACTAATGGGATCCTCATGACCCCCACAACACTCTCCAAACCTTGCATGAAACCATATACCTATAAACAAAGGCAAGACATGATTTTTATTAAGGAAAAATCTTTAAAAACTTGGTTTTAAAAATTATTTTGGATCATAACTGTCATTTTATCCTCCAAAGACACTCAACCTTTGAAATATTATCTACTTGAACTCCTTCAATCCCCATTTCATGCTTTCAGGGATTCTAAAAATGTTCTTACATTTAGTAGCAAGCATGTATGATGCTCATATTCTAATTAGGTGTAGATTGTGAGCTTTACATTTTTATTAAAATCCTTGATATTATCTTGGATGGTATCCACATCCTTCTCAACTATTGTCTCTCACTTTAAACCATCAACAAGAGCCTACAAACATAACTTTTAGACTTGTAATTATTATTTTTTATCTTGTACAAAGACTGAAATCACGTGCCTCCATACCTATTTTCAAGAAAGCTCTATATGATGATG
Organism: Torreya grandis; assembly: GCA_037957365.1. Lineage (NCBI taxonomy): Eukaryota > Viridiplantae > Streptophyta > Pinopsida > Cupressales > Taxaceae > Torreya > Torreya grandis. The sequence continues at coordinate 1,026,513 of JARHVA010004557.1, read as the reverse complement.
GATATTTTATTTTTCAACCATATCCATCTTTATCACATGTTTGAGGTCCTTTAATGTGGATTTTTATAACCTTTATAAGCCTTAAATATCAACTAACAAGCTTCAAATCTTGCAGATCTATCTTTTTCTCCTTCATGAAAACCCGCTCCTTGACTTGATGCTTAGAGGTCTTTAAAAGGATTAAATACCTTAAATATTAACTTTCAACCATTATTTATCTAAAACCAAATCTTCAACTTGTTCTTTATGCTTAAAATTGACTTATTGAACTCAAAACCTATGTTTTTGCACCTCCTTCATATTTGAGACCTATCATTAGTCAATTTTCACTTGGAAGACCTAAAAAAGCTTATTTTGATAGGAATTTAGATGTTGAATAAGTTATTGACTTGAATATCATGATGAAACATATATTTTTGGATGAGGCAATGGTCTCATTGAATGCTTTTGGTACATTAAGTGGAGTCACAAGGAGTGAAGATTAAATCAAGTCAACATTTATGCACTAAACATGGTCATTGAGGTGTAACGAAAAAACAATGAGTCTTTAATAAATTTAATTAGATTTTGAATGTGTTGACCTTCCCTGCTAGACATGGATAATGAACTTTAGACATTTATACTATAAAATATATCTAATTATGACATCATGACTTTAGGACTAATATATTAGAACTTCTTATAAGACTAGACAATAGGGAGTAGTTTGGGTTCCTTTTGTACATGAACAAAGGCTTGAAAATATTGGAAACCTTATAAAATACCTTGGTATACATTCATACATTTAAAACCATAAAATATAATCTAAAATATTCCCAATACAAATCATTACTCCAAAAGTGATTGTAGGACTTATTCAATGGAGTAAAAGTGCAAGGAAACTTAATGAATTTTGACTACCTATTATAGAAAAGTCCTTGTCAAGGGGTGCAAGGTTGCCTTTGTTAGTTTTAGACTCATTAAAACTAGGAAAAAACATGGGATATTCTCATAGTGTTCAACATTTAACACTTGGTTGTGTTGGCATCAATTCACATAAGGCACAAACCTTACACGATCGCCTAAAACATAATAGAGAAAGAATTGAGGCTGGAATTGGGCTATTTATGCCATCACATGATATATCACTTATGGGAATTGGTTATTTGAAAGAAAGGTTTTGTTAGAATCATTGGATAAAGCCTTTTATGGGATAAAATTGAGGGTCTATAGGCATAATCCTATTTAGGGGTGGTTCTATAGTCTTAAGGGTGCAAGTCATTATCCCAATAAACTTATCATCATGTAGGCACTTTGAAGGGTCCACAGACTTCTCTCACTTCAAATATTCATACTTAGGCTATCACATATTAGAAATAATAGGGAAATTTTTCATAGGTTCTCTCTACACTTATGTTATTTATATAAGATATGATGACATCATCACTTAACATAGGGAAGCCATTAAAGACCTAGACCAGAAGCTCACTTAAACACAACATACATGTATTGAAATTATATCATTATAACCAATAAATTTAGTGTGCATTCAACTTATAATACCATATATATGTAAACTAGAAACATTATATACATTTTAACCATTCCTTATCATTTAATCAAAGTCAAATTAATACAATTCATGATATATAAAAATAGAGCATATATATTGCTAAAACTACTTAATTGCTTAGATGATCATAGAAGAACTTGGGCATATACAAATAGAGAATTCATGGTGTCTGAGTTAATCCTATGACTTAATGGTGGCCAAAAAATTTAGAACCAATTTCTATAGAGCTTTGTTGTTTCAATTTGTGTCCCTTTGCTTACTAGTTTGAGATCATTTTATATCCTATAGGAACATCTTATGCTAGGGTGGAGTGCACACATGAAGTACCTTACTAAAACCTTTATTCATCATTTCACCAGCTCCATCACCTTATTTACTTCATGTTATGGTCACCACATCTCATCTCACCTAGAATATTCCCCAAAAATCTTAGAAATGGTTAGCCACCTACTAGCTGGCATAAGGTAAACATTAATTCCTCCAGTTGGTTCTAAGATGCCAAAATAACAATCACTCAAAATGGTTACCTCATACCAAAGTATCTATCATGATGGCATGGATCCATAATTTAATGATATAGGGGACCAACATTACCCCATACAAAATTACTATTCTAACCTTAAACTAGGATGTCAAAGACTTTGATGTATAGAACTCAAACATGTTCTCCTTAAGCTTTGTGCTAAAGTCTTCAAAGCCCTTAATAGTAAGCTTGATATCTTCAGTGATGATATATATTTTTGTGGAGGTGGTGTTAAGTGTGAGCATATTAGTATTTTATAATTCCTTCTTGAAGCCTTCTAGACTTGCCTTATATTTTATCACTCCCCCATCTAGGATTGTTCCTTAATCATAGGCCTTAGTCTGCAAGGCATGAAGGAGTGATTCTAGGTTCTATTCCTAGTACTTTATCTAGGTACTTAACATGTTTACCTTCCCCATTATCTATGTGTGCTCTAACCTTCTCATAGATTACACCTACACCATCAACTTCTCCTTATCTTTCTTTACCTAATTAATGTAAGTGTCTATGATTGATGCTTGGTTGAAAAATCTCAAGAAGATGGTGTCATCTGAATCTTCACCCTCTTGATGTTTTGTGATGAGGTCCTCCACCTCCTCAATCTTAGTAGAAATAAAATTTTGTAGCATGTTTTAAGGATCTTATTATTCTTCTTACATCAGCTATGATTTCATCCTTGGGATCATCTGCTCCACTTGCACACATATCTTATCAACCTTAAAGAGGTTGGATATATCAAAACTGACCAAGAGGGAAGGCATAACCATCTCTATGCACTTGCATAGCTTCAATATCTTGAAATTCATGGCATGTTCTTCATATTTGACATCATTTTAGAGTTTCTTCCATTTATTTTCTCTACCATCATTGATGATATTTTTGCACATGACTTCAATGGCCATCTAGATAAGTGCATTCCCAAACTAGACTAGATTCATGGCATGAGGGTTAATTATGAGGGAGTCACGCCCTTTTTTAGGTTATTATATGACTAATATGGCCTTTTGAGGCACCTTAAATTGAGGCTCATCCATGTAGCTATCAAAGTAAATGAAAGTTATTTGCACATCCTAGTTATGGGAATTTTGGTGGGCATGAAGTCAAACATATAGAATATTTCATCTATCCACCCCTTATACACTTTCTCTTAAATGATTAACTCTATGTCTTCTTTCTCAAATACAACCAAATGCACTTTATCTTCCTCCTCCTCACTAACACCACCACTTTTTTCAACACTTTCCTCTGAGAACGCATCTTCTTATTTTGTAAGGGTTTCTTCCTTGGAATTTTCCCCTTTATCTGCTTCTCCTTCTTTGGGTTTCTCAATTCTTACCTCTAGGTGTATTCCCTCAGTGTCAACTTTGCCTTGTTTTTGTTCTTATTGGGGTTCCTCTTTAGTCTCCTTTTTATTTTCTAAGGTGAAAGTATTGAATTCCTATTTTTTAGGGACCCCTTCACTACTTGGGTGCACCTGTTATGCATATTCATCTATTTTTATAATGGGGGCACTAAGTACCTTCTTATATTTCTCAATGGTTGGTTATAAACTTATGAGAACCTTTTTTGTCTTCCTCTCTCTCTTGGCCTTCTCTTTATTATCATTCTCTTTCTTGGCCTTTACCTTCTAAATATCTACTAACTTAGGTCCATTTCCCTCTAAGCTTTCCTCTTCTTCTCTAATGCTAGTACCATCTCAATCTTTTCCTTATTATGGCCCATTTTTTTCCAAAACCTTCTCTTCTTTTTTCCTATTTGTGGAGGTTATGTGGAGGGTTCTTCTTTCGATGAGGTGCTTTCTAGATTTTTAGCTTATTCAAGCATAGTAGTTATGTTTCCTTGGAGGGACTTCTTAACATCCATGGTGCTAGGATCCTCCTCTTATTTATCCTATAAAATTTAGGTCTTTGTTCCTTATTCTTTATCTATCTCTTCCTCCTTGATATACATGAGGTCCTCTTCTACCTCCATTTATGCTAGAGTTATTTTAGAAAGCACAATGGGTCACTTAGATGACTTCTTTTTCTTCTTCTTTCTAGAGGAAGTAGTTTTAAGCTTGAAGGTTATGTGCTTCTTAGGGGATGGAGGTGTTGTTTGTTTTTTGAAGGTAACCCTCAACCTATGCACTCTTGGATTTCCTCAAGTGCTTCCTTCCACTTATTTTATGGATACTTCTATTAAATTATTGGTGTTGGCTTCCCTTCTTAATTAATTAAGAGTGGGCGATCATCATATTTTCCAAGGTCAATGCCTTTCTTTCATGACTTCATCTCATAAAACAAATTGAAGATGCATTTGTTATAGTTATCCTCTAGAGGGGATGGAGATCTATTTAGTCATAGTCATCCTCCTCATACTTTATGGACTTTTCTCATGGGTGCACATACTAGCACCTCAACATTTTCATTTCTTGGTCTATGGCCTTTATCAAGATCTCTAACTATTACGCTTTAGGAATTCTCCTTAGCACAACTACAAAAAAATTAGAGAAAATGTATAAATTAGTTTCAACCAATGCGAGAGGTTTTTATTTGTGAGAACCATTGTAATACACAAAAATTTTGCATAATGGTGAAGGTCACCATGCCTAACATGTGCTGGGGGAGCTCCTATGGGATGCATCATTCAATCATTATTGCCTCTATGTATTAGCTAAACTACCCCAGTACTCTTGTCTTTTACTTTTGAGATAAGTTAGGTGAATTATTGATACTTTAATGTCGATGATTCCTTATGTGGTGGTAAAACCCAAAGGTTTTCCTCATCACCATTGATCACACCAATCTCCTCTATCACAATAAAAATTATCATGGACCCCCATTGAAAGGTATCATATACCATATGGAATTCTAACATGTTCTTCACCATCTATTCAATAATAAATTTTACAATGTTGAACTCAACCCCCTATTCCATGTGGTAGGTGATATAAGAGTATGTATTGCTTATGTCGATCTATAATCTACTAGGGTATAGCTTGGAACTCACTAGGAACATCGTTGCCCTCATGTTGATATCCCATATGTATTTGATTGGTAATGTGAACCCTACCTTTTAGTATCCCAAGAGTTTCAAAACCCTATCTACCTTTTCATCATACTCCATCATCTAAATAGATGTTCATCCCTGTACCTGGGAACCCTATGATCCTATTAATAAGGTATACCAATATCCACATGTACCTCCCTAAAAAATAGAATTGATCACCATAGATGTGTGAAGGAGGAATTATACCAATTACTCTATCTTTTTAAAACTTGGTAGATCATACAACTAAGTCACACTAGTGGTTGCTAGCCTATCTCAGATAGATTTGTCAAATAACACCATGCCTACCTTCATCTCCTTTCCTATGTCAACCATCCAATCCTGGTTGAGCTCTTGCACATTTATCAACATGTGATGATTGTATTCCTTTGACCTAGATGTATATGAAAATGATACCAAGTCTCTCCCATTATTACCTTAAGGGGAAACTTCATTTTCTCTATATGAAAGATTCATGCTTACTTTTGGTCAACCACTACGATGTTAATTCCTTATACCATCTACACCTATTTATTTGTAATTGTTGTTTCTTCTACCATCCACACCTTCTTAGCATCCTTATTCACTTACAACATACCATAACTTAGACATTTATTCCCCATTTTAAACTAGCTACTATTTAAGCACAATCTATTGATCTTCTTGAAGATTTTAATCTTACTTTGTATTTCCTCATAGTCATAAAGTCTATGACTATGACTTCATCTCTTGAACTTAATTTATTATTAATAGTGGCCTCAACATCACTCAATATCTTTATAATCTAGTTCTTTTGTAATTTCATCTTCACATGCCTTTTTCCAATGTCAAATAGAACATAATTTATTTCTCTTTTTAATCATTATCATTTGGTGCCTGTGGGTACTTAGGTTTTCACTTGGTAGTATTTTTATAATTTGGCTCTAGTTTAGTTCTAGTTTTGTATTCAAATTTGCATAAGTTTTGTAACCTACTATAGTTAGTAATTTGCTCCTTTATACCTTAATTTTATCTAGCTTATTAATTTTAGGTGAGTAATGGTGTGATAGTGCATGGATTTTTTTTAAATTCACTAAACCTACAAAATACAAAAAAATCCACCACCTCATTCACATTTATTGTGAATCTTTGTGTCTCTACCATCACCATATTAACTTCTCTTAATGGTGTATTTGGTAAAGTGACCAATGATTCAAATGGTCACTTCCCACCTACCATTAGGTGGATTCCATCTTATCAAGATGATGTTCATCCTATGTTTCATTCACCTTAGCATGACTTTCCCCTATCTTATGTTAACTTAGGTGTAGTGGTTCACATGCATACAATTAAACCTCCTCAATTCCATCTCTTCTTCTAGTTGTTCTTCCTTTTAATTTCATTTCCACTTCTTGGTCAATTTTTTATGCTTTCATCTCTTGCCTTGGCCTACCCTACCCCATATAAATTCTTATGTTGGTATTCTAGTGTTTCATTGTCTTCTCTCAATATCTTATGCATGAGCATATTATGTGATTACTTTTTTCAACTTTTCCTCATATCCTTCTATGTATATCAAACTTTACATGCCTAGAAACTTAGGTGTCTAGCCTCATGTGCTTAGAAAGTCTTTGTTCCTAACTAACCTGACTAGAATTATGTGTGTAAGCACTAGAAGAGTTATCCTATGGGACTAAAAGTGCTTCACTTATTCACTCATCATAAACAATAAAAAAACATAAAGAAACATTTGGATCATACCAAACTTTATGATAGTTAAGACTCAATAACTGACTTATGATTGATAAATTGGTATTTGATGACACAAGCACCATCTTGTTATTTATAGGGATTCAATTAGTTTCCATTGAAATTCCTAGGGAGAATTTCACTCATCAACATGTGAAGCTTGTATGCACTAGTCTCTAATATATTTTGGATGACATAAGGGTACATCCACGTAATTTGTAACTTGCTCAAGCACTTGAGGTAATTGGAGTCATATAGCAAGACTAATTATCCTTTAGTAAGTACCTTATGCTTGATATGTTTATCATGTCATATCTTCTAGCATGCCTTTTATACTTTTTGGCTCCATCTTACTTAGATGTGTGTCTCATTTAAATGCTCCAAGTTTTTCAGTCATGCGTTTAAGGAATTTTGGTCATCCAATCTACCAATACACATGATTTATAATGATGGAACTAGAAACTAAATCAATAAAATATAATCTACACCAAACACTAGTTGGAATGGCATAGCTTTATTTAGGTGTGTATATATAGTATGATAGGCCCACAACACTACTGACACATGATCATCCCAATACTTGTGACCAACATTGCATATCTTTGTGAGGCATGGTCTTAATATCTTATTGAATTATTCAATAATGACATTCACTTTGGGATGATAAAGTATTATCTTATGGTGTTGCACCATGTATTCAGTCATCAAAATATGTAAGGTTTCATTGATGAAGTGTGCACCTCTGTCACTAGTTAGACTAAGTGGTCACCTATAGTGACTGATTATGTTCTCCCAAATAAAACTTACAATTGTTGTGGTTATTCAATATTTCGTTATCACTGCCTCAACCCACTTGGTGGAATAGTGTATGGCTAATAAAATATAGCATGCACATGTGTGCATCATAATGGGAGTAATGGGCCCATCATATTAAATGGTCCATTTTTCAAATGGAACCTTAGTAAAGATGGGGATGAGAGGCATCTCATCCTAGTTGTTTGGTTTTCTTAGGCATTAGAAAATGTCACATGTCTTGGTGCTCTCTTTTATATTTTAGGATAGAGTGGGCCACCACAAGCCTGATTATAGTACCTTACATGTCATTGTGTCTCTAGTGCAATGGCCTCCAACAATCCATTCATGCACCTCTTATAAGATTGAGTCTCATTAATTCTCTAGGACATATCGATATAAGACCTCATAATGGCTCAAATTATACAATTCCCTACTAATAAGCTAAAAAGGCTTCATGTTAACTATGAGTTTCTTCTTCTCTTTAGTTATCATAGTTTGGGGCATAGAACCAAATGTTAAAAACATGTAAATCTATGCCAAGTATTCAAGGATGAAATATATTCTATAGAGTTTTACATCCAACATATCATCCCCAATAGGCATTATTGCATCACTAGAGTCAATGCAAGACAAATGGTCTAGGCCCAAGTTTTGTTTTCTAGGCTTTACTATAATTGAGAAATGGAATTCATGAAATAGAACTATCCATCTACAAATGAACCTATGGATAATGAGCTTGTTCATCAGGTACTTAAGTACCTCATGATTAATGAAGAAAATGAATGGTGTTTCTAATAAATATTACCTAAATTTTTATAAGGCATAGACCATGGCAAACACCTCATGCCTAGTTATAGTGTAGTTCTATTATGCTGTGGTCAATTTTCTACTTGAAAAAAAATGGGATGATCTATTTTGCCTTCGTTTGGTTTCAATATAATGACACCAATTATAGAACCATATATATCAACATGGACATGAAATAGAGTCACCTAGTTAGGAAATTGTAGTATTAGTGCACATGTTATTCTGAGCTTTAGTGTTTCAAATGTATCTTCTTTCATCGCATCCCAATAGTTGGGTCATCCTTGCCCAAGATCTCTTCTAGTGGTGTCATAATGTTTGCATAGTTATTCATTAAATTTTTGATATTATCCACAATGGCCAATAAAAACACAAACGTATTTATGCATCAATGGGTTTTAGAGTTGAAGGATGATGGTGATATTCATGGGATCAAAGAGTAGATCATCCTTATAGATGATGTGTCTAAGTAAAGTGTTAAATAGTGTCATAAAGACACACTTTTTAAGGTTTAAAGAGATCTAAAATTTCTTACACCTCTCAAACATTAGGCAAAAGTTATCATAGTAATGCTTCACTAACCCATACATAGTCTAGTCATCTAAGTACACTTGAAGGAACTTGTGAATGAAGTCCTTAAAAGAGGTGATTACCACTCAAAAGAGTAGGACTGGAGTATTCTTGAGCCCAAAGAGCATCATGTTGTATAAAAAACAAACCCATTCTATTATAAAGGTCATTTTAGGCTTATCTTCCTCCTCAATCTGGACTTGATGATATTTGAGAACCCATTAGTGAAAGTGTATATTTTGTATCATGTGATGCCATCCAAGACTTTGTCAATGAATAGATTCAAGAATGGGTTAGTTACACAAGTAGTGTTAAAAAATCTATAGTTGACATAAATTTTGATATGCCCATCCTTCTTGATACTAATAACCATTGGGATAACCCATTAAGATTCTCGCATAGGTTATAGGATGTCTATGGATAACATACCATAAATATCTATTTTGACCTTGGCACAAAGATTGTCATTTATCTTGTAAGGTCACTTCTTAATAGGTCTCATACCATTGATTATCTTGATGCTCATATTTATAAGGGATGGGTTAGTGCACTTAATATCATGATAATTTTAAGGGAATAAGCCTTGGAACTCCTTCAAGAGATCCATAATGTGCACCATCTCCACATCAGACCAATAGGCACCTAGAGTAGAAATATTTTTTCCCCTTCTAATATGATGTCTACCTTGGTAGTTTTGAGTGGTGCATGGTAGGGATTATTATTCCCTTGATGTGAATAATTGACTTGTCTAATACCCTTAATTGTTTTTATATGAAGGTGGATAGGGTCTTCTTCATTTGGAGAACTATCCTCAACTTGGTACACTATCTTCCTTTTTCCTATTAGGTTTGTCTAGTTACATAGATTCCATGTTTCATCATCCTTTTCACTTGATTAATTATTTAGGGTTCATTCTTTAAAGAGGTTCAAGATCAGTAAACCCTTTTCACTGAATATGTCTTTTAGGTGCTCCTCAAATATCGTAGTTACCTCAAACACTAAACTTTGAATTACTTGCAGTAGCTCGATCAATTGTAGGTTTTGTGAAGAGAAGAAGGTGTGAATGAACCAATCCTTAAGTGTATACCATTTGGATATATCATGGTACATTTCATTGATAATGTATAATGTTCACACCCACATATTCAAGGTTCTATAGAAGGCATGCACACATAGTTCTTTGGGGAATTCTTGCCGTATATAGTCCATGTTTCTTCACACAAGTGCACATGTGCTATACAATTAGAGTTTATATACTATTCTAGGATGTCTAGGTATTCATTACTTTTCCAAAATCTAGTGTATATGGTTACTTTCACAACTTTTCAAGTTGAAAAGTTAGGCTTTTGTGCTACCCACAAATGAGTAGTAGTGATCCTTAATGTATACACTAGTGTGCCCATTCTATCTACTTATTTTAAGATGTATGATTTGAGGATACAGACATACTCTTCCAATGGATTTCTCCCATAATATTTTGGGAGAACCACAAGTTTACCTTTACTTAGGTAAAACACTCTCTTTCCCTTTTTATTGACATAAGGGACCCATCTTTTTAAAGTGAGATCAATCTAGAACCAACCTATCTTTATTAGTTTTGGCGCATTTGCTCAAACTAAACAACACATTTGACTAATGGTCTCATAAGATTCCTTGACCCATTAGTCATAGGAAACATTAGTGGTGTCTAAAACTGATTGCCTATCTTCCTAAAAAACACTCCTTGATCATTGGGGTTGAGAGTGTTGATAGCTTATGCCATGATGTTGTTATATGTGGTTGATCTCATCCTTGAGGTACACACTCTCTATATAGGGGATCCTTGGTCACTTGAGATTGTGACAACTACCCTCTCCTTTCCATTCTCAAAATTGATGTAGTAGCTCATGAATTACATGTTTACAGTATTCACATAGAACTAAGGCCTTTCAAAAAGCACTAGGTAGTTGTGTTATATTACCAAATTAATCACTTAAGAGTTAGATTAGAATTTAGTGACCATGATGTCTATAACTATGCTCTTCAAAATTTTGATTGGCTATGCTTGGGTCTTATTAGCAATGAAAATCACATGATGGGAAGTCCTCAAGACTAGCCTACCCATCTTCTCACATGTATTTTATGTCAAGTTATTAACCTTGGTACCTATGTCTACAAGGACCTCACATATAGACCATCCATCAATGGTTGAATTCACAAATATTTCTTGATCATACTCCACATTTTATGTATTCTTGATTTATTACACTTGCTCTATGTGTGGTACATCAACTAAAACTAGATTTTTCCTTGCATGCTCTAAGAGCAAGTTTTTCACTAGGGGTAACATATCTTCTATTTGTAAGAGGCATAAGATATCCATTAAATCTTGTATCTCAACCTCTTAGTTATCCTACTTTTTTTAAGAGGCAGCATCTTATGCTTCTAGATCTCATGCTAGTTAGATCTCTCCTTATAGGTTTTAAATTACACTCATGGCCTACTGCAATATATCTTTCTCACATGTAGGTTCTAGTTATGACTTAGATTTGGCTTAAATCTAGATTATGTACTCAGCATGAATCTTAACCCCATATTATAGGCATAATTATAGGATTGGTGTAACTGGTGGCTGAGTTATGAATCCACTACAAATAGTCACATGTGCCTTAATTGTCTTTACTTAGGTTAGTTATGACTTCAAAGTCCACTTCTCAATTTTTAGCTCACATCTAATCATTAATTCTCCCTTGTGTATGTTAGGCCTAAATTATATTAACTTCTTGTATAATTTTATGCATTATTTGACCTTATGTGACCCTTGATAATACCCACACATTAGATGTATAGGGCAATCATGTTGATATTTCTCTATCAAGCCACACTTGTAATATGAGTGGGGTGGGAACCTTCCATCACTAACTTTTCCACCTCATGCTTTGGTACCTTATTACATCCCAAATCCCATATTTGATTGGCCATATTCTTCATTTCCTTGGTTAGCTTGCCCTTTGACTATTGTAGTGGCTTGAGTTACACCTCTTTTCATGTTCTTGTACATCCCATCAATTACCCTATAATAAATTATGGTATGAGTGTAGGCATTTCACAATTGATAATAGATGGTTGTGTTGACCTAGTTGGCATGTTATAACAAAGGTTAATTGTGAACATTATGTTCCTCTCAATAAACTTTATAGCTTAGAATAAATGTGCACAAATTCCTTTGAGGGTAGTTATTCCTATTATGGATTTCAAATTCATAATTGATGCACTATAATCCACTTCAAGCATTTTAAAACAAACTATCAGTAAGATTTTAGAGTTGGGAGGCCATGAGTGAAATCTATGCTTCCATATATGGGTTGATCTTAGTATCTATGCTTTTGACTGCCTCAACTCTGAGTGTGGCTTTAGTCACTTTATGAGGGTTCATAAATGTCTTCATGGAAATTGCTCTTTGAAATGACACAAAAAACCTTCTAGTGAGCCATTACACATGTTGGGAGGGGTGTATGTCATAAATTATCTTTTAAAATAGATTTTTGAACCTTGCATCATATAGGCACACACTTTTTGAGTGTTCTTGGGTTATTTTGTTTAGTGTAGTGATGTTCTACTATTCAAACTCTAAAATATAGAATTCCTTTAGGAATGCCTCCTTTAGGGTATCATAATCTACCATAGCCTAGTTAGTGTCAAATTTATTATATAAGGTATGGACGCAATCCAATAAAGTGGTCATGAACTAAGTTGCATTATGATATGATTGGGTTATGCCCTGACCGCACCATTATAGTTCACACTTTAGCACATGTTATATGACATTTCCCACATTATGGTACTCTGACAAGTGCATGGCCATTTCATAGTATATTTGATGTGGGGACATAGTTGGCATCTGAGGTGCCTATCCTCCTAGCATCTATCTAGTGGTAGTCCTTCAATTCCTCTAGCCACTGGGTTAGGTGTTGGTCTAGTAGTTACTGCTAGTGTAATAGATGTTGATGGGATTATACTGATTACTTGTGGTGCCAAACCACTTCCTATGGGATATTTCCCACTTTGTGACACTAACATTGGCTAAATTGATATGCTTGCACTTAAAGTTTATTGTTTTGATCTAGATCCTAATGGTCTAGAGGTAGTTTGACTCAACTCCTTATAGGGAATGATTTGTTCAATCTCAAAATTACACTCCAAATCTACAAATCATCTAAAATCTATGTTTATAATAGGGTCAATTATATATCTTATTCTTTCTTTAAGTGGAGGATCTAGTGAATGAGCCTATGATGTAGGTTCAAATGGGTGAGTACATCAAGTGTATCTTCAATCACCAAGTCTTGTAGGAACCCAACACATTCTACACCCATCAAATTTTGAGATCAAGTCATCACTTCATTATTTCTTTCCTCCTTGTACTATTGTATTTTAAGAGATACTTCCCATGCCCTTCCTACTCACTACAAGTTATCTTGGCACTTTTAGGCTCTAGATATTTTATTAATATGCACCATATCTTGTTATAAGTTTGTCTCCTGAGCTCTTCGGTGTCAATCTGCTCATCCCCTTCAATTGTAATTCACCTACACATCCCATTCTCCCCTTATGCACTACTCATATGCGGAAGGAATTTAGCCTTCCATTCCAAAAGTCTAAAATCCATAATCCACCATTAGATCTTTGAGCTTTGTACTAAAATATTTCATAAACATGCCTCTAGGTTCACACAAAAATTGATACTCTACTTCATTAGGGCATGAGTATGTTGAAACTACAAACTCAAGCATGTAACTGTTCAACACTCCTTGCCACCATTTCTATACTACTCTATTACAAGTGGAATCTAAGGTCTCAAGCCTTTATAGGTGAACCTTCATCCACTCATAGAACTATCTATAACTCTTTTTATGGATTACATATGCATCCAACCACATGTACATGTGCTCAGGTAATTCATAAAATAAGACCTCATATAGAGCATCATACAGGTTGTTCCAAACCCACTTTCTCATATTTTATCCTTTATAGGTTAGATGATTTAGTGAAAATATATCTTCCAATTGTTTAAACTAGTGCTTGATGTTTTCTAGGGAGATTTAGAACATTTTTCTATCACATCATTGTAGCAACAAAACTCAACATGAGTCCTATTAATGGAACCAAAATGTTATAGAAAAGTCCTTATCAAGGGGTACAAAGTTGTCTTAGTCAATTCTAGACTCCTTTCAACTAGATGAAAAAATGGTATATTCTTGTAGTGCTCAATATTTAACACTTGACTATACTGGCATCAATTCACATAAGGCAAATGACTTATGTGATCACCCAAAGTGCCATAAAGAATGAATTGGGGACCATGTTAGGCTATTTATTTTATGGCATGAGATATCAATTATGGGACTTAGTTATTTGGAAGAATGATTGTGTTAGACTCATTACTGTAAGCCTTTTTTGGGATAAACTTGAGGGTTTATAAGCACAAGATTATTTAGGGATAGTTCTATGGTCTTAAGGGTGCAAGTCATTATTCCACTAAACTTAGCATCATGTAAGCACTTTGAATGGTCCAAAGAATTCTCTTTCTTCAAGTATTCATACTTAGGCTAGTGCCTCCTAGAAAGAGTAGGGATATTTGGTGTACGATATCTATACTCTTAGGATATTTATATAAGATATGTTGATGCCATCATTTAACACATAGATGACATTAATGACCTAGACTAGAATCTCTCTTACACACAACATACATGTATTTAAATTATATCATTATAACCAGTACATTTATTATGAATTAAACTTAAAATACCATAGATTTGTAAACTAGAAACATTGTATGCATTTCAATCATTACTTGTCATTTAATCAAACTCAAATTAAAAGAGTTCGTGATAGATACAAATAGAGCATATACTACTCTAAAAATACTTAACTACCTAGAGGTTCACAAGTGAGCTTAGGCATATACAAATAGAGCCTTCGTGGAATCCAAGCTAATCCTAAGTATTAATGGTGAGAAAAACATTCAAAACCAATTTCTCCAAAGCTTATTTATATTCAATTTATGTTCTTTTTCTCACTGGTTCAAGCTCATTTTTATAGCCTATAAGAACATCTCATGCCAGGGTGGAATACACATATAAAATGCCTTATTGGATCCTTTGTTAATCATTCTACCAGCTCCATCACCTTGCATCCTTCACACTATGGTCTCCACATCTCATCCCACCTAGAAGATGCCTTGAGAATCTTATAAATGGTTAACTACTTGCCAACTAGCATAAGTTAAGCATTGATTCCTCCAACTGGAACCAATATGCCAAAATAGAAATCATTCAAAATGATCATCTCACACTGAAGCATCTATCATTATGGTAGATATCCATACATTAATGAAATAAATACCCAAAAATACCTATTATCAAACCATCTTAATCATCATGAAGGTTCTTGGAGGGGATATACTCAATTGGTCAAATGTCAAAATCTAAGGGTGGATAGAATAACTAATAGTTGTAGGTACCATGGGTGCAATAGGGACCTAAATTAAAATCATGGTAAAAATTAATATCTTATTTTATTTGGGTTTCATGCTAATATCAACATATATAATGGTAGTCAAAGGATTCATGGTGTTAATTATTGTTGAAGAAACCTATAATATTTGTGGATTAGTTATAGGAATGGTAGAGCCAGGATCCACTCAAATTGATAAATACACTCATCATTAAGGTGGCCATCAGGGCTATTAAGGTGGTGACATTGGTAAGTGTTTAACACTTTAGGAATAACCAATGGGGACACTAACATGGTACCCATAGTATGTGTTGGCAATTTGAATATGTGGGCCATTAAGATCTAATACCATACTTGAGTTGACACTCTTAGATATGAGGGCCATGCAACTAAGACTTCAAGAGAACAAAGGTAGGCCATGAGGATTCTCACAAGTGTAATGAACTGAGTGGAGGGGAATTGGGAAGTTAGGATTCTAAACATGGCTAAATTCAAGGATACTTCTGAACTAGACACTCTTAGATATGAGGGCCATGCAACTAAGACTTCAAGAGAATAAAGGTAGGCCATGAGGATTCTCACAAGTGTAATGGACTGAGTGGAGGGGAATTGGGAATTTAGGATTCTAAATATGGCTAAATTCAAGGATACTTGGGTTAATTTTGGAGTCAACATAATAAAAACTAGGGAATGTCTTATTGGGATAGGCATGGTGGGATCAAGAAATTCTAAATTTGGTTTGATGAGTTGTAGAGAAATAGTGACAATGGGAGAAGGAATCTTAGGTAACACCCCTTGTTGGTCTCATTTTAGGATTCCTTCATGGATATTTTCCATGTCGAAGGGTAACACCTATGTCATCTATGGTTGAGTATCCCATGGAAGTGAAGGTGGTGAAACTAGACCTGAGACTGGGGGAGGCAAAGCTCAAGGGGGTAAGGGAACCAATATCCCTTGTATGATCCTTCTAAAATATGTTTCATAATTTCCTAAATGTCCTCCCATGATAAGTTAGAGGAGCCTACAAATATGTCATGGGTGTTTCCCCGGTGATCAGATTAGATTAGGCCTTCTTCCTATTGATGCTAAACTACCCCCTATTCCTAGAACGGGGACCCTCCTGTTTTGATTTTAAGAAATGCATAAAATGCCAAGATTGCTAATTCATTTATTTGTATATAAAATTTATTTAATAATTCCTTGTAATGTCTTGGTTAGATATTTATTTTACAATTCATGCATTTAGAAATATCTAAATTATTTCAAATTGCTTTAACTTTTCTCCAAGTTTTAGCGAATAATTAATCAGGAATTGATTCAATATGTATAGATAAGCCTTCATCAAAAGTATTATACCTATTTTTAAAATGGGCATAAAAATAATAGACTTTTCCAAATCCTATTGGACTAACCTTACCTTTTATTTAAATCATTTACTTAAGTAGTTTTTCTTTAAATTAGGTTAATTTTACTTGTGATGATCATTTGATGTTTCTTTAAGTCTAACTTAGCTTATCGCATGGATTCATAGGAAGTTAAAGTTAAATTAGTGGTTTTATATGCATCATAGGATGTCAAATTTAATATCACAACCTAAAGAGGATAAATGTCCACCTTGCTAGCCTTCATAATACCTTAACGATTCATCACTCCATGTATGACACTTGGGATGAATCTACAAAGCCCATAAACCACATGGTGCCATCTCAATAGCTCGTGAAGGAGTTATACATTGGAATTAAAATCCATAGGCTATATGTCAAGATATTATCCCATCTACGCAAGCCCATTCAATCCAAGCTACCACATGTCATACTATAATCCTAAAGGCTCATGAGATGCCACCACATGTCCTCATCACATCCAACTAAACCCAAGCAACCTTTTGAAGTGATGTGTGTTTCCTTTAGAATCATCCAAGACCAATTCATGTCAATACCATGTCACATCTGATCTAAATCTTGTGAGATCCCACCAAATGAACATGTGGGTCTACTTGAGCCATCTAATCAAGGCTCGATGATATCCAACTATCCAAGCCCTTTATGACAATGATAAATGGTATAAGAAAGAAGATAATCTCATGAGAATAATGCATGTCCCCCTCAAACCCACATGATGATTAAATTTGTCATGCCCACACTACTTGTATCTAAAGAACCACTAGATCACCTCTAAGAGCCTACCAAAATGATGTGTGTCCCCACTAGACCCACAAGATGATGTTGTATCTAACTCCCACAAAGTTTGATCCTCAATTCAACTAGATCATCTCCAATATCAACACATGGTTTCAATTGAGTCATACATTCAAAATAAAGACAACTACTCAGAGACCTTCTATGATGACACCTGCCAAGGTAAGGTCACGATTGCTCATGAGAAAGCCACCTACAAAGAAGAATCCCTGATTTCCTATGAAAATAACACATGGCACTCCCATAATCAACCAAAACTAAATAGCCATGCCTAAGATATCTCCATGAATAGAGGAATTACATGTGGTATGGTACTAATGACTCACCACATTAAGTTATACCTAAAGAGCCTGAGAGTAATAAAAAAATCTATGTCTAGATTCAAGCTGACTAAGCAGCCTAGTCATTTTTAGGCCCTATGAGCACCTAGTTGGGTCCTAGGTGGCATGTCACATGTCATAAGGTTCCAAAATTTATCCTCAAAACTAAAATTGATATTAAATCAAAATAAAATCAGTGCTAAATTTGAATTCTAAGGAAATTAAATGTCAAAAGAAATCGTTAACAATGTTTAAAATGCAAAGGTGATGAGTTCACCATAAATGTGGCACAAACTAGAATCACAATCAGACCTTGCATTAATCAAACTAATATATAAAAGGATCCCCATCCTAATTATTTCTACCTATACTTACATTTGAAATCCCTAAGCATTTTAACTCTTTGTTATCTATGTTCTCAAAGTCCAACCAATATCAATATCTTCATGGATTGTACCCAAGCCACCATTATTGGAGCTCCAAAGTTGTAGAAAGATACAAAAGATATCAATTACTACCCAAAATATTATAAAAAATGCCACAGGTAGGACCTTAAACTTTTTTAATGGAATTTCATTTAGAAATGATAATTTCTTATTTCAATATGGTAATTCAGTTATATTTAAAGACATAGATTTTATACCCAAGGCCATAAACATAGGGAACAAGTATTATAGTAGGGTATATTACAATTTTGGGTAAGCAAGGGATCTTGATGATTTTGAGGCCATAACCAATGTCATTCATTTCACCTTTGACATCCTAGCAATCCAAGATGTCTATCTACACAAAGCCACAAATAAACTAGAAGTCATGCCATGCACTGACCTAGTATATGGCATATTCAAGATGTAAAACTATGAGGATGGATTGATTAAGTCCTTAAATCAAGGGCTCATAATTAACTTCATCATTGGTCATAGTTTCAAAAAATACTATAGTCTACCTCTACCACATGTGGAATATAACTAGAGCATTATCAAAAACTAGTATGAGGTGCATACTCTAGATAAATTCCTAGGCTCATAGGTAACTGAACCAAAGGGGATTATCTATAGGAATGATTAGGGGGATCTACTTATCAAATATTTCAAATAAGGAGTTAATATTGGACTAGCCTTACTAAATATAGTAATTAGAAATGCACATATTGGATATGTAGACATAAGGATTATCCCACTGTTGCAACTAATTCTAGAAGATCAATGGATTCCCCCACTTAGGGATATTATTAGTGATAATTTGGTTACTACTATGAATGACACATGATATAATTTATATCTATTTAATATGATGAGTTATGTGTTGGATGTCATTTATGTAACTATTTAATTAGGTCCAAATACATGGTCCCCTGAGAGGTAAGAAGTTGTGCCCTAATCATTATCTACATTGCACATCACTACTTCAAGTGGCATATCAAGATAATAGTAGAATATTTCTATCCCTTTATCTATAAGTCAATCATAGAATATGAAATGCAAAGGGTTCCATCATAAATTAAGTAGGCACTCAAAGACATAGGTAGCTTGTGGCTCCACCCTGATTATGCAATCATATAAGTAGAAGGGGTGATGGTAGTCACCTTAGGATACCAAGTTATGTGCCAATTAAGTTGGTATAAGAGGATATAGCCTACTAAATGCTCCATGGAATTAATGGCCTCTTTAAGAGGAAGAAGAAGACACCACCACATAAGGCTCTTTATCATATGGGGAGATCCAAGCTAAAGTAATGGCAAGATGTAATAGTGGAAACAAGGTACAGGGTCTCATACCTATTTCCAAAGGATGACTATTGAATGTGGGATCTAAACCAAGTCATTGGCAAACACCTTGCTAAGTTCAAAAGATATGTTACTTTAGAATACAAGCATCAAGATAAGGTACATGACTAGATATACCCTGATGTAATGAATGATGAGTTAGTCCTGATAAACACTTCAAGGAAGAATATACCACTTGAATTGAGGCTTCACCAATAAAGGAATAAAGAAGACATATCAAAGCCTCAGCTCCCACCAACTCATGGGAGCATGTTTAATGAAGATTATGAAGAACAATAAGAAGAAGAGTATAATGTTCCTATTATAATAAATAGACCATGTAAGCCCCCACTTTAGGCTACTCTAAGTGGGAAAGACATGCATTCAAGATTTGATAAAGGAGATTCTAATAGCCAGCCTAGCCCCTCATAAGAACCTATAATTGTTATTTTATCTATTGAGGAAAATACCATTGAAAACTTGGGCCAGCTAGGTCACAATGTCATTTATCTTGAGGAAGAGTCCCCATAAGGAATCAAAATTTAAATGGAAAGACTCTAAGTGGCTAGGAGAATTGTTGAGAAAGTATCACAAGGAAGAGTCTCCTAGAACCATAATGAGGGGGTAGTTTCTCCTTCATCAACTTCCCAAACTCTTAATGTAAATACTATAACATTACCTTCCTTACCTATTATTATAACATTCACAACTATTCCTATTTCTATTATTGATCACACTCCCATGTTCACATCCCCCACCACTACTTCCTTTGGAAGAACCACTCCCTAATTCATCTCACATGCCCCTGCCAACATTCCACCTCCACTAACCTCCCAAAGCACTAGTGTTAGCTAAGTTATGAGTTATACCCATTCTTAAGCTACCACTATTAGTGCCTTACTCACCTTCAGTTATATTTCATCCACCAAACCACTTAAACCCATTCCAAAATCATTCACTTAGTAGAGGCCACTTCACCTAACCACAAAAAACCAAAATTATTAGGCCCTCAACATTTCCCTCATTTATACTAAACATAGGCCCTTATAAGTCCTTATTTGATCCACTAGGATAATTAGACAGTACCAATTTATATATCCAAGATGTAACCCTAAATTATTATTCTTCTTAGGTACTCCCACTATAACCACCTCCTATTTAGCTAGCAACTATAGCCACCCCAAATTAGGTAAGAATCATGATGAAAACAATAAGGTAAGGGAGTCCTTAGGCAAGCCAAGATCCAACCCAAACTAGGATGAGGTTTGACCCCACCACTAGCACCATGAAGAGGGTAGTTGAGAGATAAGTAGGACAACTGCACTCAATCTCAACTGTGATATATGAAATTGGAGAACCAAAATTCACCTTAACTAAAAAGAGGAAATTAGGACCTAGTGAGGTGCAGGAGTATGTAGAGGATCCTATATCTGTAGGTCAAGAATAGGAAGAATCAACTATTTCCTTAGTGAAAAGGATGCAACAAGAGTTAAAAAGTCTAAAAGAGCAAACATTACCCATTGTGTTATATGTCACTTCAATGATCAATGATGTGATCAATATTTTCAAACTCTACAAAGTTATGAAGAAAAGACAAGTACATGGGATCCAACAAGCCAAGGAGGTCATGAAGCTTGACCAAATTATTTCACTCTATGACACCAAATTAGAAAACATGGTGAGATTGGCAAAGAACAACAAATTTCCTAACCTTAAATTTTTACCTCTTGAAGACATTGTTCTTGTGTAGACCATCCTCATGAATAGGAGGATTTTGAAGACATGGTTTGATCAAATCAAGAATGCAAACACATCTTTTATGAAAATTGAGTTCAAGATAGCCTACTTACTGAAGGATGCCATGATCACTAGGGTGACCAAGCCTGATGGCTCCTTCATGGATGATCAAGAGTTTAGGGAACATATAAGGTCTTCATCACTCAATTCCAATAGTATGTATCAAGTGCCAAGATATCTATAGAGGTGATAGATATTGTGTTATTTACCAATCAGAGGCTACATAAGGTAAAGGCAATAGAATAAGCACTTAGGCTAATACTTGTAGATCATAGCAAGCTAGTCAAGGACATACCTAATTTTTATAGGCCCATGGTACTAGATTTTGCTCAAATAGATAAATACTACTAGGTATGTGCTAAAGTATGGACCTAGGAAGAGACTGAAAAGAAGTAGAAGTAGAAAAATCAATAGAAAGTGAGATAACAACCACCTTCAGGTCTATAAAGGATATTTTATTATGCCTTGTAATTTTGAATTGGGAATATTCCTTGGAAAGGTAAACATTCCACTTGGTTGTATTAGGCATATTTTGTGGGCCCACTCAAATGTGTCTTAGAAATTTTAAGCCTATAAATAAGAGTCTTCTCCTAATTTGTAAATCATAAATAATTATTTTCAAGAATTAATACAAGATATCGCAAGAATTTATGACATTTTCTATAGTCCTCAATTGTTTGTTTTGTGATGCCATTCCTCAAGATTTTGATGTCTGATTATTTCCTTTCTATAAATTAATCTAGTAATTACATTTTACACATGCATCTATTAGTTTGAGCCTAATGCTAGGTTTACTAATTTGATAGGATATTTTCTCTATTTTCTCTCATTTACAACTAGATGTATTGTGAAATTTACTATGAGTGAATTATCTATATGCAAATTATCATGTTAGATACATGCATTCTCTTCCATTGAATATTTAACTAAACTTATTTAACTTTGAGCATTATGCTAAAGCTAGTAGATGTTAGTTTCACATATTTGTCTTATGAGTTTGCATTATTGACATCTTCATTCATCTTAAGCACAATCTCTTTTTTTTCCTACCCCACTCTTTCTGGGATCCACCCATGAATCAAATTAGCTTAGATGAAATTGTATATATCCATTTTTCATTTACATTTTGGTAATTAATTGGCAATTATTAAGAAAATTTACAAAGATTAGCAAGAAAAGTGTCACTGTATAACATCTGATATCCCTAAAGTAGGGTTTGCTTGTAGACTTTGAAGTGGTGATCAAATTTATTTTATTTTTTCTATTCCAATCAATAGTTGTATAAAAAACTCAAGCCCCAAGTCATTCTAAGACTTTAAATTGAGTTTTTTACTTTCCCCTTCTTCCTTAGTGACATAGGGAACACAAAACATGAAACAATAGGAAGGGAAGTTATATGGTGCTAGAAGTAGGGCCATTACACAACTATTTTCATGCATATTTCTAGAATTATAATTTACTTCATTATATAAATAATTAATTAATTTAAGTAAATAAATATTGTTAAATAACACTAAGAATCTACATTATTTACATGAGTCTTTGAATCCTTTGAATGGATTTTTTCACCCTCTAAAAGATTTCATCAAGTTAGTGTTTATTCATGCAAATTTGGTTAAATAATTTGGATATTTTATTAAATTCATGCAAAGATAGGTGAAACACCCCATTTTGTACACATATTAAGGGTTATTTTGGTCATTTTGTAAATTTTGGTATAAATTTTTTAAAGAATTAGAATATTTGTGCAAAGATTACTCTCTAACATATTTTTGATAATATAAGGCAGCAAACCAAGGGTCAAACCCTTACAAAATCATAGAAACCAAGAAGGCAATTAGCATAAATGATGCCTTATAGTAGGAATGACACGTTCAGTGAACCAATAGACACAGAAGAACTATAATAAAACTAGAACAAGAAAAAATGAGAGACAGAGGATCTAGAAAAACAATAGCTAAAGTGGCCATAACTCTCCTTACATAAACATAGATTTGATGAGGTCATTAAATTTCTAAATTTTCTCTACATTGATAGTAGAAGTAGTAGTACCCAATTCCTGCAACATAGACATGTTTAGGAGAATAGAATTCTGGAGCCTAGTGGTAAAGTTCTGCTCCAGTTTTTGGATGCGACTTTTTAGGGCAAAAATTTTATCTTTCAAACTAGTCTCAATTTTGGTTTCCTCATCAACTTCTTCCATGTAAATCTTTCCCTCTTTGTTAGCATTTTTTGCAATGTCAGCAACATCCTCAATAGTAGCCTCAAATTCTCTTATCTCCTGCTTACCTTCAGTATACTCAGAGATTTCTTGAACTTCCACTTCCTTATTTTCCTCATCCTTAGTGACTTCCTCTGAGGCACTCTCAGAGTAGTCAATAAGCCTAGCCTTGGGAGTAGGTTTGCCAGCAATTACTCTCTAACATGTTGTTGATACTAGATCTAGACATTAAAAAAATTAATTGGTCTATTTCATTTGGATTTAAGTAAATATTTACATAAATTTATACTAAAAAATACTAACACTCTTGGATCATTAAATAAGGCATAAATACACTTTGATGCATTGGTTTAACATCAATATTTGCAAGTAAATATATAGGTATGACAATATTTATGTAGGTTTTGATAAATTTGAGGTTTCATATCTTAGATCCTCAAAGATTATGGTGGAGTTTCTTGATATAATATTTTTTTGTCAAATATTCATTGGTATTTTTATTATTTAACATCTATGAAGGTCATTATTAAATATCCTTATGCTTTATTACCCATCCTTCACCTTATAGATATATAATATTAGAACCAAGTCTTGATTTGAACCCAAGACCTATTTATCATTTTTTAAAAACCCATAAGAAAGCTAGAGTAGACAAAGGGAGACATAAAAAGTCTAAGATCCAACCAAATTCCAAATCTAACCAGAAATTGCGTCTCCTCATACCAAATATAATCATGTCATGATTATTTAGATCATCCATTAATGTCTCTAGGCCCATGCATGATCTGCCTAAGAATCTAGAAAAGTACCTACCTCTCTTTACACCCACTAGGAGAGTGACAACTGAAGAAAACATGAAATTATTTAAGGTATCTTTAAGGTTGCTCAATGTAATTCATGAGGACATGGCCTATCACCTTTTTCCCTTCACCTTTAGGGATGAAACTTATGATTGGTTCCTTCACTTCCTAAGATTCCATCACAAGGTGGGGTCAATTTAACAATACCTTTATTTCCCAATTTTGAGGGGTAATTAGTCTAGGAGTTGTCTACCAATAGTTTACCACCCTCGAAAGGGACCCAAAAGAGCCAATCAAAATGTTCAATGCTAGGTTCCAAAATATGTACACCCTAACATCCCCACCATATAAGCTTATAGATGATTTAGCCTTAAAAATAGAAAATTATGTTTTGGACCCAATGACAATCATCTTCTTGGAGAGATCCATGGGTATTGCCACACTACCTTTAGCCTATGTTGAGGCTATTCATATTGGCAAACAAACACGCCCACAAGGGCACCCTGCCTTTCCCATACCAAAATCTGATCCAAATTTTCCTACTCTAAATTCCATCCATAATGTGAATCAAAACCATCCCACATTAAACCAATTACCAGTGCTCAACCAGTTTACTTTGAGTCATGCCACACCTAACATGAAATTTGGATTGTTTAACAAAGAAAACGCCAGGACACATCCCCATAATAATCAAGTAATGGTGCATGTAATTAACACCAATGTCCAAGATACCACTCATAATAAGATCCCATAATCTCTAAAGGAAGAGTTAGATTCAATCCAAAGAACTATCCAAAAGTTTGCTAATGATTTCTTAGATCTCAAGAGGCAAATGGGTAACATTGTTGAGAGATCTAACATAAATTACATCTTCCAAAGATATAATAGACATTTCAATAGGCCTAAAAACAATAATGATCCCCCTTTTATAAAATTTCCCAAGATTAATATCTATGATGTGGCCTAGCTTAACTGATGTCGAGTGCATAATACAACTAGACAGGGATAACTTGACTATGTTGAGTTCTACCATACATTTGAAGCCATTCAGAACCAAATGGAGGGATTCAACATGAATCCCACTAATCAAAAATACACTAAAATCTTTGATAACTCTAATGATGCCTTCATAGCACCTGAATCAGTCCTCATGGTTAAAACTTATGACTTTCCAAACCAAAATGAGAATGAGCCTGAAGATAACATTAAAGAGGTGCATGATTTATATTAGTACCAAAGGAATAATTACACCTTGAGAAGAAAAGGTTATAACCCATATCTTCAAACTTCCACACCAACTAATAAATTGGATACTCGTCTTGATGGTAGGATAGACAATAACCCTCTACACCCAAAAGTTAAGGATAGCTAACTAATAATGGAAGCTCCCTACATAGCATCAAAGGGTGGATACAACATATTAGAGGACATGACTAATATCAAGTCAAATATAACATTGCACAAGCTCACAAAAATTACTAAACAATATGACTTTTTTTTAAAATCACTAAATGAGAAGCGTAGCTGTAGAAAGGCTAAATAGGCTAATGATAATGTGGTAATGTACAAAAGTAAGCATTAGGTTCCCCTATTCATGTTAACTATTATAATTTTTTGTAATAATCTCCATAATTTCTTGATTGATTTTAGTGCCTCTAATAATATTATGCATCTACAAATTTGTGAAAAAACTAGGGTTAAACCTAGTCAAATCTACAAAAGTAGTGATACAGTTGGACAAGTCAAGAGTGTTGGACAAGTCAAGAGTGAAGGTAATAAGTGAATTCCTAAACATCCATATGTAACTAGTTTATGAGCATTGAGTATAGTAGTTCATCAACATTTAGGTCATTGATATACTAGAAGCCTATGGATTATTACTAAGTTATTACTTGACTAAATCTTTGAATGGATACATGTCCATAGATTGATCTCACATGTGTCTACCTTGGTGAGGGATATCAAATCAAATCAAGATTGATAGGGAACCCTAGATGAAATACATGATTACTAAATATAATGCCAAGAATGATAAGGTGTTTACACTTTGGAAACCACTAATATTATTGTAGGTGATAACAATATAGAAGAATAATGACATAAAAGTCCTTAGACATTGCACTTTGATGGTACATGAGTAAAATAAGGTTTAGGTGTTGGGATTGTACTAGTAAATCCTAAAGGAAAAGATTATATATATTCTTATATATTATAGTTTTCTTTCACTAATAATTTAGTAGAATATGAAGCTCTTATCTCAAGACTTCAATTTATAATTAAATATAAGGTTAAATAACTATTAGTTTATGGTGATTTAAACTAGTTGTGAATCAAGTTAGAAGCATATGTCAATGTAATATTTCTTGTTTAAAAAAGTATAAATTTAGAGCTTGGGATTTAATCAAATATTTTGACTCATTTAATATTGTTTCCTTGCCCAAGGAACAAAATTAGTTAGTAGATGCTTTAGCCTCAGTAGTGGCAAACTTGGTGTCTCAAGAGGCTTTTAAGTTGCAAGAGTTTACTATGGAGATAATTTCATGACCTTACATACTCAATAATGTCAATCATTTCCAAGTCTTCAATGATGACTTGCAAATAATTTATTTCTTGTGCAATACTAGAGTGTTTGAGTATCATATCATTGATGAACAAGATGAAAGTCTTGCACAAGATTTAAAGGACAACGAGGAAGGAGTAATCTAGATTAAAGAGAATTTAATCCTTAAATTTATGATTTCCTTGGAAATGATATTTGATCTAAATAAGTAAGAGACTAAAGTGAAGTAACCCAAATTAAGTGGGAAGGACTACAAAAAAATCAACTTGGGAGGTCTTGAAGATGACAAAAATGTCAACATTGGCCTAGTTTACATAGATAAATAAGTAAAGAAGGTTGTTTCTCTCTTAACCAGGTTTAAGTATGTTATTGCATGGTCATATGATGACTTGAATATATTTGACACTAGTGTGATCACTCACACTATCCTCTTAAATGAAGCTCACAAACCTTTCAAGTAGATACAAAGACCAATGAATCTAGTGTTAGAACAACTAATTTACAAAGAAGTAAAGAAATTACTTGATGCAAGGATTTTTTTCCTATATGGCACTCGACATGGGTGGCCAACCTTGTGCCTATTTGGAAGAAGAATGAAAAAATTATGCTTTGTGTTAAATATTGGAGCTTGAATAGATATTTTAAAAAGGATAATTACCCTTTGCCATCTTTGGATGAAGTCATATAGCTGGTAAGTGGCTTTGGAATGATGTGATTCCTGAATGGATTTTCAGGCTACAATCAAGTCCTGGTAAAAAGAATGATAGGATGAAGATTTCCTTCATGATTAAATGGATAATTTTTACTTAAAAATAGATGACATTAAAACTAATCAATGTAGACATAACTTTCTAGAGAGAAATGGACCATGCATTTCATGGATTGATAGGTAAATACACTATTATTTACATGGATGGCCTAACTATTTTTTCTAATAATAGGGGTGACCATGAGGCATTTGGAACAAGTGATAGAGAAGTGTAGAAGGTATGGCATTTCCTTGAAACCCAAGAAAAACATATTTTATGTGACTAAAGGTAAACTTTAGGACATGTGATCACTCAATAAGGTATGACCATCGACCATGATAGGATCAATTCAATTTCAAAGGTTGAAGTTCTAAATAAAAAAAGAGTTAAAATCTTTCTTTGGTAAAATCAACATTGTGAGAAAGATTATCTCTAGTTTTTCAAAGATTGTGAGACAACTCAACACCATGCTAAAGAAATATGCTAATATATAATGGATGGCTAAGGTGAAGAAGGCCTTCCTAGATATCAAGGATGTTATTGTTCAAGCCCCTATCCTTATAATTCTTGATTTTATTAAATATTTATATCCATACTCTTTTTTTTAATCATACTATTATTGTTATCTTAACACAAAAATAAGATGAAAAAGAGCACCCCATATCCTTCATGAGCACTAATTTAAAAAATTTAGAGTTAAACTATCTAATTGTAGACAAGTAGGCTTCTACATGTGCACTAGTGAAGGCTATAAATAAATTTAGACACTATCCTAAGAAACAAGACATATGTTGTAGTATTTGATCTAGTTGTTAAGTTAATGCTAAGATATAACAAACTCAGAGAAAGAAGAGGGAAGTGGATGACCAAACTTTAGGAATATGATCTAGAGATAAAATCTACTAAATTAGTTATGGGTCAAGGTCTTATCCAAATCATTGCAAACACCGATCCTCACATTGATGTTTTATAGGTTGAAATAAATCAAGTTCCCAGAGGATATTGGTATAAAGATGTTGTTCATTACTTATTTCATGGGGTATGTCCCTCACACCTTAAAAAAGAATGAAAAATATCCCTTAGGTTGAGATCATCTCACTTTATGATCCAGAGAGGTGTCCTCTATAGAAATAATTATGAAGGGATTTATCTGAGATGTCTTTCTAAAGATTAAGCCATAGAGATCATGGATAGTTTTCATGATAAGTTGGGATATGTCCATACTTCAAGATGTACTACTGCACATAAAATATTAAGGGTTGGTTATTATTGGCCAACTATTTTCAAAGATGCACATGCTCATATGTGAACATGCCACTAATGTTAGATGTTTGATTGGAGAGAAATTTAAGAAACCATGCATCTACAACTAATGATTGAGGCAAATCCATTCACATAATAGGTTTTCAATTTCATAGGAGTAATTAATCCCAAATCCTTAGTGAGACATAAATATGTGCTCATTACCATAGACTATTGTAGAAGGTGAATTGAATTATCAACCACCAATAATAATATAACAATTGATGTCATCAAGTTTTTGGAAGAAAATATTACCACCCAGTTTGGGATGCACCTATCTCTAGTGTGTGATAATGGCATAGCCTTTGCAATAGTTGAGTTCATTAAATGGGTATATGACAATCATGTCATCATCAAGTATGTTTCAAACTAATTACTTAGGATAATAGAGTGGTTGAATCCACCAACAAAAACTTAATCAATGCCATTAAAAAGTCTAAAAAATAAATACCAACAGAATGGTAGACCCTACTAAAGTTTGCTCTATGGGAAGATAGAATTAGATAGAAGTAGGCACTTAAGTCATCCCCATTCTTACTTATTTATGGGAAGTAACCTATATTTCCCATCATGTTGAGGCTACCCACCTATGAGTTTATGGTTGAGTACATATAAGATAATGAAATATTCCAACCTAGGATATTAAACATCATCCAAATGGAGGATGCTAGAGATGAAGCATTGTAAAATTTAAGCAAGCATCAAGATGTTGTGAAAATATGATTCAACAAGAGAGCCAAACCTAAAGTATTCTAATTCTTAGACTTAGTCCTAATGTGGGATAAATCCCATGAGAAAAAATGATAGTTTGGCAAGTTCACTCCCCTCTAGATTAGACCCTACCGTATAGCAGAGATACTTGGTGAAAACACATTTAGTCTCCACGACTTGCAAGGGAATGACTTAGCCTTGCTAGTCAATGGGAAATACATGAAACATTAATTATTTATTTCTCTATCCTAAATTCCATAAGGAGAGTAATCTTATTTAGAAATAGAGTAAGTAAGAGTAGAATAATTTCTTTTATATTCTATACTTTCTTATTTTCTTGCTTTACTCTTCTATTATTTCCCTTCCTTTTTGTTTTCTTGTTTCCTGTTTGTTTTTTATCATGTGTATAGCATATTATTAAGTCATCTAGATAAGATATATTTAGATCAAATCATATAAATTTGTATCCTAAAATGGGAAGAAGGGATGGCTAATCTTAATCACTGATAGCCCAAATTAGGGAAGCCTTTAGTACTATTATAATTCAAAAAAAATAGATGGGCTTGATTAGAAACTTATTTTCTCATGAAGATCCTAAGTTATTTTAAGACTATAATATAGTTTAGATGACTGAACATTTGCATGAATAAGAGTTTTAATTTATGTGGACCATCATATTGTCACCTCAAATCACTAAATGAATTGCCTAGGCAAAACTTTTTATCTAAGAGTGAATAACATCCAAACTATATCTTGACACAATCCTTACACCTAGATAACTCTAGTTCCTATCCATTCTATTTTATGAATGTAGGTATTAAAAAACACAAAAATATGAGACACTAACGAAGTGAAATCACAAACTATTTTATATGCTATGAATGGTGATTTAGGCAATCTCTATTGGGGCTATGGATGCCTAGTTCATAGTAGATTAAGGCCTAGTGTGGAGCCAAAGGTATATCTATTGGGGATATGGACACCTAATTGGTAGCAGAGTAATGCCCAATCCATCCCTAATTAAGTAATGCATTATTATTTAAATCCAAAGAATGCTCAAGTCATTTCGTGTCAATGTGTCTTGAAACTTGAAATCTAACATTTTTAAACCTATTGGTAATGTTCTAAGAACTTCAAATCACACACATACTATGATTGTCTACAAAATTTAAACTTTATTTCTAGCTTATGATCTTTTATTTATCCCAAAAACTAGTTTGATATTATCTAAAAGCCCTAGTGAAATGACTAATGTATGATTTATCTTTGAATAAAATATCTAGATTATAATATTTTTCAATGTTTCCCCATAGAGGTTGCCATTTGTTGATGCTCAACTACCCCCTATTCCTAGAATGGGGACCCTCATATTCTAATTTTCAAAAATTCCTAAAATTCTAAGCTTGCTAATTCATTTTTATGCATGGAATTTTATTTAATACTTCCTTATAATATCTTAGTTAGATATTCATTTTATAATATAGAATACCATATATAAATATATAAATTATTGTAAGTTGCGTTGAGTTTTCTAAATATTTCAATGAATAATTAATCAAGAATTAATTCAAGATGTGTAGATAAGCCTCCATCAAAAGTGTTCTACCTAGTTTTTGAATGGGCATGAACATAATAGACTTTTCCAAATCCTACTAGACTAAGCTTACCTTCTATTTAAAGCATTTACTTACATAGTTTTTATTTAAATTAGCTTCATTTTAATTGTGATGGGTGTTTGACATTTCCCTAAGTCTAACTTAACTTCTCACATGGATTCATAAGATGTCAAAGTTAAAGTAGCATTTTAGATGCCTCACAGGATGTCAAATTTATGATCACAACCTAAAGAGGATAGATGTCTACCTCACCAACCTTTACAATTCCTCAAAGATTCATCACTCTATGCATGAAACTTAAGATAAATATGTAAATCCCGTAAACCACATGGTGTCATCTAGGGAGCTTGAAAAAGAGTTAACTATTAGAATTCAAATCCATAGGCTACGTGTCAAGATCTTAGCCCATCTGAGTAAGCTAGTTTAACCTAAATAACCATGTGTCATACTATAATCCTAAAGGCCTATGAGATGCCACCACATGTCCTTGCCACATCTATTTGAACTTGAGCAACCTTCTGAAGTGATGCATGTTTCTTTGAGACTTATCCAATACCAATGCATGCCAACACCATGTTACATCCAATCCAAGGGTTATGAGATACTATTAAATAAACACATAGGTGCACCCAAGCCATATAATCAAGGATCGATGATATCTAATTGTCCAAGACCCTTTTGAGAATGAAAAGTGGTATAAGAATGAATAAAAGCTCATGAGAATGACACATGTTCCCTCAAACTTGTGCGACGATGACACTTGTCATGCCCATACTACATATATCTAAAGAACCACTTAACACCTATGAAATCTTGTTTAAGTGATGCATATCCCCATTGGACCTTTGAGATGATGCCACATGTCATTCCCATAAAGTTTCACCCTTAGATCAACTAGATCATCTCTAAGATTGATATATGGATTCACTCCAGTGATAAATTCAAAACAAAGTTACTAACAGCTACCCAAATACCTTATAAAGGTGATACTTGTCAAGGTAAGGTCATGATTACCTATGATAAAGCTACCTAGATAAATAGAAGCCCTAATTGCATGTGAAAGTAACACATGGCACTCCCATAACCAATAAAAACTAAAGGGCCCCACATAAGAACTCACCATAAATAGAGGAATGCCACATGGTAGGTTACTAATGACTCACCACATTAAGATACACCCAAAGATCTTGAGAGTAATCAAAAAATTACATGTGTCTAGATTCAAGCTGACTAAGTAGTCTAGTCACTTTTAGGTCCTATGAGAACCTAGCTGGGTCCCAAGTGGCATGCCACATGTCATAAGGTGGAAAATTTTAGCCTCAAAGTAAAAATTTATGGTGAATCAAAAGTAAATCATCACTAAATTTGAATTTTGAGGTAATTAAATGATAAAAGCAATAGTTTGGAGTGCTTCGAATGTGAAGGTGATGAGTTTACCATTAATGTGACATAAACTAGAATCACCATCAAAACTTACATTAATCAAAAAAATCTACAAAATATTCCCCAACCCAATTATTACTACCTACACTTTCATTTGAAATCCCTAAGCATTTTATTTCTTATTTATCTACATTTTAAAAGTCTAACCAAGATTAAGCTCTTCACAAATTAGACCCAAGCTATCATTGTTAGAGCTCCAAAACTATACAAAGATATAAAAGATGTCAATTACCACCCATAAGTCTATAGAAATAACACATGTAGGAACTTCCATTTTTGGTAAGGGCATTTCATTTATAAATTATGATTTCTTATTTCAATATGGTAATTCAATCATTTTTAAGGACACAAAGTTTCTCCTCGAGGCCATAAACATAGGGGACAAGCATTATAGTAGTGTATATAAAAATGTTGAGGAAGCCAAGGATATTAATTATTTTGAGACCATGCCCCACATCATTCATATCACCTTTAACATCTTATCAATCTAAAGTACCAATCTCCACAAAGCCACAGCAAAACCAAAGGTCATGCCATGCACTAACCTAGTATACAACATCTTCAGGATGTCAAAGTTTGAGGATAGATTACTTAAGTCCCTAAATCAAGGGTTCCTAATTAAATTCATCATTGGTACTTATTTCAAAAAATACTATGACCTACCTCTACTATAGGTGGAATATAACCAAAGCATCATCAAAAAATGGTATGAGGTGCATACTCTAGATAAAGTCTTGGCCTCATGGGTAACTAACCTAAATAGGATTATATACATGAATGACCAAGGGGATATACCTATATATTAGTTTACATAGGGAGTTAGGATTGTCCTTGCCTTACTAAATAGGGTATTTGGTAATGTCCATATTGCATATGCAAACATAAAAATTATCCCACTATTGCAACTAGTTCTAGAAGATCAAAAGATTACCCCACTTGGGGATATTATTAGTGAGAATTTGGTTACTAATATTAATGACATATGTAAGAATGGAGATCTATTATTTATGATGAGTTATATGTTGGATGTAATTTGTGCAACTGTATAATAGGGTCTAAATACATGGTCCCTTGAGATTTAAAAAGTTGTGTCATACTCATTCTGTACTTTACACATTTATCACTTTAGGTAGAATATCAAGATAATAACAGAGTATTTCTATCTCATTATCTACAATTCATTCATAGAATTTTAAATTCAAAGGGTTTCATCAAAATTTAAATAAGCACTGAGAAACATAGGCATCTTTTGGCTCTACCTTGATTATATAATCATTAGAGTAGAAGGGGTGATGGTAGTCACCTTAGGCTACCAAGGTATGTGTTAATGAAGTTGGCATAAGAGGAGATATCCTACCAAATACTCCATATAATTGATTTCCTCTTGAAGAGGAATAAGAAGACACCCCCCATAAGGATCCTTATCATCTACGGAGAGTCATAGTAAAGTAATGGCAATATGTAAGAGTAGCAGTGAGGCATAGGGACTCATACCCATTGCCCAAGGATGACTATATAATTTGGTATCTAAACCAAGTCATTACTAAACACCTCACCAAGATCAAAAGATATGTGACCTTATAATACAAACATTAGGATAGGGTACATGACTAGATATACCTCAATGTAATGAATAATTAGGTAGTCCTAAGAAATTATATAAGGAATAATATATTGATTGAACTAAGGCTCGATCGAGAAAGGAGGAAAGAAGACATATTAAAGCCTTAGTTCTCACCAACTCATGGGAGCATGTTCAATTCACATTATGAACAAAAATAAGAAGAGGATAATGTTCCTCTTATCATAAATAGACCTAATAGGCCCCCACTTTAGGATATTTCAAGTGGTTAAGATATGCCCTTGAGATTTGTGTAAGGAGAATCAAATTACTATCCTAGACACTTATAAGAACCTAAAATAGACACTATATAAATTAAGAAAACTATCACAAAAAACTTGGGCCCATTAGGTCCCAATGTCATTGATCTTGAGGAAGAGTCCCTACAATGAATCATAATTTTAATGGAAGGACTCCAAGCACTAGTTAAGATAATGGTTAAGAAATTATACACAAGGAAGAAGTCTCTTGAAACCACAATGAGGTGGGCAGTGTCTCCTTCATTATCTTTACAGACACCCAATGTTAAGCATTAAAACATTTTATTCCTTCCCTATTATTGGAACATTCATAATCACTCCTATTGTTTCTCACACTCCCATGTTCATATCCCCCACCATTTCTTCCTTTAGAGGCACCATTAGCCAATTCATCTCTCATGCCATTGCCAACATCCAATTCTATCAAGAACCCAAATCACTAGTGTTAGCCAAGTTGTGTGTTCTACCCCTTATGAAGCTACTGCTACTAGCACATCACTCACCCTTGGAGATCCATTCTATCTACAAAACCACTTAAACCCATTCCAAAATCATTCACCTAGAAAAGGACACTTCACCCAACCACAATAACTAAAATGATTGGCCCCTAAATATTTCCATCAGTTAGACTCAACATGGTCCCTACCAAGTCCTTGTTTAATCCACTTGGCCAATTAGACCCTACTAATTTATATATCCTAGTCATAGCCCTAACTTCTTCCTCTTCTTAGGCACTCCTACTATAACCACCTCCCATTTATTTAGTAAATACAACCACCCCAAATTGGGTAAGAAAGATGATGTAGATAATAAGGCAAGGGAGGCCTTAAACAAGCCAAGCTTCAACCCAAATTGGGATGAGATTTGACCCCACCACTAGCACCATGAAGAGGGTAGTTCTGAGACAAGTGGATAAACCATAGTAAATCTTGACTATGATATACTAAAGTGAATAACCACTCTTTACCTTAACTAAAAAGAGGAAATCAAGACCTAGAGAGGTGCAAGAGTATGTAGAGGATCATATATCTACATTTAAAGCATAGGAAAAATCAACTATTGCCTTAGTGAAAGGGATGTAACAAGAGTTAAAGAGGCTAAAAGAGAAAACATTTCCTACTATGGTAGAGGGAACTTTGATTTCAATAATCAATTTTGTGATCAATGTTTTCAACCTCTACAAAGTTATGAGGAAAAGACAAGGAGATGGGATCCAGCAAGCCAAGGTAGTCATGAAGCTTGACCAAAGTCTTGCACTCTATAACACCAAGTTAGCAAACTTGGTGAGATTGGCAAGGAGCAATAACTTTCCTAACCTTAAAGTTTTGCATCTTTGAGACATTGTACCTATGTAGACCATCCTCATGAATAGAAGGAGGATTTTTAAGACATGGTTTGATTAACTCAAAGATGTAAACAAATTCTTTAAGAAAATTGAGTTCAATATAGAACACTTACTGAAGGACACCATGATCACTAGGGTGATCAGGCTTGACAACTCCTTCATGGATGATTAAGAGTTTAGGACATGGGTGAACATCTTCATCACTCAATTCTAGTAGGATGTATCAAGTGCCAAGATAGTTTTAGAGGTGATAGACATTTTGGCATTTTTTAATTGGAGGCTATAAATGGCAGAGGCAATAGAAGAATCATTTAGGCCAATACTCACAAAGCATAACAAGCTAGTCTAGGACATACCTAATTTATTCAGGCCCATGATCCTAGATTTTTCTCAAATAGATAAATACTACCATGCATGTGTTAAAGTATGGACCCAAGAAGAGATTGAAAAAAAGCAGAAGTAGAAGTAGAAATAGAAACAACAATATCAAGTGAGCCAACAACCACCTTCAAGCCCATAGAGGATATTTTGCTATGTCTTGTAATTTTGAATTGGGAATATTCCTTTGAAATGTAAACATTCCAGCCAATCAGCTATATTAGGTAGCTTTTTTGGGTCTACTCAAACATTTATTAGGAATTTTGAGCCTATAAATAGGGGTTTTCCTAACATTTGTAAATAAAAAATAGTTATTTTCAAGAATAAATACAAGAGAGCCAAAGAATTCATGAGATTGTCTCTAGTGATTAATTATTTGTTTTATGTTGTTGTTCCTCAAGCTTTTGATGTCCAATTGTTTCCTTTCTACAAAGTAATCTATAAATTATATTTTATACATGCATATTTTATTTTGAGCTTAATGTTAGGTCAACTAATTTGATAAGATATTTGCTCTATTTTCTCTCATTTACAACTAGATGTGTTGTGCAATTTACTATGAGTGAGTTATCTTTTTGCAAAGTATGTTTTTAGATATATGCATTCTCCTCCCTTGAAGCTTCAACTACATTTATTTATCTTTGAGAATTATGATAAGATTGGTAGATGTTATTTTCACATATTTGTCTTATGAGTTAGTATAATTAGAATCTTTGATCATCTTAAACATAATCTATTTTCTTCCCTACCCTACTTGTTGGAAATATGATTGTCATCGATGTTAAAAGGGACATTATGATCATGTTGTTGATGTTTAGGATTGTATATGATAATTAGAATATATGCATAGGATATTATGAGAGGTTAATAATGAATGAAATGTTTGTGTGCATGATTGGAAATCATTTAATTCTTCACATTGATCATCTAGACATTTTGGGTTTATGATAGAAAACATGAGAAGTCATTTTGTTGACATCACAATTACCACATGTGAATGAGTATGGGGGAGATGGTCACATGGTTGTGATCACATTAGTATCTAGTAGTTATGTGTTATATTTGAAGCCATGATATGAAGTATAGTTGAAGATATGGGGATGCAAAATTGGCTACTTAGACAAAATCCACTAAGTTTCTATCCTTTGCCAAATTTGTAAAAAGGGATAAACAAAGACAAGTAAGCATATTGATGAGGTTAGTGTTTGCACACATGGAGGTGTTAGGACAAAATTATCACATGGGTCTATTCATTTTTGTGCCTAGTTTATATGCACTAAATCTCAAGTCACATGACATAGCATGATAACATATATGCTTGAGAAAAGTAGGGTTATAGGGCATTTTGATAGTGTTTTCCAACATAGTCAAATTTGTAAGTTACAATAAAAATTTGAGAAGGCTTTAGGAGTAAATGGATATATGGATGTAATCCCCTATGTAATAATATCCTATTTGATAAATTGTAGGTTATGCAACTAAATGCAATAAAAGTTATGCAAGAATAAAATTGGCCTTCGAGGCAAGTTCTAGGCATACCTAACTCTATGGCATAATAATTTGAGTGATCAAATTAATGGTTTTATATCTCACACACATGAAGGATTAAAAAATAATTGAGCATATGGGTTTGTTTACTTTCATACTTAGTTTATATGGTCCAAATTGTAGACTAGGTGGTTGAGCGAAGTAGAAGATATGAAGGTGCAAAGTGAGCCTTCCAAGCATAATTGAGATGGTCCCCATACTTAGAAAAATTAGCAAAATGTAAATTTTGAGCTAGTTGGAATATCAATAGTTTTTAATTAATCAAAAATTGGAGATCTGATGGAGTGAAGTGAATTCAAATTGTCAAAAACACCTCTGAGTGAATGCGTAAGTGATAATTGTCACAATCATAGAGCCTAGATAATTAATCTATGGTGCAGGTTAAAGTCAAAAGGTCAACAATAAATATGAGGATGTCAAGTGTCTTAATAATAAGAACTAATAACTATGTAAAAAATTCACATGCTTATGAAAAGTGTCATATCCTTGAGGGTTGGATAAAGTTAATGATCAAGCTTGTCAAAAGATCTAATGGTGCATGGGTGAGCATGCAAAGGAAATCCAACAAAGCAAATGGACTCAAATGCTATAAAGATCTTAATATTTAAAAACTAGACAAAAGTAAAGATCATGCATATTTGAAGATTTAATAACACATAGAAGCTTATATGAGTAAGATCTAATGGAGCGAGTAGACTCAAATGCTATAAAGTGCTCATTTTTTATCGATTCAGGGACAAGTTAAAAACCAAGTAGGTTCGAGAAGATAAATGGATCAAAAGTGATCCAAAGACACAAAAATAAATGAGATGAGGTCAAAGTGTCAAAGTTTAACAACCAAGTCAAGGTAAAGTTCATGCAAGTTTTAAGATCAAACGTCATGTAAAAGTTAGGATTTGGAGATCGACATATGCATTTTATAGAGTGGAATAGTAAAGTTTAGTATCATAAAAATATTTGATGGAATGAGAGATCTTGGAGATAGAATTAAGAAAGAGATCAAAGCCCAATATTTATGGTGTTTAAATATAAATGATTAAGTGAAGAAACATGAATAAACTTGCATATAAGATCTATATCTTGACACAAACAATGAGATTGATTGATCTAATTAAACAAATATACATTAAAGAGCATGTGCATTAAAACCTGAGTCTAATAGGTGTTATAGATAGTAAAGAGAAATATAATTATGAAATGATGCATGAAATAATGATAAGAGAACTAACAACTCAAGACTTAATGAACTAAATTCCAAAATTGGCATGATGTGTTATAGTTCAAGTGTGAACATAGAGAAGAAGTAAAGCTTAGATAATTTTCTTATATATATGATATCTAAGAACAAAGGAAAAGTGTTGGATCCATTCAAATTATGTCAAATATAAAATATACTAACATATAGGCTATAGAGAAAGATGAGATGTGTCAAATGGAAAATCATAAAGACACAGAACCAAAGGGGGCAGAGTAGAGAATAGTAGTTGGTGAAGGCAATGAAGTGTGTCAAATAAATACATATCCAAACATAAGACTAGAGGAATAGAGAGGAGCAGAGAGGAATAAAGGCACAAAGGTAATGTGGAGAGAATGAGTAGTTATAGATTAAACCTGTAACAAAGAGTTAGAGTTTGATTTATTTATGAATAAATGTTTTAATCTAGAGTTGTAGCTCCATAAAGATCTGATTGGTTGGTACCATCAGACAAGATGAGTTGGTGCTCAATTATGGGATTGGTGTCTCCTTAGGGTTGGTGCCCTTAAATATTTAAATATTGAGGTTAATTTTAGTGGGTGCTTAGTTAGGGAGTTGGTGCTTCTTTAGAGTTGGTAATCTTATACTAGGGTATTGGTGTCTCCTTAGGGTCAATGCACTTAAATGTGTAGCCAATGAGGTTTTGCTAGTGAGGCTTTGAATTGGGTGGCTCGATTAGCACATTAGTTTTTATTAGTTATTATAACTATGGTTTTTCCATTTGGGTTTCCCACATATAAATATAGTTTCATGTGTATTATAGTTTGTGTGATCTTTGCATATTTGATGTAATCTACATATATATTTTAATCTACATCAAAAGGTGTTAAAAGACTAGTTTTAATTGACATAATGATTCAACCCCCCCTCTTAGTATCTATTTTTGTTCCAATAATTAGTATCAGAGATAGGTTTCCTTAAAAAAGGATTAATCAACTCAGGTAGATCTTAGAATAGTAAACACAATGGATAGTTAAGAAGGATATTCATCAAATAAAACATCTCTCTTTGATATATCTAACTATGCATTTTAGAGCATAAGAATGAAAGCATACTTATCCTCATTAAGGTTTGACGTATGGATGTATATTATAAA
This sequence comes from Torreya grandis, assembly GCA_037957365.1. Taxonomy (NCBI): domain Eukaryota; kingdom Viridiplantae; phylum Streptophyta; class Pinopsida; order Cupressales; family Taxaceae; genus Torreya; species Torreya grandis. The sequence continues at coordinate 986,031 of JARHVA010004557.1, read as the reverse complement.
TGGATATATATCTCTTTATAAAACTCCCAATGATTAGGCTTCAAAGAAGGCATTTGAGAAAAATGCCAAGGTAAAGAATTATATTCTCTATGGATTGTCCAAATAAGAGTTTGTAAAGGTGATGCATTATCAAAATGCACAAGACATCTAGAATAAGTTGAAGTGAATATACAAATGATATGACAAGGCAAAGAAAGCTAAGTTATAAACATAAATAGGTATGATTGAAAGTCTTAAAATGATTGAAGAAGAGAAGATTGTAGACTACCTCCATAGGGTAGATGAAATAGTCAATGCAATCAGAGGCCTTCAAGAAGAGATAAAATAATCAATCATTGTCAAAAAGGTCCTAATAAATTTTCCATCAAGATATGACTCTAAAATCTCTATAATACAGGATTCAAGAGATCTATATAAGCTAACAGTAGATGAGTTTCATGGAACCTTCACTACGTATGAGATGAGAATGGGAGAATCAAATACTTCCAAGAGAGAAGTTGCATTCAAAGCATCCAAGCATGCAAAATTAGAAGCATCTACATTTAGATCTAAGGATATTGATTGATAAGAATCCAAATTTGTCAAAAGATTGAAAAGAGGATCTAGAAAGTATAAAAGTAAGTTACCCTTTAAATGTTTTAATTGTGGTAAAGTAGGACATTTTGATGCTAAATGTCCTTATGAGAAAAATGATAACTCTAAGCAAGAAAAGGATAGAAAAATAATGAATCCCCACTATTCCAAAAGGAGTAACTTATTTAAAAATAAGAAAATTTTGTATATAAGAGAAGATAGTGACTCATTAGATGATAGTGATAGCTCAGATGATGAACATGATTGTGCCTTTATGGCCGAGGGAAATGAGTCCCTGTTCATAGTATTAGGATCAAATTCTATAGATTTGGATCAAGAGGAATTTGAGACTCTAATAAAGAAGAGGAAGGAGAAGTGGACCTTGAGTGTGAACTCATATTTTCTCTATATGAGATTGATAAGTTGACGAAATAGAACACAAGATAAAAGAAGCTTAGACAAAAATAAATTGAAAAACTATCCAAAAGTCTTGAAAGATATGATCAGGTGATAATAAGCCTTAAGGCTCAAGTTAAAGAGGTCAAAATAATAGAAGATGTATTCAAAATTAAACTACAACTTAAGTCTATTGAATGTATTAGGATAGAAGTAGAGATAGTGGCTTTGAGAAAAGAGCTTGAAAAGGCTAAAGAACAAGTAAATAAAGGTCTGAAGCTAAAAAGAGGATAAAATATTCTTGATGAATTGATCAACTCCCAAAATCCATAAAATTGTAAATTTGGTCTTGGTTATGAAAAGGGGAAAAGTCCCATAACCAGTACATCTGCTAAGTTATATGACAACTTCAAAGTAGAAAGAGGATTAAGAGAAAAGAAAGAGAAAGCTTTCTAGGATACAAAGAATAACACAAGAAATGTTGATGTGAAAAATGATAAATATGAAAATAAGCTTGAGGAAAGGAAAAATAATAATGATTCCATCTCTCAAAACTCAAGTAAGATGTAAAAGACAAATGCATATGATGCAAATGGTTACACAAGGGTAAGCAACTTGAAGAAGCAAAAGTTGAGAAGAACTCATCATCCTACATAAAAAAAATATATGACCAAGTATTCTTCACCTTTCTATGGTTATTGTTATAGATATAATCATTTTGGTCATAAGGCTAGTAATTATAGAGTTTTACCTACAAGGAGGACCAATTTTGTAATTAAAAATTCATATTCACCCTTGTTAGATACAAATGTAATGTGCTATAATTCTAATAATTTTGGTCACATATCTAAACATTGTAGAACAAGCTTTTTAAGATAAAAAGTACATAATAAGAAGAAAATCATGCCTGCCAATGTGAACAAAGGTTCACAAGTCTCTAAAAAAGAGAAAAGTAATTCCAATAAAACATATAAGCAACCCAAGCATGTATGGAAAGTGAAAGATCAAGCCATGATGAAGAATTCTATAGAGGTTGGAAATTCTCAAGATCTCTCAATGTATGCAGGTGTTGAGAATGAGAAGATAAAGCTCAAGGAGAAGTCTAAGGTGTTATTTGAGGATAGTTATAAGGTATTTATAGATTCAATTGAACATCATATTTTTATAGAGAAAGTATCAAGCATAAAGCATTAGTCTTTTGTGTTTAATGATGAGATTCTAAGTTATAAGGAAGATTCGTCAAATGAAAAGGTGTACCACATGTTGTCTCCATGTATTATTAATCCAATCATATAATAAAATGAGAACATTATAGTGGATGAGCATGTTACTTCTCTCAATCCTAAGAATAATAATATAAATCATAATATGACCAAGGAGGAGAATGAATATAAGGAGTTATGGGCAACTCTTGGTTTTACATTGTTCTAGAAGATTGTGGATTAAGGTGTCTCTATCTATGCTTCTTAAGAGACTATTTTTAGTAAATAAGAAAGTGGTATTCTTTAAAATATTTTGAAGGAAATAAATGAGTGCTCCCAATTTAAGTTGTTGTGGCAAGATGAGAGAAGTGTTGTGTATGCAATGTTTTTAGGGATAGAATGACTGTGCCAATAATCTATACATGGAATCTAGTTCTAAATGTAGAATATTGAGATTTCCAAGTGTGGAATTAAATGTGTTTACTCTAGATCATCATACTAATTAGAATAGAGGTATGTAAATTATTTATTTGTCTTTTTACCAATACTATTTTGATATAAAATAGATGATCCTATGTTTTAAAGTCTTGTATTGATCAATAGTAGGTTAGTGGATTAAGGGAGATCTAGATTGTTAAGTCTATTAGAATAAATAAGTCTCATAAATGAGGATCTTGTTGTATGTTACATGGTGGTAGATTTGAAAATGCTCAGGTGGATGTTGGTTGAAACTTGTATGTGTTGCACAACAAATAAAATCATGCAGAATGTCTCTAAATTTTGAAGCTGACAAGTTATATATACCATGGAGTTAGGGGGACCTAACTCAAATATATTGAATGTCTTGAGGAGATATGCATGATGTTAAAAGGATCATATGTGAGATGATTTAGTGATGATTGAAAGATAAGCTGTGTTTGCTATAGATGTTAACTCAAGAAGGTTGAGATGATGACTTGGACAAACCAAGTTAGGTGCTTAGACAGTTTATTGAATCCTCATGCATTAAAATAAGTGGGAACTTTGTAATTGGTCAAGTCTTAGGATCAGAGGACTATGTATGGATATCCTAAGATGTTCAATAGATGTAGAGAGACAAAATTTGGGAGTGATAGATTCTACATCACATCACTAGAACTAGTGATGGAGCATAAGTCTAGAGGAAGGATCATAAAAGCCTTGTTGATCCCTAGAATAAGAGAAAAGGCAACTCAAGTATGTATATTTTGAAAATTACTAATGAGTTAATGGTTCTAGGTTCTTAGACAAACTCCTTTATCTAATAAAGGGGGAGAACACTTTAGACAAATAGTGAGGAGTCCCTTTGCCATTGATGTCAAAGGGGGAGAAAAAGGGCAAATGCTCTTTGTAAAAGTTTGAAAGAGTAGAGAAAGTGTTCAATTTGAGTTTAGGAAAATGTACCATTACCTAAGGTGGAGAAATTATGGTATGAACAAATTTAGTTCATACTCATTAGAATCTAATGCAATCAATGTCAGAGAAAGAGTAAAGTATTAGAAGATCAAATCATTTAGTTTTCCATCAATGAAAAAGAGGGAGATTTTTGGAAAAATGATTGTCATTGATGTCAAAATGGATATTATGAGCATGTCATTAATGTTAAATATTTTATATGATGATTAGAGGATATGAAAAACATCTTATTAGAGGTTAAGAATGAATGGAATGATTGTGTGCATGATTGGAATTCATTAATTCTTCACATTGATCATCTAGACATTTTAGTTCTATGACAGAAAAGATGAGAAAGAATTTTATTGACGTCACCATTGCGACATGTGAATGAGTATGGAGGAGCTGGTCACATGGCTATGATCACATTAGTCCCTAGTAGTTATGTGTTATATTTAAAGCCATGATATGAAGCAAAGTTAAAGATATGGGGATGCAAAGTTGGATACCTAGACAAAATCCACTAAGTTTCTATACTTATCCAAATTTGTAAAAAGGGCTAAATAGAGCCATGTAAGCATATTGATGAGGTTAGAATTTACACACATAGTGGTGTTAGGATAAAATGATCACATGGGTTTTTTTTCATTTTTGTGCCTAGTTTATATGAAATAAATCTAAGGTCATGTAATGTAGCATGACAAAATATATGATTGAGAAAATTAGGGATCCAACAAATTTTGATAGTGTTTTCCAACACTTTATCAAATTTGTAGGTTGAAATAAAAAGCTAAGAAGGCATTTTTATGATGTCATATTTTACACGTATGAAGGATTAAAGAAAAACTAGATATATAGATGCAATAACCTATATAAGAGGACCTTATATGCTAAATTTTAGGTCATGAGACTAAGTTTGACAAGATTTATGCAAAAATAAGGTTGGCCTTCCAAGCAAGTTCTAGGCATAGCTAGCTCTATGGCAGAATAATCTAAGTGAGTAGATCAATGGTATTATATCTTAAATACACAGAGGATTTATAAATAATTGAGTATATGGGTTTATTAAATTTCATGCATAATTTATATGGTCTAAATTTTAGACCAAGTGGTTGAGCAAATCAAAACATATGAAGGTACAAAGTGAGCCTTCTAGGCATAATTAAGAGGGTCCCCATACATAGACAAATCTGCATAAGGTAAATTTTGAACTAGTTGGAAGATCAATAGTTCACACTTAATTAGACATTAGAGATCCAATGGAGCATAATGAAGTCAAATTTTCAAAATTACCTTCAAGTTAATGTGCAAGTGTTAAGTGTCACAATCACAAAGCCTAGATAGTTAATCTATGGTGCAGGTTAAAGTCAAAAGGTCAACAAATAATACAAGGATGCCAAGTGTCTCAATAGTGGGAACTGATAGCTATGTATAGAAGGCATTTCATTTTGAAAAGTGTCATATCTTTGAGGATTGGATAGAGTTAATGATCAAGCTTGTAAGAAGACTTAACAAATGAATGAGTAATCATGCAAAGGAGATCCAATGGAGTAGTTGGACTCAAACGCTATAAAGATCTTGACATTTAACAACTAGATAAAATTAAAGATCATGCATCTTTAAATATCCAATTGCACATAGAAGTTTTGATGAGAGAGATTCAATGGAGCAAGTGGACTCAAATTCTATAAAGTGCTCAATGTTTATTGACAGAGTGGAAAGTTAAAGACCAAGCAAGTTCGAGAAAATCAATAGAGCAAAAGTGATCCAAATACATATGAAGTAGTGAGATGAGGTCAAAGTGTTGAATTTTAATTACCAAGTCAATGTAAATTTTGTGCAAGTTTTAATATCAAATGGAATGTGAAAGCTAGGATCTAGAGATCAACAGACAACTTTTATAGAGTCAAACATTACTGTTTAGAAGCGGACAAAGATCTGATGGATTGAGAAAGCTTAGATATGGTGCAAAGAATTAGATCGAAGGCTATTATTTAAAGTGTTTAAATACAAATTTTGAAATGGAAAAACATGTAGGAACATGCATGAACTTTCATATAAGCTCTATATCTCAACACAAATAATGATATTGATCGATCTAACTGATCAAATCTACATTAAAGAGCCTATGCATCAAAATTGAGTTTAAAAGATGTTGTAGATAATAAAGAGACATATAATTAGTGTGTGATGCATGGAATCAAGATGTGGGAACTAACAACTTAAGACTTAATGAACTAAAGTTCAAAATTGGCATGACGTATTTTAGTCTGAGTGTAAACATAGAGAAGAAGCAAACCCTAGATCATTTTCTTATATATATGATATCTAGGAACAAAGGAAAAGTTTTTGGAGCCATTAAAATTATGTCAAATAGAAAATATAATAGCATAGAGGATGTAAAGAGAGAGATGAGGTGTGTCAAATATAAAATCATAAAGACACTGAACCAGAGGGGGTGAAGTAGAGCAGAGTGGTTGGCGAAGGTAATGAGGTGTGCCAAATAAAGACATATCTAGACATAGGACCAGAAGAATAGAGAGGAGTAGAGAGTAATAAAGGCACAAAGAGAATGACTAGTTACAAATTAGACTTATAATAGAGAGTTAGATTTTGATTCATTTATGAACCAATTTTGTAATCTAGAGTTATAGCTCCATAGAGATCTGATTAGCTGGTGCCATAAAAAATGTTGAGTTGGTATTTAATTAGGGGATTGGTGTCCCATTAGGGTTGGTACCTTTAAACATTGTAACTAGTGAGGTTAATCTAAATGGGTGATCAGTTAAGGAGTTAGTGCTTTCTTAGAGTTGGTTCTCTTAAACTAGGGGATTGGTGTTTCCTTAGGGCCAGTGCCCTTAAATGTGTACCCAGTGAGGTTTTTCCAGTGAGGCTTTAAATTGTGAGGCTGGATTAAAATAGTAATTTATAATAGCTCTTATCACCATGGTTTTTACCTTTGGGTTTTCCATGTATAAATATGTTGTCATTTGTATTTGATTTTATGTGATCTATATAGATTTGATCTGATTTTCATATATCTTTTAATCTATATCAAAAGGTGTTAAAAGACTAGTTTTAATTGATATACTAATTCACCCTTCTCTTAGAATCTAATTGTGTTGCAACACTAATCTCTTTAGGATTCACCCATGAATCACCTTAACCTATATTACATTGTATATATCCATTGTTCATTTACATTTTGGGCATTAATTGGGAAATATTAAGATAGTTCATAAGGATTAGCTAGAAAAGTGTCAATGCATAACATCTGCTATCCCTACAGTAGGGTCTGCTTGTAGACTTTGAAGTGGTGATCCCATATATGTTATTTCAAGCAATATTTGTATAAAGAACTCAATTATAAATTAATTTCAAGACTTTAAATTGAGTTTTTTACTTTCCCCTTATTCTCTAGTGACATAAGGAACACAAAACATGCATTAACACTTCATTTTCTTATGTGTTGCCTCCACCCTTTCAATCACTTTGACATCACCAACTAGATTGAGATGAATCTAATCATCCTCATGAGTTTCATGGTGGTATGTGAGATTGAGGTGGGTCATGTACCTTTTCACATGGGCATTGATGACTCCTCAATGATCCCACTCTTTGTGTTTGGTGCTCCCTAGGAATATGAATTCATGTTCAACACCATATTTCATAGTGAAGGGAGGTTATTATACTCATGGTGGTGGATGAATATTATAAATATGGGCATTCCTTTTATTAGTGATTGTCTGAGTACCCAAAGACACCTCCAATCAAATGATAAGCACTTTATTACTCTACAATGTGGTTTGAGACTTGGTAGGGTAAGAGGCATTGGGATTTCCATATTCCTTCCACTGATGGCATGGTCTTGGTATTAATAGTAATATATTATATAAAATAACATCTTCCTAATTTTATTTGAGATTCATGGAATGGGCCTCTCATTTATAACCATGTAGATCAGTAGATAGAAGAACTCATAGATATGTTAAATCTAGTTTCTATAATGTTGTGTGTATAGTTTGTATAAAATCATGTGGACCACAAATCTAGTATGGGTCCATGGAAAGAACATATAAGGCTTGAATTTGAGGGTGGTATAGACTAAATCCACAAGATAGCTTAGCATATATAAATTCCCCATCCTCTTGCCTCATTGACATGCTTTACTAGGTTGAATTTTATAAGGATTATAAAGTTTGGGACCTCCTTCCCTTTAAGAATGATGCTCACTAGGGGAACCCAAAGGATGTTCACATGTATGACATCCTTTATGAGAAACATCTGATTCAAAAATATTATTCCCATGTGAACTCTTAACTAGTTTAGATGGATGAGATAAGTATTGATGTCCTCCTTTCTAGTCCATTGGTTAGGATTAATAGCCCTTTCCCAAAGGAACCCATATATCTCATGGGTCTTTTCCATGTTTCCACTATATCCTAGTTGTAAACTTGGGTTTACTCTATTAGTTTTTAATACTACTTAAAAGTTCTCTTAGAGATATTTTCAATTTTATTCTGATATCCTACATAGTACATCAAGTCCTTTGTAGTGTCATGTATACATACAGAGTTACATATCATGTTACCAAAGAGATCAACATAGGGAATAACTCTACTGTGGGAGTGATCTTTTCAATCCTAAATTTCCAAGGGTATTAAGGTCATTAAGGAATTAGGTGTCTTCATCATCATCATCCAAGGTGAGATTTTTTACATCCTCAATTAATTGAAACACTTTGTTATAATACTCAAATTGGATCATGTCCAATTAAAAGGTGTTATCCCTATATTTAGACTTAGGCCTTGGGTTTAAATATGACATAACCATGGCTATGATTTGGGGACCTACTTGGCATTGAAAACTAAATTTGATGGAATCATTGGAAGCTTTGAAAGACTCTAAAAGTAAGGATACTTGGGATCTATAAGTTGTAATGGTAAAGAAGATTACTTTAAGGAATTATAAGGATCTATGAATATATTCCATATTAATGGTGTTTGGGGATCACTTACATAAGTTAAATTCTAAATTGGTGGTTTAATCCACTTGATAATTTCCTAAATTGTCATTTACTCAGAGAATTTTCAAAATGTGCACTCAAGTTGGATTGGGTGATGGTGAATGTATGTCTTCAAGTTTTTGAATCAAATCATATCCACCCAAATTGATTAATTTAAGTGTGTGGTAAGAACATGCCTATATTACCTTGGCTATCCTTCAATTGAGCCATGTGTCCTCTTCTAGTTGGGTATTTTCTTTATAGGCTATGGCAACTAGGTGTAGTTAGGTCGTCACTCTATTATCTCCTCAGGTATTAAAGTAATCCATTTAGACCTATCGAGTACCTAAGACACTCAACTATTGGCCTATCATCTAACCTATATTTATTTCATTTCCTTAGTTAGGCCACTCTAATCCATTATACTTTTTAGCTTGTGGGATAAATGTGCGGTACTTTGTTATTAGGTCTAGGTTTTGACTATGCCTCCATTCCAACTTAATCAAGATGCCTTGAGTCCTTTTTATCATTTTTTATAAAATTTCCACATCAATTTTTTTGGTTGGTTAGGATATCTTAGGGTTTTTTCATCTCTAATATCCCTAAGATATTGAAAAATATAGTAGGCTCCACATGGCATCTACTCACTCGTCAGGATATCTCAAGGTTCTCACATCTATAACACCCTAAAGACACTAATAATTCTGACATGCTCCATGTGACATCTACTCACTCATCAGGATCTCCCTAGGTTATAACATATCTAACACCCTTATGAGATTAATAACTTTGATAGGATCCACACGTGTCAATAGGATCATGCCACATGGTAAGATATTAGTTATATAGAGGATTGGGGAATTTTTTGAATTATATCTCTATCTATAGAATTCTAGTGAGTGAGTTTGTAACACATGGATAGTTCATACTTATTTGGATGCTTAGATAAATTTTTCTTGGTCATATTAGGTGATATATTTGAGTGAAATAGATGAAGATAGGTTACCCAATCCCTGGACTTGGTACTTAGTTTTTTGAATTCAAACTGCATTATTGATCTTAAATTTTATGGTTGCCCTTAGTACAAAGATATGTGAGTCAATAACTTAGCTAAGAAAATTATACAAAATGACTAAGTATAAGAGAGGAAATCACACTATAGAGGATCCTTATAATCTAAATCACTTTGGATTTATCAAGTCATCATGTGTAGTGTGAATAATTCTAAAAATATCATAGAACTAGGCAAATACAATTATCCAAGTTAGTCCATAAATCAAATGAAAACCCAAATTTGATGAACATCATAGAACTAAAATCCAAATAAATGCATTGAATAACTTTAATAAATGTGTCCATTTATACATGTAGACTCATGTATCAATCAAATTGGTAAAAAAACTTTAGAAAACCTCAATTGGCTTGTTCAGATCAAAATCAAACTAATATCTCATTCTACTAAAGTTTATATTTACAAGTAAAGGATCTAAGACTAATTTTTTAATAGTTTTAATTTTGACCTAGACTTTAAGATAATGATTTTTAGCTTATAATTGGATTGATTCATTTCACAACAAGGTAGATCATGAAATTTAAGATTAAAGTGGCTCCTTATTTGATATTTTGAGAATGGGGCATTTTGGTCATAATAATAGCTTTATTAAAAACCAACTGAGAATCACCAAAGACTTGAATGTCCTTAATATGAAGTGTTTGAATTTTTGATAGTATAATTATCAAGGCCTCAAATTTTTCTATATTATTATATAAGAAAAGTCTAATATATAAGATAATGCATGTATTCACCCTCAGGGGTATAAAATGTAATACCTACATTCATGCCTATTCTACATCTAGATCCATCTAAAAACATTGTCCATGGATTTTTGGATATTTTATATACCTCAAATTAATCTTAGAATGATTTAGTAAGTGTAAAATAATTAGGTAATGGATCTACTGCTAATCGGTCCGTCACAACTTGACATTTTATTGATTTTTGAGATATAAATTTTATATCAAATTTTGTAAGTTGCATCACCCATTTTTTAATGTGATCTATTAAGAGGGTTTTGTTCATGAGGAATTTTAAGGGGTCATCTTTAATTATAGCATGGACCTAATTATTGAGAAAATAGTATCTTAATTTTTATGTATCAAAGACCAATGCTAAACATAATTTTTTAATTGTCTTATATTTGCATTCTTAATAAACTAACTAATGACTAATTTAATAGATTTCTCATCCTTTTTTATTATCATCATATTGGGATATTAAGGCCCTAATTGCCTCATTAATTATAAAGATATAAAGGAGTAATGGTATATTTGGTATATGAGGCATGAGTATTGGTGGGTTTTCTAAATATTATTTTATTTTATCAAAGTTTTTTTGACAAATATCATCCCATACAAATTTGGTATAATTTTTTAGTAAACATATGAAATTAATTTTCTTATCAACCAAATGAGTAATGAAACGTCAAACAACCTGAATTATGCCCTATAAACATCATAACTGCTTTAAATTTGTTGGTGTTAACATCTCAACAATAGACTTTATATTGTTTGAATTAACTTTAATTACCTATTGGGAAATAATTTACCCAAGAATATTTCTATAAGATTCTTTGAAAACACACTTTTTGGATTTAACTACACATTAAAATTTTAATAGTGCTCAAATATTTTGTGTAGATCAGTAGCATGGTCTTGATGGTGTTCTTATTTATCAATAAAAAAATAAACATAATCATTGATAATTTTATGGATAAAATCATGGAAAATGTGTGTCATTACTCTTTGATATCTTTCTCCAACATTTTTGAGTCCAAAAGACATAATAGTATAACAAAATGTGCCCTTTGGAGTAGTAAATGCCATATTTTACTGATCTATTTAGTTGATTTTTATTTGGTTATATCTAAAAAATCATCCGTAAATGGTAATGTCTCATATCCCATTTTATAATCAATAATCATGTTGATGTTAGGTAATAGAAAACAATATTTTAGAAAAGACTTGTTTATATCATGGTAATCGGTGTAACATCAAATGTTACCATTAGAATTAGTAACAAGTAAAATGTTAGACACCTAATAAAAATGTGTGGTGTCTCTTATAAATCATGTCTAAGATATTTTTAATCTCATATTTTATCATCAAATCCACTTTGGGATGCATTTTTTGAATCTTTTGTTTAACAAGTTTTGCATTTGGATATAATAATATAATATGCATCACCATTGATTCAATCCCCCTCATATATGAGTAATATCAAGTGATTATCTATGGTAAATAATGTATTACATGCTAATAGGTTTTTATTTCATCATCTTCCATCCTTTTCTTAAGAAAAAAAAATCCATTTAGTTATTTCTCTTTTTTAACACTAACGGTATACCATATGAATGGCCAATTTTTTAAGGTGCCATAAAAATCATGAACACATAGCCCAATTAGAAGATAATTTTCATTATTTATCCAGTCATCCTCACATGTTTTCATATGTATTTCTAGTGAAAAACCTGTCTTAGTTGGGCAATCTAATGTTAATGTTATTATGCTCAAATTGGGTGCATATTACCTCTTTGATCACAGACCATATAGGTAATAAATGTTTATGTGATTCTCACCATTATACTACAATGATTTTTAAAAATATAGACAAAAAATTATAAATATTTATTATCTTTTGGTAATCATCCCTCTAGGTCATTCACATACACCATGCGCATTCAACCATTCTAGTGAAGAAGTATGGAAATATTCTCCTTTACTAAGATGAAACACTTTTTTTAACTTTTATGTGTTATGTGATACCCATATCATTATTCTTGGGGTTTTAACATCATTAGCCTTAAGACCATTAAATTATTTGCATTCAATGTATAATTTGGGTCCCATATTTAACTTTCTACATTTGTGCCTCTTCACTCCATAAGACTCCTAGAATCATCAAATGCATGTAACATTTGTGTTGGAGATGAGGAATGAATCATCCCAAATAATAATTTCATCATATAGAAGATTCAAATTTTACACCCCTTATGCATTGATGATGAAAGAGTGGAATTTTCATCCATGTCCACACTTTCCACCTATGTGTGGCCATGAATATTATCCATGGGACTGACCATGCACTACTCTCTTGATGGATAAATATGTATCACAAGGTGATTAGATTGTTTAAGAAACACTTCTCATTTTATAATTCAAAAAATTTAGAGAATGATTTTCAATTTTTGGTAATCTTATTATCTATGGTAGAATAGAGGTAGAACAAATGAATGTTTCACAATATTTATAATGTTTTGGTGGTTGGAAGCCATCGTGGCCTATAAATCTTTTCTAATAAGAAGATGATATATGCTAATAAAATAAAATTATGTTCAATTATAAGTCTAAATATAAACTAAGATGGACATATACAATTATTCTTTAATATAAAGTGAATTGGTTCTAAATAAGCAAAATCAAAGGTAGCGTAGAGAGAAAATAAGTTGTTGTTGATCTTCACTCCAAACGTCATGACAAAGTTCAAATATTATCCAAGCATGTACATAAAACCAATATATGATACAAAATAGATTAATCTTTAATATTACCATACATTACGCAAAATTCTAGGGAATGTGAAGAATTATGCAAATAAGAACCAAGATTACCTTAAAGATTTACCCCTATAAGTAGATAGTTGATGCACATCTACAAATGTAGAGCAAATAAAATGTAGTAAAAAAGAGAACCTTTAGTTATCCTATAATAAGTACAAGTTAACAATTTTACATTTAAAGGTACACACTAAGAGTCTACAAGAATTAATGAAATTTAGAATTTAGAATAGACAAGTGAGAGAGAAGCCATATAATAATTCAAAGAAATAAAACGAGACAATATTTTCAAAATTCTCTACTTTCATTAGTTGCTCAAAGTTTAAACTAGTTTTTTAGCTAAAAAACTCCCTCCTTTTTTACAATAGACAATACTCACTTTTATATAATTCAAAGGGGTATGTTGGTTAATCATATCAAATTACAACTATACAAGTGTAAGGATAGTTGTCCTTTTCTACCCAAGTTGTTAAAATACACTAGAATTTCCAAAATGGACTGACCTATACACAAATGTGATTATAAGTTGCACATGCCTTTACAAAAGAATATTCTATATCTAAATTTTACAAAGTTATTACAAAGATAATATTACTAATTAAATTTTGTTATAGGGTCCTTGTTCTGACAAAGTCCCTTGTTGTTCTTGCCTACCCTATAATATTATCAACATATAATGTTGTTCATTGATGAGCTAACGGTCGACAACTGGTCTCATGAATATCTCTTGTTCTTGTACCTCTAAGTTCTTAAGGTCCCTTTCAATATTATTTATTATTTGTTTGATTCCATTGATATCTCCCATTTTCTCTTCAGATGACAAAATTACACCCATGACTCTTTTGTTATCATCCCATGTTTGGCCCTGCCCTTGGTTCCTTACTTTCTACATGACTGAAAGGTTATGTGTTTGAACTCTTCATCAGTCATAAAGATGTAATGAGATAAGTGAAGTGGTTTCTTTAATCAAAATATCCATGATGTGAAACATCCCATCTTCCTACTATTTGAATTCCTTATCTAGGTCTTCTATCCACTTGGACAAGTTGCTTAGGACTTGGATATTATCTACCAATATGGCCATGACCATACTCAAGTGTACTAAGCTGATGGTCCTAAAGTAATGGATTAGATTCTTGGTAAAGGCCTTGATCAAGTATTTCACTTGATAGATTGAAGCCTGCCATTGACCAAATTAACCTGTAGCCTTAGTGATTTGCTTATTTATTACTCATTACTTAGATTTGACTACCTTCAAAGAGTTAAATAGGTCAATCATGGTGTCTTCAAACTTATTGAATCAATATTCATGAATTGAAAATAATGTAGCCTCCTTTCAATTATTTTTTTATTATAAGAGGCCATTGATCAAGGTTTGTAGCTGGTCAGACTAGGCCTGGGCTACATCAAGGATTTTCTCCTTAAACATTTTGTCTTCTCCTAGATTTTGACTTTCCACTAGAGTTAGACATGTGAATGGCTCTATATTTCAAAAGATGAGTTCTTCATGACTAATCATGGCTTTATGTTCAATCACCCTTCCATGTTGGTATATTTTAGATTAAACTAAACTCTCACTAATCATTAAGTCACTTTTGGAGGCTCTAGAGTTTCCATTTATGTGATATTTGAGTCCCCTAGGAAAGACATCCTTTTTTATTATTATTTATACAAGGTCACAATCCAAGGTTTAATATCATCATGCACATGGATATTAATAGATTTTGTAATGGCCTATAGGTGGTGCATGGTTGGGATTTTTTGAAACTTCCCATATATAAACCATTCAAGAATGGTTAGACCATGAATTGGGTTATCATCACTAGAAATGTTGACCTCACTCAAAGGATGAGTGAAGGTCAACTTTTGTTTCTTTCTCTTCATTTGGACTAGAGTTATCTCAGCTTTCCTTTTGGGTTGGGTTGTAACAGGAACCAAGTCCAAAGCTACTTCCTTCCCCTTTTCTTCCTTTGATTCTTCAACTAGAGATTGAGGTTCCATTGTCTATGCTTCTTCATATTATTCATAAACACAAGACTATGCTTTCAAGTCATCTTATATAGTCTCCTTAGGACCTAATGCAATTATGTTAATTTATTTAATGGGTGACTCTAGTTTTTCAAGCTTAACTGAAGAAGATGCCACCTCACTAGGTCTCCTCTCCTCAGGTCTCTTTTCCTCTGGCCTTGGTGTAGTTTGAGGCTTAGGCTCTTATGTTACTACATGTGGTTGTGATGGAGAGGGTCTAGAAGATGCACCTAATAGTAAATGGTACTACTTGGGCCCCATCTACCATATATCCTTATTTATTTTTTTCTCTTAACAACCTAGCCTCTAGCTTAATTTGTAGTTTCTTCAATCTTGCTAACACCTCTATGAAGGAGGATACCTAAGCGTACATTGAGTCATAGATAACAAGGTGATGTTCATAGGTTATGTTGATCCACTTGGCATTTAAATGTTTTTCAACCTTTTCATTGGGGTCCTATTGTCTCAATTCATCAATTTTCAGATTAAAGGAGGTCCCATGCCTAGAGACAGTTTCTATATTGTCACAATTTTGAAACATAGTCCTACTAATGGTTAAGAGAAAGGAATGGAGCAGTCCCTTCCTTTTGATTTTACATATACCATCTATGTCATGGAATAGTTGGTA
Organism: Torreya grandis; assembly: GCA_037957365.1. NCBI lineage: Eukaryota > Viridiplantae > Streptophyta > Pinopsida > Cupressales > Taxaceae > Torreya > Torreya grandis. The sequence continues at coordinate 970,173 of JARHVA010004557.1, read as the reverse complement.
TGCTAATTTTTTCTCTTCTAATTTGGTGGGCACATGAATCAATATCCGAAGAGGTTGACTTAGAGTTCCCTCTATCCTAATTATAGTGCAATCTAGATATAACCAAATATCCCCAATGTGTTTGACATATTTATTGATCAAAGGGCTAACCCTCATCATTGGGATCCCTATAATGGCCTCAACTAAGGCCAAATAAACATAGTCATAAATGAATTAAATATGGTCCATGTATTTGAAAATATGCAATTTTGAGTATTATTTGGAGACTATATGTTTCCCATTAGGTGGACATTATTTAATGTTGGGAACTTTTGTGGAGGTTAGTAGGGCATCCAAAAGGTAAGACATCATGTAGAAATGGTTGCTTGTCTCCTTCTTGAATCTAGTGAATTATCTCGTCAAACATGTGCTAATCATCCCACCTATGGGAGGGGTAAGTCCTCTCTCAACCATAAAATACATAAAAGGGACATAGAGTTTGTCAACATAGGTGGTGGAGTGGTTCCTAAACAATTTTTTTTAGCAATTTCACTATCATCCTAATCCTGACCCTAAAATGGTTGATTTAGATCTTTCCACTAAGGTTAGAAATTACTTGGGTTCATGAAAATAACCATGGGGTAAGGATGGTATTTAAGTCATTATTTTTAGACCATTCATTGATTTTGGGTACATCTACCTAGGGTTTGGATAGTTTATAATAGTTTTTAAATCAAAGAGGGGAGATGTAAGCAACTCTTTTAAAACTATGTTCATGTACTATCATACCCTAATCAATTTTTCAATCCTTGAAAATAGGAACAATAACATTAATGCAATGTAGTAACTATGGTTTCGTTATAGCATAGTGAAGGATCATCATGTGGATGGAAACTAGGTCATAGTACCTCCTCTTGACTGATGCATTCCTCTCATCTTCTCTAGTGATTTTTGGCATCTCTTCAATGGCATAAAAATTCTTGGATCAGTTGTTATCTCTCATGTTCAAGGCTACAACATCAAGCTTCATGTCTTTGAAACTCTCCCCTCAGTATCTATGGTAAAATAGAGCTTTGTATCTTCTATGTATTATTTTTGGGCTACTATGACTATGATTTTATTTAAATTTCTCACTAATGGTGTATAGTTCACCTTTGGATCATTTTTTACTTACTCAGATGAAAATTGGACTCTCTCAAGCTCGATTATGGTTAATTTGGGAAAGAATTATGACATTTTTAGATGCTAAAGATTTTTTGTAGGTCTTTTATATCTTTAATGGTGATGGTTTTTGAACTTGAGTGAGTTTGTGCCTTAGATTTGATTTGGACATTAGCATTTATACCTTTGCCTTTATATGCCAATAAGATCTTTAACTTTATCACTTTCTATAGATGTGGCATCATCATGGCACTCGTGTGACATTTTGTGATGTTTTGTTCATTAATGTTAAAAAATTGACCATTGCCTTTTAAAAAATATGCTTTATCTCACTCTATTGGATCATTATACATAGATTAAAATGAATCATTGATCTCAATCCTAAGAGTCAAATTCAATTGGTCATTATATATACTAGGCTCCAATGTTATGCCGCTTGGTATCCTGCAGGCCTTCTGATATTTACATCCTATAAGCCCTACTAGTTAACACATTTGCACCACATGGTGATTCTGCACTTGCTCAGAACTCTATTGAAACTTTGACTTTGGCTACACTATATTGGATAAATCACGTCTAAGTTAATGCAATTCATAGATCCTACATAGATATATGATGTTTAAATAAGGATTCAGACATGTAAAGACTTAGGTTAAAGACCTTAGACTATGGTTTTATTTTGTGTTAATAAACATGAAATAAACCTTAGGCTAAAATATTTAATCTGGTTAGAACATATTAAAAGTGGACCATAAATAATAAAAGGACCCAATGTAAGGTTTTAACCTAAGGTTTTATCGTATTAAAAAGTATAACAAAACTTTAGGGTAAAAAGCTCTAAGCTAAGTTTTATATAAATAGGACCTTGCAGTAATTATATCAAACCAATAAAATAGGCCAAAAAATCATGGGACATAGATGGACCTAGCATAATATTTTAGACTAAGGTTTGGTCAAATGTTTTAAAACATGACTAAATCTTAAGGTAATATTTAAGCTAAGTCCATGGTGTTTACAATTCCTCTCATGAAAATTTTAACTTAATTATAAGGGTCTCAAGTCAAAACATGGCTTCAAATAGATCTAATTAATCTATGGTAGGTCAAAATCTAATAAAAGATTGATTTTAACATGAACTACAAAATCCTAAGCATGTTTATTTTTCAAATGAGATTCCATTAGTCCTATAACCTAGAGAACAAAAATGTTCACTCATTCAAGTGAGATTGGTTTCTAAGATAGAATTTGATGGTCTCATAGACATCAATTATGGCCTTGTAGATGTTAATTCATGATTGTCAGAATGTCAAATTTAATCTCACATAATTAACCATAGGGGCTAAAATTTGATGGTCTCACGGGCATCAATGATGGCCTCATAGACATCAATTGACATTCCTAAGAATGTCGAATTTAAGTCCCATGAGATACAGTACGTCTGATAATAACTTTTAATCGATACACATAGTTCGATTGAGCTTGCCTAAGTAAACATGGGTCATTGATTATGATCCAGGTAGTCGAATGTGGTTGGCTCTTATGGTCATAAATTAATAAAGTAAGCTTGAGATTATAAGAACTTAGATCAAAGCTTTAGCCTAATGTTTTATTTTGTATTAAAAAATATGACAAAACTTTGTCCTAAGGATTTTAAGCTAAGTTAGGAACATTATTTAAAAGACCATGCATTTCATAAAATACATAACATAAGTCTTTAGCATAAGTTCTTTATATAATGAATAAAGGACCCTTTGAATAATTTAAGCCACAACATAAAATTTTATCATAAGGTTTTATTTTATTAATAAATACAATCAAAACCCTAAGATAAATGCATAAGCTAAGTCTATGTAATAAAAGGGACCCTTTTTGATCCGGACAATAATTCGGATAACAATTTGGGTGATGGGTCCACCCCATTTGATGGCGGAACTTCCGGGAGCCATAACTTTTGCACCGTAGCTCCAATTGACTCGCCGTTTGAACTGTTGGAAAGCTAAGAACGAGGGGAACATCGTGAAATGGCATTGAGCTCTGCTCAATGAAGTTTGACCCCCGAAAACCCAACGGAAGTGCCTCAAATTTCAATTTTATTAGTCCAGTCTAAAAATAGTAAGTTTCTAAAAATAGTAATTCCTCGAATTTTGTATTGTTGTAAATCGTGGAAGTCGAACCAATTCATCTCCCTCGAGATTGGTGACCTTCCACATCTTCCCCACACCTTCAAAACATGTATAAATGAAGATGTAACCCGAAATAGAAAGCAGACATCTCTTCTCAGAGATAAGCATATGTTTGGGTCTGTAATTTTGATAAATAAAACATCTCTTTTCAGAGATAGCATTATTTGAATTGTGTTATTCTTATTTCTTTGAATTATTTCAGCCAAAGCTTTTGAGTTTTGGATCACTTTTAGACCTAAACTTTGGTTTCATGTTGTTAGAACATTAACATCTGCTCAAATACAAGCCATTGATCATGATCTGGGAGATTGAGTGGGATTGGTCCCATGGGTTAAAGTCTTAGGTATATTAGGCTCATCTTGCTTATTCTAATCAACTTGGGTCAATTAAATGAGGGTTGTTAATCCTACAAAGAAACACATAGTTTAAGTTAGGGCTCATTTATATTTAAGACTTAGGATTAAGTCTTAATACTAAGGTCTTGTTTATGTTAATAAATATGAATAGGGCCCTAAGATAAAGACATTAATCTATGTTAGCAACAAGAGGGACCATGTGAATAATAAAGTATGACCAAGCTATGAACATAATATAAGGACCCTACAAACATTAACGTTAGACCATACTAAAATAAAAAAGGAATGAAGGACCAACGATGTGAAGAGACTAAGTATATAATTCTTAGGCTAAGTTTTGGTTGTGTTTATAAACACATCCGAGCCTTACTATAAAATTTAAACTTAATCCAATGGTAATTTTAAAGTGTTCCCACATAAATTGTTCCTACCAATTTTTGAATTTTGTCCAAAAGAACCTGTGCTAAAGTTTCTGAAAGGAGGGTTTCCAAAAGATTTAAACATGAAATTAGAAGATGCAATATTATAAATATTAGGTAGGATTAAACCAAAACCATGATAAAAAAAGCTAACCCAATCAGGTGAAGATGATCCTCAAATATAAATAATGTGCAACATGTTAATGACACTCTGATCAAGTGAATTTTTAGTGTTAAGGTTCAAATTCACACAAGGGTCCTCATTTTTTATAAATAGAGATATGTTGACCCCCCAAAAATGGTGAATTTTAGGGGAAACATATAAATATGTTAGAATTCATAGACTCCATTTAAGACAAATAAATAGATTATCTATTCTACTCGATTAGTGTCATTATCAAGATCAGTTTATGTTTAAAATAAACCTTGCATCTATATAATTAGGATCAAACATCAAAAACTATCCATGTTGTGTTTGTGATTTGATTCCACTTAATGTTTGCCATCAAATCTATGGGACAACTTCCAAGTTTCATGTCTTTAATCATTAACATTGACTTACAACATGTTTGTATATTCATTAAAAACCATGCTTTAGCTTAGGGAGGCTTGGGCATTTCTCTACTACCAGCTAGGCATCCATCACCCTGATAAAAATACCATTGGATTTGTTCAAGGCCTTACTCCACTACCAGCTAGGTGTCCACATCCCTGGTGGAGATTACCAAAACCACTTTGCTTGGAAAACTTTTGATTTTGCATTAAGCTCTCATTTTTTGTATTTTTAAGCCTTTTAGGCTTTCTAGCAATGGTCGAGAACTAGGTTAGCTAGGTTTAGGAATTTGGTAAAATATTTGACCTTCAAACAATCACCTATGGTTGTAACTTCATCCCAGGCAAAGATATTTGTTAAATTCAAATATAACTATGCCTTAATAATTCAAGCTTTCATCCAACATGAGCGATTCTTCTTAAAACTAAGTTTAGATCAAAACAAGGCTAAAACCTTATAAAACAACCAATCTATCCATTAGCCATTATAAACTTCTCTTAATTATATCATCAAGTTCATATTTTAAACCTATGGTCAACATACATTCAAATTCATGCTTGGATTTCAAAACTATGGAGTTCTTGAGTAATCAGATGAACTTTGAGCTAAGGGTTATCCCAAAGGACTTATTGGAAGAAAGGAACAATACATAAAAATAAAATACACAAAATTGAAAGTAAATAAATAAAAAATCAAAGGAAAACAAAAAATATATATACAAACAAGGGATAAGAAGGAAAGAATAGAAAGAAACTAATCTATCCTACCTACACCGACTCTAACTAGTCTTACAATTTAATCCATGAAGACCCCAATGAGAGCATTAGAAAATTAGTGCTTAAGGTACTACCCATTGGTGGGTAGTGTGAACTCTTCTCATTATAGGTCTTTTAGTTTGAAGGTGTTATTTCCAAGTGTCTCAATAATATAATAGGGACCTATCCATAGAGGTGTGAACTTCCCATGTTTACCCTTAGGATTAGATGCCTTGTCCCAAAAAATAACTAAGTCTCCTTACCTAAATACCTCTATCTTTGATCACTTATCAAACCACATTTTCACCATGTTTTAGTGTCTGTTAATGTTGGTACAATCCTCTTCTCTAGAATTTTCCATCTGAACAATGTCAAACAACCTTGAATTTGTCAATTCTTGATTATCCTCCATGTACTCTTACATGAACTAGTATGTTGACATCTTGAGTGTAATGGGGAATATGGGCTCTTGACCATATACCATTAGGTAGGGTGTTACTTTGAGATCCTACTTGACCCTTGTTTTATCTACCCATAAGGCATATTTAAGAAGCTTTTTCCATTTTATAGGTTTATTTGTAGTAGACTTATGTATGGCCTTCATCAAGTTCTTATATTTTGATTCATATACCTCATTACCTTGATAATAATCATTGGATGCAAAATTGAGATTTATACTATTATCATATGCCCATTTTATCATCTCAATAGATACAAAAGTTGATCTATTATCACATACTAGAGAGACCAATGTTCCAAACCTATTACATATATTTTCTTCTAAAAAAGTGATCACTTCTTTAGTCTTACACTATTTAGTAGACATTATCTTAGCCTATTCGATGTAATAGTCAGTATCAGCTAGAATGTATTTGTGACCTTTTTGTGAATTAGGGTTTATTATCCCCATGAAATCTAGTCCTCACTGAGAAAAAGGTTTATCTACCATAATTGGCTATAGTGGCATGGATATCTTATGCTATTTTGTGATAAAGACTTGACATGAATGGCATTGCCTTACATGATTATGGTTATCCTCAAAGATTTTGGGTCAATAATAACCTACTCTAGGTATTTTATGAGTTTTTGTCCTTCCAGATAGATGTCCACTTCTTAGCTTCTCATGAAAAGTGCTCATGATTTTAACTACTTCTTCTTTGGATACACACCTCAAGTAAATGCCTTCAAGTTTTTTCAGTAAAACATTCCATCTTTAATAGGTATTGGTATGCTTTGAGTGTTAAGGTTCTTATTTTCTCCCTAGTTAACCCTACAAGATAAGTGTCATTGATCAGTATATGGACAATTGGATAATACCAATCATTAGACTAAAAATTATCTTGTTTAACCTGCATGACATTTATCTTGGGGTTAGTATTGGAAATCAATTAAATCAAACCTTTTTAGCTTACCAATTTTGTATTCTTTAGTTCAATGTCATATTCCTACAACACCAACATCCACTTACCTCTCCTTTCTCCTAGTTCATTCAACCTCAACATGAGTTAGGTGGCAGGGTCTAGTAAGATTACATGCACCTTATTCCTAAGAATGTAGTGCCTAAATTTTTTCACTACCTTAACTAATGCACATGCTTATTTATCAATTAAACAAATTTTAAATAAACATTTTTAAATTGTGTTCTCATGAAATAAATTGTATGGTCACATCAATCAATTTTATGAGTTAAAATTTTAGTAATAGAATGATTAGAAGGAAAGGAATATGGGTAAAAATATTTGGAAAAGTCTGGACTTATTAGGATTGGAGTTTGAATAATTTCCTCTTTGATGTCCCTAAAGATCTTCTTAGATTCATCATTCCATGACATTTTTGCATCTTTTTTTAGCATATCATTCAATGGTTTGATAATTTCTGCGAAGCCAAAAATAAACTTTCTTACAAAGTTAATTTTGCCAAAAAATGACTTCAGTTCTTTCCTACTATTAGGAGGATCTATCTTTGATATAGCTTCTACTCTTTCAGGATCTACAGAGATTCCATCCTTAGTAATTTCATGACCTAACAAATTTCCCTCAATAACATAAAAAATACTTTTTCTCTAAATTAAGTTAAATCCCATCCTTTTTTAACCTTTCAAATACCTACTTTAGATGTATGATGTGGTCCTCCATATTCTTTTAAAAGACAATTAGACCATTCATGTATATAATAATGAATTTACCTACCAGACCTTGGAAAGCATGATCCATGTCCCTTTGGAACATTTCCCCTATTTTGATTAGCCCAAATGGCATTATTTTTTAAGCAAATGTACCCCACTTGGTAGTAAAATTAGTCTTCATCCTATATTCATACTTCACCAATAACTAGTTATACCTTGAAAACCCATCAATAAAGGACATCATAGTAGAACCAAAAATACTTTATATAACCTAGTCTATAGAAGGCAAAGGATAGTTATCCTTTTTATATGATTTATTTGAATTCCTAATATCAATGCACAATATTATTTCATCATTCTTTTTCCTAACTAGTACAAAATTGGCAACCTAGGTAAAGTTCCTAATGGGAAATACAATCTTGGCATCTAACAACTTTTTGACTTATTTGAAAATCATAGGTTCTAAAACAAGGCTAACAAGCATTTTCTTTTGTCTAAAAGGTTTGCAGTTTTCCTTTAAGGGTATGGTATGGGTGATTTCTCTTGGATCTAAAATCTTCGAGTCATCATAGGACCATGCTATTATGTCCTTTTATTTTTTCATCAAGTCTTTAGCTTTTTTATCTTCAATTCTTATATATGTTGTTCCAATATTAACTATATTAGGTTGATCTTGAGGTCCAAGATCAACTGCCTTGTAATCCTTCCCACTTGCCTTGGGTATTCTAATGTTCTCAACTAGCTTGTCTTGATCAAATAACCTTTATAAGGTAAACATACCTTTTGGTATTTTGTTGACATTTATTTGGATGACTTAGTTATCAAATCTACCATCATCTTCAAGAGTGTTCATATTGGCCTCATCTATGACATGGGCCTCAAATACTCCTGAGTTGATCATGAAATCTAGGGTCTATTAGTCATCCTTCAAAACTTACAAATGGCTTATGTTATCCAAGATTTAAGGGCATGAAACTAGCTCAATGCTAAATTTCTAAGAGTTAGGTTTTGGAATAAGATTAGTTGCAGTTGAGTCAAGCTCATTAGTAGCCTTGTTATCCTCCCTAAGGATTGAAACAATGTTTAAAGCATCAAAATATTCTATCAAATTACAAAATCTAAACTTATATCTCTTGAGATATGGCAATTTACACTGATATTTACTCCTTCACTAATTAAATATAAGTTATGAGTCACCATAAACCAAGATCCATTTATCCTTATGCCGTATGGAAAATTGAATCCTAGAATCAAAGCTTCATACACTATAAAATTATTTAAGCAAGTAAACTGAAGTCTATAAGTAGATTTTAGTTATTTCCCAACAAGATTGTTTAAAATAACTCCTATTCTAGATCTAGACTTAAACCTAGCACCATCAAAATGTAATTTTTAATTTCTAAGAAAAGCATGAGAAGTCTTAGAACTACGTACCTTAGAAGTCTCAAGAGTATACACTCCTAATATAGAATCCATCAGGTTAATCTCATAAAAGTCTATCATTTTAACCCTTTCATTCACAACATTATATTCTATGATTGTATGCTTCATCTAAGGCTCTCTTTCCACTCTAATCTGATTTGTGATTCCTTTCCATGGCAACCACAAATGTGAATAATCAGTGGACATATATCCATTCAGGGCCTTTGTTCATTCTCTTCTTGAAAATATCCCATAAGCATTAGGAATGTCTACCACCTGGATGTCAATAAATTATTGGACTCTTGGCTCAAAAGCAATATACATGTGAATATTTAATAATTCTCCAATTACTTTGACTCAAGACTTATCTAATTAAGTAACAAATCTATTATATTTAATAATATTCAAGCCAAGTTTTTTATAAATACCTACTGGCATAAAGTTTGTGGATGCACTGTAATCTAATAAATAATTATGTAAATTCTTACCAAACATTCTGATAGTAAGTAGAAAAGGTGGGGATTTTATTTTATCTTTATACATAACAACATTGGTGTTGTCAATTTTAGGTGGCCTATGGGAATTTTTAGACAAGGATCCTAACAATAGGTCTCTTTGCTCAGTGATCTACTTTAACTCATGCAATGTAATGTTAGCCTTAATTTTTTTTCATGTCTTCCACAATCTTATACCTAGTTTTATTAGAAGAATTAAACTCATTAGTAATATGTTTAGAAGTAATTCCATTTGGAGGATCTGTGTTATTATTTGAGGTAGTATACAAAGGAGTGTTGAAGTCATTTGGAGGTGTTTAAGTAGTCAGTCGTTGCTTCTACTCTTTGTTTCTAGAGGGAAGGTCATCTTTAGGAACTACTAAAAAGTATAGACTTCTTCAAGAATATCATTAGGTTCATTATTTTCTTGGAAATGGAAATCAAACATCTCTGCCATGAAGGCTTGGTTAGTATATTTAGATCTTGATGTACCAACAAAATTATATTTATTATGAACCACTTCAAATTTATCTAACTCTTCTTGAAAGGCCTCAAAAGCTTTATAGAATTCAATGTATTATATTTCACCATGTCTGGAATAGTAACGTACTTTATAATAATCAGATAAACTAATGTCAATAATATTTCTATCCATTATTTTATTATCAACATATGACTCATTGTTCTTATTTTTATTGTAACTATCATTGTGGACCCTGTTACTAGACCTATTGAACCTTTGGAAATAAAATTTCCTATCTAATCTCTCTTCAATATTACCAACTTGCTTCTATAGATGAAGAAAATTAGTTCTTAACTTCTAGACCATCTTTAAGATAGAGTCATTTTCATTTTTGGGTACCTCCAAATTATGAACCTAATTGTTATTAGCACCAGTGGTTGTTACTAAAGCCTTATGATCACTTGAATTAAATCCATTTGTGTAAGTGTCCAATAATCCTATGTTCTGAGTAGGATGAGCATGACTTATGGGTAATTGGTTCAAAGTTGGGATTTGGTTCAAAGCAATTATATTTTAATTATTATTGGGGAAGATATTCAAAGTAGGCAAATGTGGGTTGACATTGGGAATAGAGTAATACATTTGACCTTGAAGTTGTATTTGATCATTGATTATCACTACTTCAGAATAGGCTAAGCCCAGAGTATTCATAGGTGTAACATCTCTCTTTATGAAAATAGATATCATGGGATCTAAGGAATCCTTATAGATTTATAGAGCCAAAACCTTGTCAAGTGTATAAGGAACTATAATCCTACTAAACATCTCTTGGAACCTAGAAGTGAAAGCTCTTATGGGTTCATTTTCATCCCTTTTTACGATGATGAATTACTGGTACAAGACACATGGACTAATAATTTTACCAAATTGATCAATGAAAACATTATTAAATCAGTCCCAACTATTAATATAATTCTTGAGTAAATTTAAAAACCATTCATATGTAACATCGTTAAAGTTAAATGGAATAGTTTATAAGATACATCTTCATGGACTACATTTAGCAATATCAAAGTAGATTTGAATTATTTAATATGTTCCTTAGTGGTTGAAATACTATTAGGACTAAATATTATCAAATATTTTTTAGGATTATGTGGAATTTCATGTACCACACTAGGCACATTGATAGAAGATCCACCTAACTAAGCCATACTTTTATTGGGATTGAAAATGTGAGCACCCTAAATTGGTGAATTTTACAAGGACCTTGAAAGTTTGTGCTTACCTTTTTCATGCCTAGCTCTTCTTTGGACTTCTAATTTGATTAGAGGTTTATTGGTCTCTAAACATGACTTTGTTTTGATTCTCTGTAATTCCATCTTGAGAAATTCAAATCCTATTTTAAATATGATGCGTCAATCCTATCTTTGTAGAGAATAATGAGTAGAAATTCACATCAATCAAATTTTGCAAATATTCATATAAAGGATGACAAAGTATAGCAATTTTTTTTCAAGTCATCTTAAATATGTATCCAAATACATAATTAAGATCAAAATTTACATGTTTTAATTTGATATTAACTCAATTGTGCAAAGGATTTAAGAATATTGATTGAAATAGCTATTACTAACTTCAAACCTATTGGGTTCACAATTCTAAAGTTATCTTTACCACCATTCAACATATTCCTTTAAAGAATGTCAATCTTTTTCTAAATAAACACAAAGACTGGTCTAAAACTATGAAGATCACCAACCTTTACATGATTATGCTAAAATAAACACAAATATACAAATATTAAAGTGATATTTAAACAAAATCCATAAAAACTAGCAAAGATACTATAAATCTATAAAGAATTTGGCCCTCCTTCTAGTGCCATTGAAACTTACCCTGTTGATGCCTAAATATGTATCATAAGGTGCTTAGAGTGTTTAAGAAACACTTCTAATTTTAGGGTTAAAATAATTCAAGGCATGAGTTGTCGTTTGTCATAATCCTATTATCTATGGTGGAATAGATGTAGAACAAATGAATGTTTCACAATATTTATAATTTTTTCATGGTCGGGAGCCACCATGGCCTATAAATATTTACAAATAAGAATTTGATCTATGAGAATAAAAACAAATTATGCTTAATTATAAGTATAAATATAAATGAAGATGGACATATATAATGAAGCTTTAAACTAAAATTAATTGGTTAAAAATAAGTAAAAGGAAAGGTAGGGTAGAGAGAAAATATGTTCTTATTGATCTTCATTCCAAACATCATGACAAAGTTCAAATGTTATCCAAGCATGTACTTAAAACCAATATATGATATGAAATAGATTAAGCTCGAATCCTACCACATATAAATAAAAATTATAAGAAATGTGAATAATAATTAAAATAAGAATCAAACTTACTTTAAAGATTTACTCCTATAAGTAGATAGCTAATGCACATCTAGAAATGTAGAGCAAATAAAATAATGTAAACTAGAGAACCTCTAGTTATACAAGCATAGACATAGTTTAATAATTATGCATTTAAAGGTAAACACCAAGAGTCTACAAGAACTATTTAAATCTATAATTCAAAATAGACAAGTGAGAGAGAAGCCATACAACAATTCACACAAACAAAATGAGACAATCTTTCCAGAATTCTCTTCTTGCATTAGTTAATCAAAGTTTACACTAGTTTTTTATCTCAAAAAATTCCCTCATTTTTGACAATAGACAATACTCCATTTTATATAATGCAAGGGGCTATTTTGGTCAGTCATATCAAATTACAAGTGTACAAGTGTAAAGACAATTATCCTTTTCTACCAAAGTTTCTAGAATACACTAGACTTTCCAAAATGGACTGACCTATAGGAAAATGTGCTTACAAGTTGCACATGCCTTTACAAAATAATATTCTATTTCTAAATTTTAAAAATTTACTACAAAGAGAATATTCATAATTAAATTTTTATATGGGGTTCCTTATGTTGATGAAGTCCCCTATTACTGCTACCTACCCTACATGATTGTCAACCTATAATGTTGTTCATTAATGAGCTGAAGGTTGACAACTGGTCTCATGAAAAGATTTTCTTCTTGCACCTCTAGGTTCTTGAGGTCCCTTTAAATATTATTTATTAATTTTTTGATTCCCTTGGAATATCTCATTTACTCTTCAGATGACAGAAGTAGACCCATGACTATTTTGTTGTCATCCCCTATTTGGCTTTGCTCTTGGCTCCTTCATCTTGCATGAACTAAAACGTTATGTGTCTAAACTCTTCATTAGTTATAAGACCCAATAAGCTGAGTGAAGTGGGCTATTTAATAAAATTGTCTAAGATGTGCAACATTTCATCTTCCTATTATTTGAAGTCCTTATCCAAGTCTTCCATTTGCTTGGACCAGTTTCTTAGGACTTAGATCTTGTCTACCAATATGGTCATGACCATATTCAATTGTATTAAGTTGATGGTCCTAAAGTTAGGGACTAGGTTCTTAGTCAAAGCCTTGAACATATCTTACACTTGATATATTGAAGCCTACCATTGGCTAAATTATCATGTAGCCTTAGTGATTCACTTCTTTATTACTCTCTGCCTAGTTTTGATTGCCTCTAAAAAGTTGAATAGGTCAGTCATGGTGTCTTGAAACATCCTAAATTGGTATTCATGGATTGACAAGACTATAACCTCCTTAAAATTATTATTCTATTGTAAGAGGACCTTGATAATGGTTTGTAGTTAGTTGGACTAGGCCTGGGCTACATCAATGATATTCTCCTCAAACATTATGTCTTCTCCTAGCTTTCAACCTACCACTAGAGTTAGAATTGTGAATGGCTCTATCTTTTGAAAGGTGAATTCCTCACCACCAATCATGGATATCTCTTCAATAACCCTTTCCATGGTGGAATTTTATGGATTAAAATTAACTCCCACTGATGATTGAGTCACTTTTGGAGGTTTTAGAGTTTCCATTTGTGTACCACTCGACTCTATTGGGGAAGACATCCTCTATTCTTCTTTCTTATGTAATGCCACAATCCAAGGTTTAAGCTCATCATGCACATGGATATTAATATATTTTGTAATGGCTCATGGGTGATGCATGATTGGGATTTTTGGAAATTTCCCATATATAAACCATTCAAGAATGGTTAGACCATGAATTGGGTTATCATCACTAAAAATGTTGACTTCACTCAAAGGATGAGTGAAGGTCAACTTTGGCTTATTGCTCTTCATTTGGACTAGAGCTAGCTTAACTTTCCTTTTGGGTAGGGTTGTAAAAATAAACAAGTCCAAATCTACTTCCTTCCCCTTTTCTTCATTTACTTCTTTAGCTAGAGCTTGAGGTTCTATTGTTTGTACTTCTTATTCATCTGATTCATGAGCATAAATTTATGCTTTTAGGGTATCCTCTATAGTCCCCTTAGGATCCAATGTGATTATTTCAATTTCTTCAATGGGTGAATGGTTTTTTAGGTTGATCTAAAGAAAATTCCACCTCATTAGGTCTCCTCTCCTTATATCTCTTTTCTTTTGGCCTTGGTATAGCTTGAGTCTTAGGCTCTTATGTTACTGCTTGTGGCTATGATGGAGGGGGCCTAGAGAATGGACCTGGTAGTAAATGGTACTACCTAAGTCCCATCTTCCATATATCCTTAGTTGGTTTTTTCTCTCTTAACAACCTAGTCTCTTTCTTAATGTTGAGTTTCTTCAATCTTGCTAACACCTCTATGAAGGAGGATACCTAGGTGTATATTGAGTCATAGACACTAGATTGATGTTCATATGTCATGTTGATTTTCTTGGCCTTTAAATATTTTAAAACCATTTAATTTGGGTCCTATTGTCTAAATTCATCAATTTACAGATAAAAGAAGGTCATATGCCTAGATATAGTCTTTATATCATCCCAATTTTGAAACATAGTCCTACAAATGGTTAAGGGAAATGAATAGAGTATTCCCTTCCTTTTGATTTTACATACAACATATATACCATGGAATAGTTGGTATACCACTTATTTCTCTACTAATTTGGTAGGCACATGAACTAGTAGCTTGAGAGATTGACTCAGAGTTCCCTCTATCCTTATTATAGTTTAATCTAAATATAACCAAATGTCCCCAATGAGTTTAACATATTTCTTGATCAAAGGGCTAACCCTCATCATTAGGATCCCTGTAATAGCCTTAATTAAGGATATATAAACATATTCATAGATGAATTGAATATGGTACCTATATTTGAAAATATGTAATATTGAGTAGTATTGGGAGAATATATTTTTCCCATCAAGTGACCATTCTTTAATGTTGAGAACTTTGGTGGTGGCTTGCAAGGCATCTAAAAGGTAAGACATCATGTAGAAATGGTTGCTTCTCTTCTTCTTGATTCCAGTGAATTATCTCTTTAAACATGTGTTAATCATCTCACTTATGGGAGGGGTAAGTCCTCTCTCAACCATAAAATACATATAAGGGACCCAGAGTTTGCCAACATAGGTGGTGGAGGGATACCTGACAGTGTATTCAGCAATGTCATTATCATCCAAATCATGTCCCTAAATTAATTAACTAAGACCTTTCCACTGAGGTCAAAGATTACTTGGGTTCCTAAATATAAACATGGGGTAAGGATGGTCTTTAGATCATTCTTCTTGGACCATTCATTGATTGTGGGTACATCTACCTAGGGTTTAGGTAGATTATAATAGTTTTTAAAGGTAAGAGGGGAGATATAAGAAACTCTTTTAAAAATATGTTCATGTACTATCATACCTTGATTAGTTTTTCAATCCTTGAAAATAGGAATAATAATGTTAATGCAATGTAGTACATATGGTTTCATTACAATATAGTGAAGTCTCATCATCTAAATGGCAACCAAGTCATAGTACCTGCTCTTGACTGACACTTCTCTCTCACCTTCTTTGGTGATTACTAGTAGCTCTTTAATGGCCTAAAAAATCTTGGACCAATTTCTATCTCTTGTGTTCAAGGCTACAATGTCAAGTTCTATGTCCGTAAATACTCTCCCCTCAATATCTATGGTAAGATAGAGCTCTGTATCTTCTCTATTTTTTTAAGCCTCCATGACTGTGAGTTTATTCAAATTACTCACTAGTGGTTTATAGTTTACCTGTGAATTAATTTACACTTTCTCAAATGGAAATTGGACTCTCTTAAGCTCAATTATGGTCAATTTGGAATTAAATTATGGCATTTGTAGATGTTAGGGCCTTTTTATAGGTTTTTTCAAGATTTAATGGTGATGATTTTTTGAAATTGAGTGATTTTATGCCTTAGATTGGATTTGGACCTTCACATTTATACCTTTGTATTTATGTGCCCACAAGATCTTTAATTTTGTCACTTTCTATTAATGTGGCATCATTGTGGCACCTATGTGGCATTTTCATGGCACTTTATTCATTAATGTTCAAAAACTAACCATTGCCTTATAAAAAATTATCTTTGTCTCACTCTATTGGATCATTCTACATGGTTTAACATAAATCATTGGTCTTGATCCTAAGAATCAAACATAGTTGGTCATTATATATATTAGGCCCTGAGGTTACATCACTTGGTAGTCTCATGGGCCTTCTCAGCTCCACATCTTGTTAGCCCTACTAGTTAACACGTTTGTGCTATGTGGTGATTCTACACTTGCTGAAAGATCCATTGATACTTTGACTTTGGATACACTCCATTGGATCAATCTCATCCAAGTGAGAACAAGTTGTATATCCTTCATAGATGCACAATGTTTAAGTTAGTATTAGGACATGTAAAGACTTAGGTTAAAGACCTTAGACTATGGTTTTATTTTCTATTAATAAACATGAAATAAACCTTAAGCTAAAATATTTAAGCTAGGTTTGGAACATATTAAAAGGGGACCCCAAATAATAAAAGGACCCAACTTAAGGTTTTTAACAAAAAAAATTATCGTATTAAAAAATACAACAAAACTTTAGGGTAAAAATCTCTAAGCTAATTTTTATATCAATAGGACCCTACATTCATTAGATCAAGCCTATAAAATAGACCAGATTATCATGGGACATATATGGACCAAGCATAATATTTTAGACTAAGGTTTGGTCAAATGTTTAAAAACATGACCAAATCTTATGGTAATATTTAAATTAAGTCTATAGAGTTTACAATTACTCCCATGCAATTTTAAGCTTAATTATAAGAATCTTGGGTTGAAACATGGATTTAAATAGATCTAATCTATGGTTGGTCAAAATCTAACAAAAGATCAATTTTAACATTGAAGAACAAAATCCTAAGCATGTTTATTTTCCAAATGAGATTCCATTCATCCTACAACCCATAAAATAAAACTGTTAATTCATTCAGGTGAGAATGGTTTTCTGTAATATCCCCAACTGATAGGGACTGTAGAAAAACAAAAGCTCTGATACCACTATAATATCCCTTTCTTAGGGCTCCTTTTTTTTGGACAAAAGCTTTGATACCACTGTAATATCCCCAACCAATAGGGACTATAGAAAGATAAAAGCTCTGATACCACTGTAATATCCCCTATTTCCCTTCAAATTTGAAACTGAATATTTTTAACTATTTCTCTGTATTTTGCCTTTTGATGTTTTTTGCATGAATAAAGTTGCAATTTTGCAAGATAAATTCAAATAAACCACAGTAAATATCTTAACTGGCAAATCACTAATCTTATTATTTGTCTATTTGATTACAAATAAAGTCATCTGTCATGCATATCAAAGAATATTAAAAATACTATCTTAAAACCTTGGTCTTTTGCAAATTTGGAAATAAACCCTAAATCTAGAACAGCTCAGGTTTCTATGTCAAAACACAGTCGCCAACGTCAGTTATATTGTCATCATCAGTTGATATACTACCAACGTTGGTCTCAGTTAGTTGATCTGATCCATCGTCATTAGTATGAATTCGACCAACGTCAGTCTCTGGACTATCGATGTCAGTCTATGAGCTGCCTGTGGCTTTGTAAGACTCGATGCAGAACTATATGGAATTGCACGGATCGGTATGGATTCCATACAGAAGCAAGATAATATGTTGTGGCCTCTATGCTGGATACCAGATCTAAAAAAATATGACACTAATACAAAATATCTAATTTGGATAATTATTTGAATTAAAACTTATGAAATAAATACCTGAAATACCTGTGATAACTTCTGTGTGAAGTTATCTCTCAAACTTGTAAACCTCTGTGATAACTTTTGTATGAAGCTATCTCTCAAATTGGCAATAGATCGGCTGATATCTCACAACCTCTGAATCGCACATAATGAAGAGTGGACATTCTTCAATGCAAATGGAATACTGGAACCCTTGGCTCAGTCTTCACAGAAGAATTCTTAGCAATAATCAATATCAATAATCTCATAAATCATAATAATAATAAAAATATCCCATGAGAAACCCTTATACCTCAAAAAGGTATGCTTACCCTAATTAGGGTTTTCTTAATTTATAATCAGGGTTTCTAAATTAAAATTAGACCAAATAATTAATATTTGATTAAATCAATCAAATATTAATATCTCCCTCAATACATGTCAGATCCTCAAACCGTCTAAAGCTGGAGAACTAGGGAATGATTCCACACATGATCATGCTAAAATAAGGATGCTCCACTGCATGTCAGAAGTCCCTAAATAATAGGAGCTTAGGCAAATGTGTCTGAAAGATCCCAAATGAAAACCAACTATAGAAATTTTGCTAATCGAAGCCAAGCCAAGCTCCACCATGACCCTCTATCCATCCTATCAGCCTATGAGGGTCGCATAATAGGCTAACCATCACTCTGAACATGTCAACTAAAAAGAGGACATGACAATCCGCCCCTCCTAAAATTGCTTGACCTCAAGCAATCTCTGAACAACAAACCACTCAATCCTCCTGGATCCCAAATATAGTCATGATCTATACTGATGACAATCAATGCAAGCTCCTACCATATCCTCTGAAATATAACCAAGAGGAATCCATAATCAAATTGGTGAATGCAACTCAACCAATCTTTAAAATCACAACTGCCCTGGATGTGTCGATACTACAGTTTGTGTAACTTGTTACTACCAATTCCATCTACAAAATATGGTGCCAATCCATCCCATAACTGATCCCTCTGTAAAGGTGGCATGATCAACTATACCACACTGTCATCAGTGTGAGAAGAATCAATCTAGAGACTCGACTCCACTAGTATGCCAAACTCATCAGGACCAGGTACTCCCAAATCCTAAACATGTGTGTCAACTCCAACAACATGTTCCTCAGCAACAACTACAAGAACATACTCACCACTAAAACTCAGTGTACTAACCTCTGAGTATACCTCCACACTCTGAATGCCAACATTAGACTCATCCTCATCTAACTCTAAAGAAGCTATTGCTGAAACTACCTCATCATCACAATCTCTAGCTCCCTCATCCTCTATAACTAACTAAGAGTCCAAATCCCCATGACTAAGCTCATCCACATGTCTCTCAGAATCCTAGTGAGCCACCTTCATTACCTCCTGTATGTGTAGCTCTAAATCTGCCTCTGCCTTAGGGTCTGAAGCCTCTGCCTCTGACTCCTCAGAACTATCCTGCTATTTAGAATCTTTTGATTCTAAATCCTCACAATACGCCCACATCACATGATTTGCCTTGCCCTTAGGCCTCAAAGGACAATCGTGATTGGCATCATATGGACCTTTGCAGTATAAGTAAAGCTTTTTCCTATGTAGATCGTTAAGAGCCTCTCAATCCAAAGGTGGTGTTGTTGGGTTGGCCTTTGAATCATTCTTAACAAACGTAGGCCATGTAGGCCTATTAGCCATCCTAGAATGGGTTAGCTGTGGTCTTTGATTAATAGTAGCACTCCTATTATCTCCTTGTTCCCCATTCTATTGAACAGGTGTGTTCATCCTCTTTACCATAGTAGTGAGTGCATGTAGTGCTTGTGTCATCTCATGGTAGACTTCTCTGGTGTCCTGATCATCATTATGCCTGTGGCCCTAGTGTGGGCTACCATCACGCCTATCACTCATGGTGATTGGTTGTTGTTCTATAACTTGAGTGCCCTCAAGCAAAGATCTACTGCGTGTGTTGTACCTATGTGGTCCTAACTCTTATGGCTGCATAAGATCTATAAACCCTTAGGATGGCAAAATTTAGCTCTGATACCACTGTAATATCCCTTTCTTAGGGCTCATTTTTTTTGGACAAAAGCTTTGATACCACTATAATATCCCCAACCAATAGGGACTATAGAAAGACAAAAGCTCTGATACCACTGTAATATCCCCTGTTTCCCTTCAAATCTGAAACTGAATATTTTTAACTATTTCTCTATATTTTGCCTTTTGATGTTTTTTGCATGAATAAAGGTGTGATTTTTCAAGATAAATTCAAATAAACAAATAAACCACAGTAAATCTCTTAACTGGAAAATCACTCATCTTATTATTCAACCAGTTGATTACAAATAAAGTCCTCTGTCATGCATATCAAAGAATATTAAAAATACTATGTTAAAACCTTGGTCTTTTACAAATCTAGAAACAAACCATGAATTTAGAATGGCTCAGATTTCTGTGTCAAAACACAATCGCTGACATCAATTATATTGCCATCATCGATTGATATACTGTCGACGTCAGTCTCAGTCAATCGATCTACTCTGCCATCATCGGTATGAATTTGATCGATGTTAGTCTCTAGACTATCGATGTCAGTCTATGAGCTGCCTATAGATCTATATGACCTGATGCAAAATAGTATGGAATTGCACGGATCGATACGGATTCCATACATAAGCAAGATAATATGTTATGGCCTCTATGTTGGATACCAGATCTAAAGAAATATGGCACTAATACAAAAGATCTAATCTAGATAATTATTTAAATCAAAACTTATGAAATAAATACCTAAAATACATATGATAACTTCTATGTGAAGTTATCTCTCAAACCTGTAAACCTCTATGATAACTTCTGTATGAAGCTATCTCTCAAATTGGTAATAGATTGACTTATATCTCACAACCTTCGAATTGCACACAATGAAGAGTGGACGTTCTTCAATGCAAATGGAATACTGGAACCCTTGGCTCAGTCTTCACAGAAGAATTATTAGCAACAATCAATATCAATAATCTCATAAATCATAATAATAATAATCCTCTCCCATGAGAAACCCTTATACCTCAAAAAGGTATGCTTGCCCTAATTAGGGTTTTTTAAAATTAGAATTAGGGTTTCTAAATTAAAATTAGACCAAATAATTAATATTTGATTAAATAAATCAAATATTAATATCTCCCTCAATACATGTCAGATCCTCAAACCATCTGATGCTGGAGAACCAGGGAGTGATTTTGCACATGATCATGCCAAAATAAGGATGCTCCACTGCATGTCAAAAGTCCCTAAATAATAGGATCTTAGGCAAATGTGTCCAAAAAATCTTGAATGAAAACCAACTATAGAAATTTTGCTAGTCGAAGCCAAGCCAAGCTCCACCATGACCCTCTATCCATCCTATCAGCCTACGAGGGTCGCATAATAAGCTAACCATCACTCTGAACATGTCAACTAAAAAGGGGACATGACATTTTCTGAGCTTGAATTTGATGGTCTAGTGGATGTTAATGATGGCATCACAAATGTCAATTGATGGTCATGATAACATCACATTTAAGCTCACACATTTAACCATAGGGGCTTAAATTTGATGATCTCATAGACATCAATGATGGCCTCATGGACATCAATTAACAATCATGAGAACATCAAATTTATGTCATGTGAAATAAATTAGGTCTTATAGGAACTTCTAATTTATATGCATCATTCAATTAAGCTCACCTAAGTAAACATGGGTCATTGATTATGATCCAAGTAATTAAATGTGGTTGGCTCCTACGATCATAAATGAATTAAGTAAGCTCAAGATTATAATAAATTAGATCAAATCTTTAGCCTAATGTTTTATTTTGTATTAAAAAATATGATAAAACTTTAGCCTAAGGTTTTTAAGCTAAGTTAGGAACATTATAAAAAACCCTACATTTCATTAAATATATAACATAATTATTTAGCCTAAATTCTTTATATAACGAATAAAGGACCCTTTGAATAATTTAAGTCACAGCATAAAATTTTATGCTAAGGTTTTATTATATTAATAAATACAATCAAAACCTTAGGATAAAGGCTTAAGTTGAGTGAATGTAATAAAAGGGACCCTATTAGACTTTGATTTTTATTTCACACTATTGGATCATCAACATCCACTCAAATGTAGGCCATTAATCATAATCTGGGTTGACAAGTGGGATTGGTCCCATGGGATAAAAGTCTTATGTATATCAGGCTCATCTTATTTCATCTAATCAACTTTGACCAATTAAATGTGTTTTGTTGATCCTGCAAAGAAACACATGGTTTAAGTCAAGTCTCAGAGATATTTAAGACTTAGGATAAAGTATTAAGAGTAAGGTCTTGTTTATGTTAATAAACATGAATGGTGCCTTAGGCTTAAGACATTAGTCTAAGTTAGCAACAAAAGGGATCATGCAAATAATAAAATAGGACCAAGCTAGGAACATAATAAAAGGACCCTACAAACATTAACATTAGACCATGCCAAAATAAAAAAGAAATGAGGGACTCAGGATGTGAAGAGACCAAGCATATAATTTTTAGGCTAAGGTTTGGTTTTGTTTACAAACACATCCGAGCCTTAGTATAAAATTTAGAATTAAGCCAATGGCAATTTTAAAGTTTTCCCACATAAATTTTTACTACCAATTTTTGAATTTGGTCCAAAAGAACCTATGCTAGGGTTTCCAGATGCTTTAAACATGAAAGAAGAAGATCCACTATTATTAATATTATGAAATATTAAACTAGAACCATGAGAAAAAAAAGCTAATGCAATCAGGTGAAGATGATCCTCAAATTAAACAATGTGTAACATGTTAATGACACTCTGATCAAGTGAATTTTTAGTTTTAAGGTTCAAATTTATGCAATTAAACATAAGGGTCCTCATTTTTAAAAAATGGGGGTATGTTGACCTCATCATCTCACCATCCTCAAATCTCATATATCACTTATTAAAGTGTATATCATCATTGTTCTTGTAATATTAGGTTCTCTTGGGTAATGTTGGATAATTATTTATTTATATAAATTTAATAACCTTGAAATAATCACTAAATTTCACTCCCATAATGTCTATAGTGTCTTTATTAAAAATCTTGAGAGGTTGTGCAATTATTTTCTTGGCCATGAATAGAAAATGAGAAAAAGGTTATAATTTTTGGCTTCCCATTTTTTTCCATGACTCCTTGATGAGGATATTAACCTCTACTCTAACATAAATTAGAGTGTTGTACATAGGCCACCCAACAATGGTAGCATCAATTAAAAACTAAAACTAATAGGTTGTATTTTGTGTAGTTAAAATCTCTCAACCCCTAGTTAGACACTCTTTCTATATGCTTACAACATTTATATCCAATAATGTTTGAAGGGATGGGATGAGTCATTCTAAGCAAAGAGATTAAAAATATCATATATTTATTCAATAATTTTTTAGACTCTTTTTTCCTTGTCTTACATGCCCCATGCATGTCTAAGCTTACCTTTGAGGTTTCTTATTACATAAATGGCCTCTTGTACAATCAAATTATTGGTTAGGACATTAGGGTAATCAATGACTAGAGATGGTGGTGTGTAATGGACTTTATCCTTCTATTCTTTCATCACCTATGTTGAATTTATAGTTCAAACACATGTTTTTATATTAAATTTACATCCTATGAGCATCCTATAATCAATTTATTTTGGTACCAATAAATCCCCTAGTTGTGTAATCCTTAACATCCATGTGCCATTTTCTAACTTCCATTTTTGGTTAATTTTTGTATATAAATCATGACATTCTTAAATTTTATGCTCCCCTTGATAGTAACCATGACTAAGGAACTTAGTATAATCTCTTTGATAATGATACAACAAGCCAAAATTATAAAAGGTGCATAGGAGGAATCTTCATCCACCTTGTCCTCTAACATGTCTTCCTCTATAGGATTTATCACAACCATACCTTCCTTGCTCTATATACATAGGCACCATAATTGCTTTATGTGTCCTCATTCTCATACTTTAAGGATCTCATTGATCACTCAATATTTTTCAATGTTGCATGTAGAAGATCTATAAGTTTTATAGTATAATGAAACTTTTCCCTATGTTACCCTTTATAGAATTGGGTAAGATCATGAATCATGGTAAATTTCTCTAACATTGTGCCTTGTAAAAAAATATCTTGTTATGCCCTTCAATTTGAAATTTTTTGCACCATAGGCATTGTGGGTTTTATAGACAATATCAACGGTTAATATTTGAAGTTGTGAGGCCATGTTTTTAATTTTTTCCTCTATAAAAGGGTTGATCCCTATATCTACACTAATAACCACTTCAGATCTTAGGGTAGCTTGCAAGCCCTCTTTTGGCTCGGTGAAGGTCTTAACTTATAAAATATGCCTAAAAAGTAGGAGAAAACCCCTTCTAAACCATTAAGTGTGATGAAAAGGAAGGATTATTTACAAGAGTTTGCAGATCAAAGTTTTAAATCTTACATCATATGCATGAACAATATCGGTGATGTCTTATTTGATTTATTTGAGTGTGAAGATGTTCTACTTCTTAAATTATATAATTTAAAACTCTTTACGGATTCCCTCCTTTAAAGGTTTGGAATCTAAAATAGCGTACTATGGATAAAATTTATGGTAATAGGTGTGCACAATCTAAAATGGTAGTCCCTAATTGAGTTGCCTTCATTTTTGGTGTGATGATACCCTTGTCACACCATATTATTTCACACTTGCGGACATGCTTTAGGACATTATCCACTCCTTGATAAGTAGGTAGTTTCATTAACACTTTTTAAATGAAATTTTTGATGGGAAAACATGTGTTGATGGTGCACTAATTATATTTTAATCACTCAAAATGTAAATTCCTGTGGGGTTACTTATACTTGATCCACATATTCTATTGAATTTTTTTTATAAAACTTTAACTACCCAATTTCACTTAAAAGATAAATTCAAGAGACAAACTAGAGGGGAAAACAAGGGGGTATGTTGACTCTATCACCTAATGGACAATACAAGTCAAGGAGGTTAATTCTAGGGGGATTTATCTAGAGGTAAATTCCATAGGGAGAAAATAATAGGAGGCAACTACAATCATGTGACCATAATATGGAATTATTGACTTTATTCCCAATGAACTAATCATGGTGGACCCAACTTAGTGTCTTAGGTTGATTCAAGTTGAGTTTTAATGATTTTAAAATATTAAATTATTCACTCCATTAAATTTATTAATCTAATTAAAATTCATAAAGTGAATTAAATTAATTCATTTATGAAATAATTAAATGGTATAAGTGCAATACATCAGTGCATAAATGTTTTTAAAAGTGTTGGTATGTAATGAAGAGTGAAATATGTGGTGGTTTAAATTTCTAATTGCACCTTAAGTTTACTTAGTGATTAATTTATTATCCTAGTATTTTTTATAAATAATCCTATTTAGACATGGCAACTTTTACTAAATTCCAAGTCACAGACGCACATGGAAACTCTCACTAATGTCCAGGTTATACATGGAAATACACTTTATGTGACCACTTGAATTTATTAAATCACCTACATTTATGATATCCTTCAAGTTTTATAAAATCAAGGCTCTCCCTCACTCTTAAAAGATAAATAATAACAAATAATGGTTTATGTATTGTGTTATTTTTTCCTTAGTGTACGTTATACAATAATAGTGGTATATTGTTATACATGAATTTTTGTGTTTCCTTATTTGCTTAATTTAATGTGATCAATGTCTAATACATATGTGTTTGATCATTTCTAGTCTATAATTATAATATGGTATCATAATGGGAGTCCTGGGCTACCTTTGTCATTTTAGGATTTTTTAAGAGGAAGTGTGATTTTGTTTCATTTTTGGAAACTTTTGCCTCTAACAATGTGTCCATAAGGACCTAAAACCCATAGGATAACTATAAAATTGTCAACCATTTAAATTTTTATTTAGGATGCATTTTGGTGTTTTTTCATGTGGGGGTGATTGTAGTTATTTTTTGTAATTTATGAGCATTTTTTTAAAACAATGAGGGTGTTATTTTTAGAAGGTTTGAAAATAAATTATGGGATGTTTTATTCACAGAAACCTCAAGATTTTTAAGGGTCCTTTTAAGGGGGGTGTGATTTTTTTTAAAATAAAATTAGGGGGTTCATTTATTTATTTAAAAATATATGATTAAAAATAAAAATTCTCCATTGTTGACCTCCTCCATATACCATTGCTCCTCCTATATACAATAGATTAAGATAAATTTACAACTCATCCTACTTATTAAATCTAGGCTTGGATAAGGCAATCAATTAACATATATTATAATATTTTTTATATTGGTAGCATGACCAAATTGGATCCATTAAACATAACTAAAGGAGAACTTATCACACAACACTAAAGGAGAGGATTCTCAAGCCTCTAGGCAAGTAATTTTACGAAATAACCCTATATAGGTCTTCTAATGCATAAAAATAAATATAATTTAGTGTCATAAAATCTTATAACATAAATGGGTATGGTTTAAAAAAATAAGGGATCATGGTAGGCAAATGGGGGCTTAGATCACCTAAAGTGGAAGATAGAAAACCTAGAAAACCCTATAACTACACTAAGTTTAAGTGTGGAGGTAATATAATCAAGTATTTGTACATTGAAACATATTAATTTTTGAAATATATATGTATCAAATGAAATAACAAAATTTAGAGATACTTACGTTCAGATGAACCTATTGATTCTCAATCTCACCCTTGGCCAACGGTGATTTACAAGCTATTTTTGTGGATTTATTAGTATCACACTATTTTATATCATATATAGAATAAAATATTCATAATTTCATCCAATACATCCCACATGAAAATATATATTTCCTCCAAGGCAAACTCTAAGCATTGGCTCCTTATAATTTAGATGTAATAGAATTGCAAGTAGTAATAATGTGAAAATGAAAGTTCCTTTGTATTGGATTGAAGTGAATGTTGTATTTATAAAAATGGATAGGTCCTAACATTTCTAAAATTTTAGCTAAAAATTTTATTCTCCAATGAAACAATTTTAAAAAATTACCATGATCTTGAACTAGAATGACCATGGCTAACCTAATTGTGTAATGTGCATCGTAACTTTTACAAGTAGGTTGACCATGGTTGACCTACTAGGAAAAATGGATTTTTTTTAGTTAGGGTATATTGATAGTAAAATTTCATAGGGATTTAGATAATCTAGATTCATAATTGGTTTAGGTATGATATAATTAACCACTAATCTTGTAAAGTACCAATAGCCTTCCCACCCCTTCCTTGATGTACCCTTTAAGGCATGCACTCAGAGAGATTGAAACTCAATAGGTTCCTGCAAGAGTGAAAGTTTAAATAAATGATAAAGTTTAAAAATATTATGTGGATACACCTCCTTCCCTATGTATTTTAACCATATAAACCCTATGTATTCTCTTCCTCCACTGCCCTCTATCTTATGGCCTCCTCTTCTACCACCTGTAAGTTTTGTGCTCATTGTGGCCTATACTCATAGACTTTATTCTTTAATTCCCATAGTAAATCCTCCACTATTGTCTTACCTAGAAACTATATGGTATTAAAAACACCTCCTTGTAGGTACTTTATTCCTTTCATAGGTGTAATATCATCCCCTACCTTTGGATCATCCCATAACTTATATTGGCATTAGCTTTGTGTTGGCATTTCCAATGGAATTATATGATTAAAAATGAAGTGTTGAAAGTATGAATTATTTTTAAAACTAATAATCGAGCCACCACCCATGTGAAATCAAATTTTACCACCCTACTCAACTATGATTGTGGAATTTTGGTCCATTCACCCACTGGACCCCACCATCAAGACCACCACATTTATTCCATTGGCTACCCTATTTTTTAATTAATTGACAAATATTAATTATTTATTTCAAATAAATATGTGTACATGGGCATGGTTCTCGCCATTATTTTTATAATCCATTGGGTTAAGGGAGGTCACAAGTTATATCCCATAAACCCCTTTTTTAATTTACAAAGGCAAATGTAATTTTATTAATGGGACAATTTTTAAGTAGGGCATAGTATTTTGTAAGGGATGATAAAGAGCGTATGTTAGAGTATTTTTTTGTAACCAAATGCCCTTATTTTAAATCATGAGAGAGTAAAATCATATTTTATATTTGATTGAAGACTAAAGGGTGAGTCTAGTATGGTAAGTGACCACACCAACCAAAAAAACTTTGTTTGCCTATTGCTCTTCTATGGCCCCTTTCATTAGAAAAATTATAAAGGATTGTTATCATCACTATAGACTCTATTTCACATGAAATCATTTTTTAAAATACATTATTTTTCATGAACTTTTTAAATTTGGACTGTATTTGTCCTTATTTCATATGGATTGCTCATGAGAGAGCATTTTTGTCATATCAGAGTTACAAACCCAATGTCATTAGGTTGTTCAATTATTGTTAGTTTCTTCTTGAGATACATTCTAGAAACTTTTTATTTATACATTTTTCTTATGTGAGACACCTTTTGATATATGTTGAAATTGTTTTAAAAGTATATGACTCCACTATGGATCTTCTATAGGCCATTTCTCCTCCGTCCTAACTCTATTTTGGGTACTATTTTTTTGAAACTGCATAGTTTGTCACATTATAAGAAATATTGTGGTTCTTATGTAATGAAAATTTTGATATTTTTCATTACTTTGTATATGGTTTTGGGAATCTATTAAGGAACTACTTGTCTCTTTTTCATATGCCACTATTAGAAAAAAATTATTTTACATTTTTAAACGTGTTGCTCAAGCAAAAGATTCATACCACTCATGAAAAAAAATCATTAGTTTCTTGTAATTTTCTACACTTTAACACCATGATCATTCATAGTGGTGAGTAACTTCTAGCAACCCCATCATATGTCAATTTTAACATGTCAGTAATATTGGAATTTTGGGCCACTCATGCAGGACATTTTGGCTTGTTGTGAGTTTCATCTCCATATTTATTAGTAATTTATTAGTTTCATTGACAAATTTTTCTCATGCCATTATTTTTATACATAAAGGCCATTTATATGCACCTTATTTTACTTTATATAGGATATTATTTTTCTCATCTTTATTTTTGACACTTTGATAGTTTGTCTAACTCCTTGTGGTGAGTGACTTCTAGTATCCCCAACATCTATTCAGTGTTTAATTAGTGGATTCATACAAATAATGCATATTTAATCATTCACTTCACCTATTTATCACTACAATGAGGTGTTGTTATACTAGATTATCTGGGTGTTATATGTAGTTTTCTTAAGTATCCTTGCATCACATCTCAAAAACTAGTTTTAGTAGTTCTTTAGTGGTGGATTAGCTGACCCAATGCATCTTTTATGATGTATTAAACCCATTCAAGGTACTTATCTTTCAAAAAAAATTATTACTTCTTGTGTGTTGTACTATCTTTTAGGGTATCCTTGTGGCATATCTCAACACATTTTTGCACTTATGTAATGATATTAATTGTACATGGATACCTTATCAAGCATAGTGTCAAGACCCATTTCATAGGTTGTGCTTAAATAGGGATGTTGGTGTAAATTTCCAATTACACCTTAAGTTTACTTAGTGAGTAAGTAATTATCCTAGGATTTATTATTTTCTTATTTTAAAAATATTGTACATGAAAACTTACACTAAATTCTAAGTTGTACACCAAAATGGACTTTATACAACCACTTGAATTTATTCAACCACCCACATTTATGCAACCACCTGCATTTATTCAACCACCCAAATTTATGCTACCACTTGCATTTATGCAACCATTTAGATATGTGAAAGATTTTAGGCTTGTTGATTGAAAAAATTTCTAAGGGAATAAATAGAAGGTTTTAGTCAACACTGTCAGGACAATGTCCCTCTCCTATTATCAATATAAGCTACCTTTATTGAAAATGAACGGATGAATGAAATAAATCAATTTATAGCAAGAATATTTTCTATGAAGGGTTATAATTTTAAACAAAAAGTAATAAAATGTGGAATAAGGGAAATACAAGGAAAATATGGTGGAGGAAATAAATATATGCAAGGAAAATAGGGAGAAAAAGGATAACTCTAGGTGGCCAAACACATAAACTCACTAGAATAATCTGATGATGGAGATTTTAGCATAAGAAAACTTTATCATAAAAATGAGAAGGAAAAGAAATATTTTTAATTTAGGAAAAAAATACATATGCCAATGAGATTAAATAGAACTCAAAACATAGATAAGTAATAACTTTGTAGTCCTAATAAACACACACACGCACACAAACACACATTATTTTAATCCCACCAAATTTTCACAACAATAGAAATTTCTAATACAGGTTCAAAAGAAATTATATAATGAAAATTTCATGTCTATCAACTATATAACAATGAAATTTATCAACATGAATAAGAAGAATCTAATATAATAAAATACACACATATATTATCTATTCATAAATATTTTTGGCACAAAGTCCTAAAAAACTGTATTTGTACAGATTCTTCCACAAGTTAAAAATACAATCTCTACCTTCTACTCTTACCAAAAATTCCTTTTCTATCAAAAATCCCTTAAAATGGCTCAAAAAAAATTATTTATAATTTAAAATGGGTGTTCTTAATTCATAACCACCTTTTTTGAAGTTTAGACTACCTGCAAAAGCACATTAAACAAAAACTAGAAATTAAAATTTACAAAAGTGCATTGGTAATTTCATGACTTGCAAAAGTGACTTGACAATTTTACACAAATTAAAACTTTCAAAAAGGACCCAATAGATTGTATGACTTACAATATGTAAAAATGATATTATATAAATATACAACTTGAGATTTTGAAAATGGCTTTGACAATTTACAACTATCAGAGTTAGTAAATTTTCACTATTTAGACCTATTCTTCTTATTATTTGACCTACTACATATTTTTCTTGTATTCATCAAAATTATTCATTATTTATTTGAATTTAACTTCATCAATTCCTTTTTAATGTGTGAAATCAATTTCATTTTCATAATGAATATCAATCATTTTATATGAAACTCATCAAAGTTTCTTCAAATCTTTCTCAAAATTGGCAAGAGAGACTTTATATTTGATGAATATTTAGATCAATTCATAATTGAATGCTGATTTAGGATTCATTTCCTTTTCAACCAACTATTTAATTTCTATTATAATTATTTCCCTTGGAATAACTATCATGTTATCATCTACAAATGAACAAGTTTTTCTATTGTTCCTTGTATGTCACTTATTGCATCAACTGTTATGGATTATGATTCCCAGAATTTATTCGCACATTATTCAATAATGTGTATTTTAAACTTGGTATCACCTAGTAATTCATTGATATCTATAATATATTTTGGTTTTATAACTCCTATTATAAGAACATATATATCAAGGTCAAAAAACATTCAAGTTTTGGTGTCATTTTTTTTCATTTACCAGTTACAATTTCATATTTCTCTTCAATTTATTTTAAAATATCATATTTAGACTAGATATCAACATAAATAGTCATAGATTAACTTATTATTATAGTTCCTTTTTTGATTAATTTAGCAAACCCTTCTTTAGTTTCTCTCCCCATGTGCCCAATTCATTTGGCTACATTTAGTGTCTCAGAATCTAAAATTTGAGGAATGACAGAAGAAGAAGAAGAAGAAGAAGAAGAAGAAGAAGAAGAAGAAGAAGAAGAAGAAGAAGAAGAAGAAGAAGAAGAAGAAGAAGAAGAAGAAGAATAAGAAGAAGAAGAAGAAGAATAAGATTGAATTGGCCTCACCAAATTCTAAACAATGAATGCGAGTTGTTTAAATTTTTCATCTAATTATTATTTTGTGGCTTTATCTTTATCCATATTTTTAAGAGAGTGAAAATCATAGATTTCATTTTTTTCTTAACTCTTGTGGTGGCATTACCAAGATGCACTTTGGATATTTAATAGTTAGTGTAACTGATGTTATCTTTGTCTTTTTTATTAGGAGGAAATACTACCTCAATGTATTTTTTTCATCTATAATATTATATAAACTATTTTTGGTTTCTTTACCACATGAGGAGTAGGAATAGTTTAGTATTGTAATAAATTTATTATGATTATACTATTTTCTTACTCTTTTTCACCACCTCATTCAACCATTTAGGAACCTCTATGTTATGTTATTTTTGTATATATGTATGCTCTGGTTGATTTTGATTATTTGTAAGAGGGTTGGAGTTACCAAATATTAAGTATATATGGGTATAAGATCACCTTGATATTTCTTAGGTATTTTATTTGTAGCTTCAGGAGATAAATCATGGGCTAACTCAACCACTTATGAAACAAGTGGAGGTAATGTAATGTTCATTTGGGGAGGAGTGGATTCAAGAGGTAAAAAGGAAGAGTATATATCCAATATTTGTTGGTTAGTACTCAACTCTAAAATCTAATAATGAGT
The DNA here is from genome assembly GCA_037957365.1 of Torreya grandis. Classification (NCBI taxonomy): domain Eukaryota; kingdom Viridiplantae; phylum Streptophyta; class Pinopsida; order Cupressales; family Taxaceae; genus Torreya; species Torreya grandis. The sequence goes on along the minus strand of JARHVA010004557.1, from coordinate 937,563 downwards.
GATAATTAAAAGAGTATCAATTATAGAATAAATATTGAGAGCACTTAAAGAAATTTCCCCTAGCCTTTTGATTTTTAGCTTGAGTGGTTTTTTCACTTGAGTAGTCACTAGGACTACTTAAACTCTTTCTTCCTAAATTTATGTTATGTCTTCACCTACTTCTCATATATAATATGTGCATGCCACTAATTGTTGTTGATGAAAAATAACCACCTCAATCTCTTTCATAGGTGGGGAAAACCTACTTTTTCTATATTTATGACTTTGATCTTCAACCATTTAAGTGTTTTATCTAACACTACTTGAGTCTTGCTTTCAAGAGATGTGGATTTTTGTTTGTTCTAATTGACCCATGGAATATGATTTGATTAAATATTTTATTCTTCATAAATTGGATCTAAAACATCCTCATCATCTAAAAAAATATTTGATATTTTTTCTATCTTAAATTCAATGACTTGTTCTAGAGTGAAGTGGGAAAAATCATGAATTATGGCTTTAGTATCACCATCATAATCCATCTATAAGTATTCAAAATGGGTTATATACTAGTATGTGAAAATGAAAATGTTCTCAATTAGACCTATAACATCAAAATAAGGTTTATTTTTGAATGATCGGATGGTGAATCGAGTCAATTTAACATAAATAGATTTTGCCTTGGACAATGAAGCACACATATATCTTCCTATGGTAATTGGAAAGTGTATTCTAGTTTGATGTTTATTGGACATAAACGTGTGTATCTCAACCAATTATCTTACCAATTCCATAAAATCCCATCTATCATCCACATCCCTTGGGAGCATCTATGGAATTATGCCACACCAATAAATTATGATGTATGTGAAGGTTAGGAATTGGATAAACCAAGATACCCATCTATAAATTTTAATTTATGCTTCAATTAATATTATAAAATCATAGGGATCAGGTTCAAACATTTGAATGACATTTCAATAATGCATTGTTGACCGTAAAAAAATGATGTACACTTTCTTTTAGAGTAAGTTATGGATGGAAAACATATATTTTGGAGGATGCCATATCACCCACTATGTTTAGACTAGTGTATGATCAAAAACATATATAAGATATGAATTCATATATAACTTTGATGTGGTGATGACTTACATTAATTTTTTATGTATTGATAACTAATATTTTGACCCAAATTGATATATTATTTATTCTTATGAATTATCCATATGTAATTGTACATCAAAGTTTGGAAGTCCTTGGAAATAAAGTTAATAATAACTCTATTTAGAAGTGTGATTATGTCATTGAATTCATTGATGAATTCAAATTTTATCATATATTTTAGCAATCATGTTGTTAAACTTTTGGGATTTAGAATCCACTACATGTTGACCCACTTGGAACAAGAATTAATGTTAACATCCCATAATTATTTAGTATAAGTTGGGATGAGATTAACAAATGATTCATGATCAATAAACTTGAGAAAATTATCAATGTGTTATGGTTGTAAATAAATCTCACATTCCCATTTTGGGTTTTTTACTTCTCTCCTTTATTTGTCATAGTGTTTATCCATGGCTAAAACCAATTTAGTATATTTCACTAAGGTTAGGAAGGTTTTTTTTTTAGTAACCCACTATCATGGACACTCTAGTCTTAGTCAATTTTATGTACTAACTTTATCCTTTTTCCATAAGTCTTCCATGTCTATGTACCCAAGGTTTGAATCTATAATTTTATCTACATTGGAGTTAAGGATTGAAGGAGAAATAATTCCTTGAAATTGACACTTTATTTTTGTGTTATTTTTATTTGTTGGAGTATCTAATGAAAACATTGAAATAGGTATTAATTTCTAGAAGAAGAATGAAGTCCTAGGACTAGATCAACAAAGAGTCAGACTTTTACGTGTGCTTGAATAGTGGGTGGATTTTGTAGCTATGTTAGATAGACATCATAAATATAAGGTGTGTCTAATTAGGGTCAAAATCATGACATATATTTGACATGGATGGATGCCTGATAGTTTTTTAACATGGCCTCAGGTTCTAATACTTGTCAATGCAATGCTCTAAATCCAACAAGTATTTTGGTAAGATTTAAATTTCATTGGCTATTGGAAAAAATATCAAACTATGTAGGCTATCTAAATAGGAATTAGATCCTACAAAGACTCTATGGGAGACTCAGATCTCTAATGAATGTAACATAGATTCTGTATAACTACTTTACCATTAAAGGATCTGAAACCCTAAACTTTATGAATCCAAGTTAGAAATGTGATCACTATTTAGAGTTTAACTATGCTAAGATAAAACCATAGAGAGAAACCCTAGCTCTTCCCTCAAGTAGACCAAAAACAGAATGAATGAGTTATTTTCAAGAAGAATAATGAAAATGATGGTAAGGGGTAAAATAAGGAAAAACATGGAGGGTATGAATTAGATCAGGGTAGGAATAAATGTGCCAAAGAAGTAGTTATAATGGAGGTCAAACATTTGTATGAATGGATAACTACATGTTTAATGGTGGATTTTTGTTAATGTTTGGGCATGCATCAAGGTTTACATGGGGTGAAAACAAGGGGTAAATATTTCACAATGTACTTGAGATACCTTAAAAAAAAAAGGGATGATTGAAAAGGTGATAGAATCCATAGATATGTTTGATAATGGGTAGAAATCTAACAGGTGTTTTCCAAGGGGTAAAAGCCTAAAATGGGCAAAAATACTTGGAATTTTACAATTTCTATATGATAATTATATACTTAGAGATATTTTTCAAAATACATTCTTTGATTTTGAATACATTTACCATTAGCAACCTATTTATAACTAAATATAATTCATTTTGATCATTTACGATCAAAATGAATTAAAGAACTCAGAATTTTTTCATGTGTTTAATTTTGGGTACAACAAGGTTATATAATAGAAAGGCTCTCCATCACTCTCAAAATGTAATTGAGAAGATAAATTGATAGGTTTGTGTATCATTATATTTTTACATTAGTGAAAATTATACAATAATATTAGTATACATTTATACCCAAATATTTGTGTCTCTTTGTTTGCTTGTTATGCTGTGAGCTATGTCTAAGATATATGTGTTTGATCATGGCTAGTGTATAATTCTAATAATGTCTTCAAACTAAAAGTATTTTCAATAAAATTCAAGTTATACTTAAATCATGTGGGAATTTAGTGATTTTATAATTCTAATTTTAAATAGTTATTTGAAGAATCAATTGACATTATGAAAGTGCAAAGGATATAATTTAATAGAATTTTTTAAGTGTTCATGAGTGTAAAATAAATAAAAGTGGCTCCATTCAAGGGAAGTTTTAAGTGGGAATTAGGTCAAAAAATAGTTTTCTAACTAATTTTTGTCTTCAATTATGAATGAAAATATATTTTCTATGTCAATAAGGTTCCTCTTTCCCCCATTTTTAGGACTAATACATTTGTGTCCTTTGAGAATGGATTTGTATGTTTTTATATATAAGTAAAATATGATTTTAGTATGGAAGAAACATAGTGAATTATTATTTTCACCTACACTTATTTCTATGTAAACTTTATGTTGATTAATATTATTATCAACCTAAAGTACACCCTTTGGAGAACTAGTTTCAAGACTTATCCATTCAACTGATACAATGAAAACACTCCTCAATCTGTGGTTGACCTTGTGTGAGGGGTGAGTCTCTAAAGATGTTTGGTTCCCTTAGAGAATCACCTAACTAAACCTACTCTATGTTTTGATGGGAAAAGAGAAAAAAAAGAAATTTGAAAATCAACAGGAGGTGATGCACCAATGATCTTATGACCCATATACTTACTTCTTGATAACACAATAGAACTAAACAATGATTGAACTCATGTTACACATTATCCAAACTAGGCTCCTCATACATAACTACTTCATATAGATGTCATGATATATGCATAGAAATTAAAGGGATAACTGAAAGGCCCTATATGAGAAATAATTAGTTAATGCCCACATAAAATCACTAGCATAATTAACTTCAACACAACATATAACCTATATAAAATTATCCTAATTGTAACAAGGTCAAGGACAATAGACATACAAGAGGGAGAATGATTTCCACCACATGTGTAGATCAACAAAGTATTAGAGTCACACAAAATATAAGTATGAATAAGTTTAATTCATTCTTATATTACTTTAAAGGTTTGAAATCTAGTAGTACAAATGGTTAGAGTCTTATCATACCTAGTAGAGGGATACAAAGAGAGGCATTCTAAACCCAATTTATAATAAAATGATGCACAAGATTAAGAATAAAACATTACTCAATTACATAAATACATTCATTATAATATTAATTAAACATATTCAAGAGAAAGACAATTGAAACACTAGGTCTTTATGCCTTATTCAACATCTCTATATCTTTCATGATGATCATCCTCTAAAGAGAGTGGCATAGGAGTGAAGGAGAGGGATTTATATTTGCTAAATTTATCTCTTAGAGTGCTTAAAAAGGATGGCTTGGGTAATTGACTGATCCACACTCTCAAAACCCTTTCCTCCAGCCTTAACTCACCCCATTTCCACCTACTTGTGCATGTAAAATGTCTTATTCATGGCTTTCTTGGAAGAGGAGTTTCAATTCCACTTTTAGCCTCGAAGATTGACTTATATGGAGGAACACTTCATGGGATAGTTACATGCTTGTGAGACAACTTTCCAATGCCTTGAGACTTTATTATAGCCTTAATAATCCTCAATATCCATCATATTCATGTTTAACTAGCCTCATAAGCATGTCCAAACTGATAATCATATTTTAATTCATAGTGAGAGCCCTGAGAATTAGAGAAGCTGATGCATCATCATATTTTCGCATAAGATTTCCTGAAAAAGCCAAGAAGCTTGCATTTCATGCTTGAAATCTATATATTACCTTTTCTTCCATATTTAAAAATTGTAATCATCTCTCTAAAACTCCAAAATATATTTTAGAACTTTTTATAGGTCTTTGAGATAGGTATTGAGGTCATAAAACCTTCATCTTTTTAATTTTTAGACCTATAGATTGATTATAAGCTTCACATCCTTATTCTCAATGAAGATTTAGAGTTTAAAAATTATCTCTAGACTTTTAAAATAGCTCTAATTTTTTACATAAATTATCTTTTAAGTTTTTAAGTATCTATCTCTACAGTTTGATAGCATCTAGCTCTAGAGTTTGATAGTTTGCTTCAGATTTTGAATGTAGGCTTGCAACTTTTAGGACTTATTACCTCTAATGAGGCTTATTTCTGACTTTAAGCTCTTATAATATATTATAGGCCATTATTATTATTTTATGGAGTCTTTAAAACCTTCCATGATGTTCAACCCTATTCTTATTTTTCAAAAATCTTCACAAAATCGTCACTTACCACTCAAACTAGCTCAAATAGACCTAGAAACAAGGTTTGCCTGCAAATAGTTAGATATAATTAATTATATATTGAATATTAAATATTTTTAACACCATAATTACCTTGATACATCCTTTTATAACCTACACATTAAGTCTCAAAACATTGGTATCAATAAAACTTGAGTTATGGCACTTTTAGCATTCTTGGAGACTAGTTTTCTCCATTTTTACATGCATGTATTATATTTTTGAATTTTATCTCTCCTAAAGTGTTTTTAAAAAATTAATAAATTTAAAAAATTTTAAAAAAATTAAACATACTTTTCATCAAAATTTCATAGGTTTTGGAGCTCTAAAACTCAAATTAGGGTCTTTTATGTGCACTTGGATCTTATAGGGCACCAAACATCCCAATTTAGTAAAAAAGCATTTATTGAGTTATAGGATGTTTCAAATGCTCATTATTTTTTAATTGGTACTATATGAACCCCATATGTCCTTCAAAATCATTGGTTTGGTAGTTTCAATCATAAAATTCCTCTAAAATTTCAATTTTTAGGTCTATAGGCCTGTATAAGCACCTTCAAGACTAAAACCTCCTTTAAACCCTAAAATATTAATCTTTTATGGGTTTTATGCATCTAACACTTAATTTAATGACTTTAATATTTATATTAGGATCATTATGATTATTTAATACTCTCTTTTAAGTGATGAAAATCTTAGAATGCTTTGAAAACCTTGCTCATGGATATGCAGGCCCCTGTATTTGCTTCATGGACTTGCATTTTAATTTTGATAACCTTGGATGTATGATGAGGGAGTAATTGGATTGAATTTAAACCCATTTCATAATGATAATAATCTTTTTAACGCAATGAAGACATGATTTCTTTTTCAAACCTACAATCCTACCCTTTTACTTAAAATTCATCTAGAACCCTAGAAGATGACTCTCAAGGTTTAAAATTTCCTTGGAGGGTGTTTGGAGATCCTATAAAATTACCAAAAACATCTAATTCTCATGATATCCATCATAATGAGCTTAAAGTGGTGAAAAATTGATCCATATTATCATAGGTGTTTAGGGGTTTTATAGGTATCAATGAAATTATGACTAGATGTGCATGCTTTGAGGCTCTTTAGTCAAAATTAATACATTTAAATGATGTTATATAGACTCCATAACATCCCCCAAGAACCATTATTCACCATGAAACAATAGGAATAATATCTCCATCAAACTTAGGCCTCTAATAATGACCTTTAAAGGTTATTTCTACTTCAAAATTATTATTCATAGCCTTACCTAGATATATCTATCTCTTAACACATAGGATGTGCTCTTTATGATCTAATTATCCCTCTATAATGGCCATACATACCCATGCATCTTCTCATCTCTTCTGGTACATCTTAGAAAATAATTTCACTAGGTCTATGAAGGAGCTCTTAGGTTAGTTTTGGACTTTTCTTGGCTTCTTGACCATGTATATTATTACATAACCTATCATTAATTTGCCTTAACTTGAAAATGTTTGTATATCTTTTTAACCCTAAATAAAACCCCTTAAAACTCTATTTTTTATATAAATCTTCATTTTGAAGGTTTTTCTACATTTTTACTTGAGATTAGTGATTTTTAACAATGAATGGATCTCCATAACATTGAAAAATCCTAAAAAAAGCTTTAAAACCCATGATAGATCCATATTCATGTGGAAAATGGAATAGTTTTTTCTTGTCAATGTAGTCTCCCATGTTGAAAGAGAGATGAAAGACATCAAATTCAAATAGAGGAGGGAAAATAAGAAATTAAATGTACTTTAACTCCCTTTGGTATGGATTGGTGGAGGTTATGTGGGTTATATTAAACATGAGATGGATTTTTGAGACATTAATAAGGCTTATTTTCCATGAATAACTTAAATGGCTCAAATAAAGCATTTTGACCCATTTTTTTGCCTCTATGAGACTCGATTATGTTTTTTGGTCATGCATATTAGAGCATTATAATAACTTTAAATGGATTGATTGTCTACTTGGAAGGCTTTAAATCATGAATTAAGTGATAAGACTCTCACTTATAATCCTAATAAATGTGTTAATAACACTTATACTTTAAAATATATGCCTTATATTGGTAATGAAAACTTTAACCTTTACAAAGAGACCTTTAAACTATGTTAAAGTACCTTAATGCATGCTAAAAATGTTGATGAACATTAGGGCATTGACTAAGACTCTCTTGATAATGAAAATGGTGAAAATATTATAAAATAGACATTATAATGTCTTAAACCTCCTTGACACTTAATCTAATGATTGAAACATGTCACCTTATCCTGAAAGAAGACCTCAGACACTTTGTTAAACTTGTGAAGCACAATGGTGATTGAGCATAGTCAACATTCTTGGCAACATTTGCAAGTTACTTTCCTACTAAGCAAAGAACATTTGCCTTGGGATTTATATTGAGAATTGGAGTCTCATGGGAAATAATAAATCTCATCATAATTTGATCTAAGAATTCAAACTTTACTGCAATACCTTTGACCATTATCAAAAAGATTGAATATTCCTGCAACACACATAGAGAATCAAAAGAAAGAACAACCACTATGCTAACAAAACTTAGGGGAAATTGAAAGAAACTAAGTAAATGGGAATTAGGATGCAACATCACTTAGGGAAATAAGAGAGTAACTAACCTACCAAAAGTAAACGTGTAGTATCACTTGTAGGGAATATAACCTACCCCAAAATAACCAATCATAAGGTTATATAAACAAATCCATTGATTGATTCTTAAAATAACTACCCTTTGCTATCAACGTAGAATATGTTTCATGCTTGAGGGTAGTCAACTTGAGGTATAGAATGATTAATTTATCAATAAAATGGTGAAATACCTCTTCAAAGATGCAAAAAAACTCACTTATCCATGTAAGTTGAAAAGAAGTATAGTTATCTTAGAGTGGATACGCTGGTTGATTTTTTCCTTCTTGATGCTTAATGACAAGTGGTGACTGCTTGTTTTTTAATATTCAATCAATACAGGTATTTTATAGGGAATATTCTTGACAAGACAATGTTTGAGCAATTAGGGTTTCCCTCATATTTGTGTTTTTCTACTCTATCATCCTAGTGATTAGGATGTTATTGTCCTAGTAATTAACTTGAAAATGCATCCACCTCTACCTGATATTCATGATGCTCGTGATTTTCTTCTTGAAGAGATGTTGGTATAATATCAAATTTTGATTATAAATCCTCTAACTCTTCCCAACAGAGGCCTTATTCTATTTGTTCTTCACTCTTATACACAAGAGGCCTCAACTCAACTTTATAGTAGCTCTCCTGAAGGTTTGGAGAATATTTAGGGTCCTCCACTTGAAGCATATATTATTTTTTATCATCTTATCCAACTTGATGATTGGCCTTATGCACATCAATCTCACCACTACAAAAATCAAGACTAATCTCATGCTCTTCTTCATTAATGAAGACTTTATTGTATGGCATTTAGTAAAATAGGAATACCAATTCCTACTTTCCATCCTTGTCCATTTTCTCATTGTTATACTATTCCATCCACTTGTGTTCATCTCCCTCTTGTATTAGGTCTAATTTTTCTGATTTGGTATCACATATAGGATCACAAATAGAAGATTATTCCTCTTTTTCTTTTGATAACTCTTATTTCTACTCATCCAACTAGATAGCTTTATAAACAACCTTTTCTTACTCTATCATGTAAAGTGGTAGCTCATCATTTAAGTTGATATCCCAAACTTATCTCTCCCTCTTGAACTCTTCCTTGGATTAGGAGGAAATTCACTTGATTCTTCTTCAATGAATAAAGAGTTCCCCAAATAAGTTGCAAGTCTAAAAATATGCCTCATGAAGGGACTTCAAACCTTCATATATGGGGACCACTTCTTCCTCATTGAGATTAAATCCATGTGAACTAGACTGAATTTCATCCTCTTTCATAATGAATGGAATTTAATTTTTTTAAGAGAGGTCTTATTCATGCCCCTAAATGCATTCTTAACTAGAGATAATTGACTTCTCTTCATCAAGAATATCTTCCTATTATTTTGAGTTTGATGTTTTTGGTTTAGTGGTATAAGAGAGTCTACCAATAGTTATTTCCTCATCATATCTTTCATGCCTCCTAATCTCTTGTTAATGGTTGTAATACTAGTAATCAAGCTCCTCCTACTACCTAATACACTCTAGTTATTTATCAATATACATCATCTATTGGTTGATGTCTAAAAAGATATCTCTAATGAATTTTTGGGACTGATTAGGAGAATTAAAATGTTTATTAGGAGAAAATTAGCCTTATTAAGATTGGTTATAATCATGAACATGTTTGCAAGAGGACTGAATAGGGGTGTAAGGGGGGTAAAAATTATGATGAGGATGATATTCTATTGTGACATGGCTATTTGGGACAAATCCAGTAGTATTTTTATAGATGATAAGAAGGCATAAAAAATGTAGTTAGACAAAAAGGAGGGGAACAGGCATATTTTCTAAGGTAGTATAATTTTAAAAGATAAAAATTCATTTAAATATCCCTTAAAATAATAAATAAGCAATTATAATTATTTAAGAATGGTAAATTTGATAATTTTTAGGTGCCTAGACTGCTAAAGCCAATTGAAGTGTGCTCAAAGTCACCAGGTGTTGTATGAAGTTCCTTCTACACTACTAAGCTCAATATTGGCACTGAATCTTCATATGAATCTAATTTGATGGAAATGTCCCAAAAATAATTCTATAAATTATTATAAAATATAAAGTGTACCCTTAGTAAAAGTGGTTTCAAGACTTCTCCCTTTATCTAATACAATGGAAACACCCCTCAAGTTGTGGGTGACCTTGTGTGAGGGGTGAGTCTCTAGAGAGGGTTGTTTCCCTTAGTGAGTCACCTATCTAAACATTCTATATGCTTTTATGAGAATAGGGAAAGAGAGAAAATTGAAAATCAATAGAAGGTGATGAATTAATGATCTTATGACCCCTATACTTGTTTTTTGATAACAAAATAGAACTAAATAAGGATTTAATTCATTTTACGCATTATCTAAACCGACTCCTCATACATAAGTACTTCATATGGAGGTCATGATATATGCATAAAGATTAAATGGATAATTAAAACGCCCTACACAAGACATAATTATCTAATATCTATATAAAATCACTATCATAATCAAATTTAGCATAACATATCACCTATATAATATCATCCTACTTGTAAGAAGGTGAAAGACAATGAACATACAAGAGGGGGAATGATTTCCACCATAGATATAGTTCAAAAAAGTACTATAATCACACAAAATACAATTTTTAATAAGGTAAATTTTATCCTATATTACTTCAAAGGCTTTAAAACCAATAATATAAATGGGAAATTTTTTATCATACCCAATAGAGGGATGCAAATAGAGGCATTCTCAACCCAATTTATAATAAAATGATGCAAGAGAGGAAGAAGAAAGCACTACTTAGTTCCTTAAATGTAGTTGTTACAATATGAATTCAACATATTCAAAAGAAAGACAATTGAAATATTAGTCAATTATGCCTTCTTCAATGCCTCCATATCTATCATGATGATGACCCTCTAAAGAGAGTGGAGTAGGAGTGTAGGAGAGTGACTTATCTTTTCTAAATATGTCTCTTAGAGTGATTAACATGGATGACTTGGGAAGTTGGATAATCGACACTCTTGAAACCCCTCCCTCTATCCTTAACCCACCATGTTTCCACCTCTTTGTACACGTAAAAGGTTTTTTTCATGGTTAACTTGGAGGACTTTCAATGCCACTTTTATACTTGAAGAATGGCTTCCATGGAGGAACACTTTATGGTGCAGTTACATTCTTATGAGACCATATTTATAATGCCTTGATCCTCTATTATGGCCTTAATTATCCTCAATGTCCATCATAGTCATGTTTTGCTAGCCTCATAAGCATTTCCAAACTAAAAACCGTCTTGTAATTCATAGTGACATTCTCTAGGAAAGGTGGAGAAGTTGATGTATCATCATATTTTCCCATAAGAGTTCTTGAAGAAGCTAAGAAGCTTGCAATTTCATTTTTAGAAGATCCAATTTGCCTTTTTTCCATCTTGTAAACCTAAAATCATCTCTCTACATCCCCAAAATATCTTTTATAACTTTTTTTAGGTCTCTAAGATAGGTATTTAGGTTATAAAACCTTCATCTTTTCAATTTTTAGACTTGTAGATTGTTTATAGGATTCACATCCTTGTTCTCAATGAAGCTTCAAAGTTAAATAATTAGATCTAGATTTTTATAGTATCTCTAGGGTTTGATATAATTTATCTTTGAATTTTTACATCATCTATATCTATATTTTGATAGTATCTAGCTCTTAAGTTTGGATGTCAACTCCAAAGTTTGAATGTAGTCATGCAACTTTTTAGACTTGTTGCCTAGAATGAGGCTCCATGATGACTTTAAGATCTTATAAATATTATTTCAGATGATAATTATTTTATTAAGTCTTTTAAACCTCCCATTATGTTAAAATTCAATCCTATATTACAAAAACTTCATAAAATAGTCACTTACCACTCAAACTAGCTCAAATAGGTTTGGAAACAAGGCTTGCCTACAAATAGTCAGCTATAAATACTATTATATTAGCCTAAAAATATTTAAAACACCTTAATTACCTTGAAACAACCTTGTATCACCTACACATGAATTCTCAAAACATTTTTATCACTACAACTTGAGTTATGGCACTTTTAGCTTCCTTAGAGACCAATTTTCACCATTTTTGCATGCCTATACTATATTTTTGGTTTTTATCTCTCATAAAGTACTTCATGAACATAATAACACTTTAAAATTTTCTTAAATTTAAAAATATACCTTCACTCTAAATTTTATAGGTTTTTGTTCTCTAAGACTCAAATTATGGTCTTTTTTGTGTACCTAGGATCTCATAAGGTAGCAAGCAATCTAAATTAGTAAAAAAACTTTATCTTGAGTTATAACAGGTTTTAAAATCTCATTAATTTTTAATTTTTAATATATTAACCCCCTATATCTTATAAAATATTTTTTGATTAGGTTCAATCATAAAAGTCCTCTAAAATTACCATTTTTAGGTTTATAAGCATGTATATAAGCACCTCCAAGACTAAAACTTCCTAAAATCCTATAATCTTAAGCTATTTTGGGTTTAATACACTTTAAAATTGATTTAAGTACTTTAGTATTTATAGGATGGTAATTAGGCTTATTAAATACTCTCTATTAAGCAATGAACACCTTATATTACTCTGAAAACCTTACTCTTAGATGTGCAGGCCTTTCTAATTGATTTAAGGCTAGAATCTCACGAAATACTTATTGATTAAGAACTCAGGACATAAACTTTACTTTGGATAACCTTGTATATTTGATGATGGGATCATTGGATTCAATTTGACTCCTTTTAATGCAATGAAGACATGATTTCTTTCTCAAACCTACAATTTTGCCCCTTTGCTTGAAATGCATATAAAACCCTAGAGGATAACTATAAAGGTTTAAAAAAAAATTTAAGGGTGTTTTTAGATCTTATAAACTATCCCATAACATCTAATTACCATGCAATCTATCATAATGAGCTTGTAATAGCAAAAACTTGATCCATAGGCTCATAGGGGTTTTAGAGGCATCGATGAAGTTTTGACTGGATAGGCATGATTTGAGGCTCTTCAATTAAACTTGATTTATTAAAAGTGTGTTAAAAATGAAAAATCACATCCCCTAAGAACCATTCCTTTCCATGTAATAGTATAAAGGAGATCTCCATCAAAATTGTGCCTCTATCAATGACCTTTGAAGTCTATTTTTTCTTCTAAATGATTATTCATAACCCTACCTAGATATCTCTCTCTCTCCTCACACATGGTGTGTACTCTTTATGGAATAATTTTCCATCTCAAATAGACTTACATTCTCATTCATCTTCTCATCTTTTTTGGTATGTCTTATAAAACAGCTTCTTTAAGTCTATGAAGGAGCTCTTGGGTTAGTTTTGGTCTTTTCTTGGCTTCTTGAGCATGGATCTTCTTCTGTAAGACCTATAATGGATTGATAATGATGTACATGACCTATCATTACTTTTACCTAACATAAAATTATCCATAAAACTCTATGACCTTAAAGAAAATTCCTTAAAACTCTACTTTTCTCATAGAAATCTTAATTTTGAAGGCTTTTTCTACCTTTTTACTTGAGATTAGTGATTTTTTACCATGAATGGATCTAAATAACACTACAAATCCTAAAAAAATATTTAAAACCATGATACCATCATATTCCCCTACAAAAATGAATGATTTTTTCTTGTCATGCAGTCTCCCACATTGAAAGTGGGATGACAGACATCAAATGCAAAGAGAGGAGGGAAAATAAGACATTAAATGCACTTTGACTCCCTCTAGTATGGATTGGTGGAGGTTATGTGGGTTATTTTAAAAATTATATGGATATTTGAGGAATTTAAAAGGCTTATTTTCCATGAATGTCTTAAATTGGTCAAATAAAGTATTTTGATCCATAAATTTTACCTCTATGAGACTTGACTCTATTCTTTGGTCATGTACAATAGATCATAATGGAATATTTAAATGGATTGATTAGCTACTTCGAAGGATTTATATCATGACTTAAGGCATAATACTCTCAATTATAATCTTAATAAATGTGATAATATCACTTATACTTGCATATTTATGCCTTATATTGTTAATGAAAAACTTAACCTTTACAAAAAGACTTTAAACTATGTTAAGGTACATTAACGCATGCTAAAAATGTTGATGAACATAAGGGAAATGACTAATACTCTCTTGAAAATGTAAGTATGGTGAACGCATTGTAATAGAGATATTATAAGCTATGAAACCTCCTTGGAACTTAATCCAATGATTAAAACATGTCACATTTTTCTCAAAAGAAGACCTTAAACACTTTGTCAAACTTGTGAAACATAATGGTGACTGAGCATAGTTAACAAGTATGATTAATGGTTTTTTCACCTTGTGTACATGTGAAACTAATAGGCTGTGAAGGTATATTGTTTGAGCTTGATTTCATTCACAAAAATATGATATTTATTTCATTTTTTGAGGGTGAAAATTTATATGTTCTATCATTTGTGGGTTTTATAAATGGTGCTCTTATTTTATCCCATCGAAGGTTTCCCATCCTCTCATTATTTCTCCTTTTTTTCTATTTCTTCCTTTCCTTTTTGGTTTTATCATTTTTTATTTAGTTTAAAATTACTCAAACCCCCCAAAAAGAGCTTAGCTTACAATAGATTTTATCCTCTCAAATTTAAAGGAAAATCATCCATTCAATTTTTATTTTTCTAATGTTACAATTTTATGCCATTGCCCATTTGGAAAGTCAATGACATACATAAGAATTGTAATGACTTGAAATCTTCCCAACACCAACAATTCCTCTAGGTGTGAGCACACTTCCAACAACTCCTAAACTTGGTTACACCAAGGCTATATTTTTAATTATATTACTCTTCACCATGCTTACAACCATTTCCCATCCTTTTGTATTATTAATAATCTTTAGTGTTAGATTATAACCTTTTATCTATGGCATACCCAACAATGTTGGGTTGTTAATTCTTAACAATGGTGATATTACTAGTCTTATTAGTCGATGTGGTATTTTTTACTATAAAACACTCTTATAGACCTCTTTTATCACAACCTATCCATGTTGTTTCCTTTATTTTCCTATGTTTGACTAAGAAACGTGTAGGCCTATACTTTAGGTAGAATTGGGGTAGGTGCTTATTAAAATTTACAAATGATTAAACATGCTCAAAGTGTTCTAAGTAATTGTAGATAACTCTTGTATAATATCATATTCTTGATTAATAATTCATGATTCTATCTCATTGGATTACATCTCCTCATCATAAGAGTTATCATCACGTCCTTTTCCTATGTGGTCATCATACCATTTCCATCACTCAAATCTCCTTCTTTTTTGGGTCCATGGCACCAATAATTATTTTCTAACCCTCACCATATTTTTGATACCTAACTTTATGATCATTTAAATTCCTCATGTTGAATTTATTTGATGTTCCACCCTTTATTTATCACAACATGCAGACATTTCTCCCCTTCTCCTTTTACCATCCACTTGGCCCATGCATAGGAGAGTTTTAGCCCTCTATATAAATATATTCAATCTAACATTCTACCATAAGTTTATTAATTTCCAATGGTATTTGAGAAATAAAATACCATCTTAGATCATGGAAATATTATTATTCTACCTCCTTTGAGTATGAATATGTGGAAAATATAAATTATAATAACTATTCAATGCACCTTTCCACCAAACATACTTTTTCTATTCCAAAAATCAATGGTGTGATACAATTTTGTAACTCATTCCTTCATCTAATTAATTTTTATGCCAAAAATTATACTTTGGCACATGACATACATGGCCATCCATGCATGTAAAAGCTCAGGTAACTCACAAAAAATAGTTCATAGTGTGGATCATACAAATACTCCTCCACCCATTTATTAGGAGATAATTTTACTAAGCTTAGATGATTATTTAACAATTTGAATTATTAATTCACTAGTCACATCTCTATATTATCCAAGTAAATTTAGTGAAGCATCTCCAAACTTTATCTTAAATAGCTGATTTAACATCTTGACAACAAAATCAAAGTATCAAGGTATTTACCTATTTTCCAATTAGATTATTTATGCCACTACACTTAGCGTAATATTTATAATTTATCATGTTGGAATATCATAAAATAATGTTTGTATCCTCCCCCAAGGTACATAAAGAGAGACTACCAAAGCATGTTGTGTTATTCATGGAAGATGACTTGGCATATTTAATCACGATCCCTTCTAAGAAGATAACAAAATAAAATAACACTTGGAAATTTTAAATTAATGAGATAGATTCATATATGTAATTCATAGAAAAATTCAATCATTAATACTAAGTATCATGAACATAATATTCAATCATCATATTCATCTTTTAATGGTGTATGTGACTCTTTTGTGTTAATTTATTAAATAATAAAAATGTTACATCAATGTATTAATACATAACACTTTATCCATTCAATATCTACAACAACTCCAATTAGTATCATAAAAAACCAAAAACAACCATAAACTAATATGCCATATGGGGGTTTTATAGGTGTAATACACCACCTTGCTATTACATTATATAATTACGCACTCCTTAAGGAGTGCAATAGTTTCTAAATGCAACAAGGAATAACTATCTCTAATAAAATACCTTAGCTAAGAAATCCTTATATTTAATCCAAGTTTCACTATATCCACTAAAGTAATTTCAAATGATGACTTCAATAAATACCAAACTACTTAAGGAATCACTCTATTTGTCAGCTCCTCTAAATAAGTACTCTAGAATTTTCAGTCCATGTTTTTCATAACCTCCTTCTAACTCACTGTACTTTGTGTTTTGTCTTGACCATGGTGTCATCTTTAGAACATGCTGATACTTTAGTTGGTCCTTCTGATTTGAGTGTTCCTAGGTTTCATGGTACATCTAATTAACTACTTCCTCACATGCCATTTATCTTGGTCAATAAATGATATATTTGGTAAAATTTGTGATAGTGCTTTGTAAATATAAACCAAGTGCATGGTATTATCATGTAGTGCTATCCAAAATACTTGAACCTTGTGATTAATTATCAAAAGTAGGTGTGCACAAATATACATGGATAAATTTCCATGCCAAATGAAGTTGGATTTTGGGATAAGAGCACATAATAGAGAACCATTTTTTATTATTATTTTTTTATGACATAATCAATACAAATTTTACTAGACAAGGCCCATGGTAGAAATGAAGGTATATTTAAGGTGAATATCTCATAATTGATCACCATTTTTCATTATCACATGTTTTTATGATGTTAATTTAAAAATATTAAATGAATAAGTATAAATTAGATGTGACGGGAAAAATAAAGGCATAATTAAGGCCAATCACACATAATTGAGCAACTTTATCATTATTTTATGTTTTTAAGAGGTTTATTAACAAAGTTTACCTAAAAAGCCTAAAATTAAGTATGATAGGATAAATTAAGTTGAAATTTAGGATAATAAATCCAAATTAATAAAAAAGTCTTAATATAGACATCAAACTTGTAGGTAATATACATTCAATCAATGGGTATGTGAATTTGTGTACACCAATATCCTCTAAGGTTTCATTATATCTAAGAGATCCAACATATGAAATTTTAATTTTGACAAACCAAAAAAATCATAATACATCAATAATAAATTTGTAATGCCACAAAACATCCAAACATACTATTGTTTGGCTTAAAATGAATAGTGGGTGCAAAATTTGCACCATAAAAACCCTAGATTTAATACTGAAATAATAAAAATGACCAAATATTGACCAAAATATATTTTGAAAAAATATTTGATAAATGACAACTTATTGATCTCTAAAACTAATCCTATAATATGTATAGTGATTAGATACCCAAATTTGGTCAAGCCTTGTTTATAAGAATGCTTAACTGTGATTTTACATGTATAGATACTTAGTTTCAAATATGGAAATTAACAACACATTTGTCTTGGTCTCTTGTCATCTTCTTGACTTTATTTGAATATGTAAGACTTTATTTTATTATTTTAAAATTCATTTATTGTATCATAAGAAACTCTGATCTTATTTTATTTACCATGGAATTTTCCTTAACTTTCGAATGAATATAAAATTCACATATGGTTGTATAATACGTAGGAATCTAGATATTATGAAAATGTCCTAGAGCATTTTTAAAAAAAAATGGGCATGATTCCTTTTGTACCATTTATTATACACATTTGTGTCACATCCCCACCTTAGCCATATTATTTGGGGAAATATTTAGGGAATAACCACCTTAATTTTTTTCCTCAGCCAAGAACATACTTTTTTTACTTGGTTTTATTAGTCATCATTGGCCTAAGCCAATTATGCATGTAAATCTTATTGATGCTAATTTTTTTATGTTTTATACTTATTAGAATCATTTATGGGTGTTGTGTATTATTTTTTTCTCTTGATGATTATATCCTAGCAAATTCTTATGGTTTTTGTCTTACATGTGACTTTTAGTTAAGGTACGCTTAGAAATCAGTTTGGTAATCATTCTTCTTATTAATCCTAAGCTTGATATGTTTATTCAATATTAGACTATGACTTTTTATTGTAGGACTTTGACTCAATTCCATGAGATTATTGGAATATCAAATGTTAAGTTGGTAATTAAATTGACTAAGACCTTATTAAAGGTCTTAAGCATGATGATGTGGTTTGATAAAAATGATTTTCGACATGATGGGGCCACGATCACATTTTTATTTTTGGATTTCAATTTTTCAATTGGATAATTATAAATAATTTACACAAATGATGGGAATCATTTAATATCTTATTGGTGATATTCAAACCCTTTGGTAGCTAATAAATAAATGAAAGGAAGAAGAAACCCAGAGTTTCTCACCCTCAATTATGTACCTAATTTAGAACCATTTTAATGGATAATTCCATTTTTTAGCAGCCACTCTTTAAGACTTTAATGCCCACATTGATTTAAGGGTCTTTTATAAATTTAAATGGCTTTTTAGGGATTTGAATAGAACTTATGGTGAGCTAAAATGATGGATATGAATATTATAGTTTGGAGAAAAGAAATCAGGAAAGATAGAGATGGAAGTTAGAGCATAGACTTTAATCTTAGGCATGTTACTCATTCCTTCTTGATAATTTTCTATGCATTATATTTATTGTTGAATATGTAAAACATTATTTCTTATCTTTAACACTCTATGGGAATATAAATTTGTTTTTGATAAAGTAAGGCAGCAAAGCAGGGGCCAAACCCTATACAGTCAAAAAAGACAAGAAGGCAAACAAACAAAAAATGTCTTCAAAGAGACGATGGCACATCTGAGAACAATAGATAGAAACAAAACACAAGCCATAGGAAGACCAGAGTCAGCGAGGTCTCCCCTTACATAACTATTGATTTGAAAAGATCATTGAGTTTCTCATTCTCTGTGTTGTCAGCATACCCAGTATTACCCACCACTTCCAGCATAGACATGTTCAACAAAATTGTATTATGAAGTCCTTTGGCGAAGACCTTCTCCAGCTTCTGAATGTGGTCCTTCAGGAACCCAATTTCAATTTTCCAATCAGTCTCATTCTCAGTTCCCTCACTAGCTTCCTCGACATACATTTTCCCCTTATTGTCAGTAGTTCCCATAGTGTCAGCACCCTACTCCTCAGTAACCTCAAAATCCCTAGTATCCTGCTTCCCTCCAGTGTCCTCCAAAATTTCCTAGATTTCTAGCTCCTTAGACTATTCCTCTTGGGTTGCTTCTTCTAAAGCACTTTTTAAATAATCAATCAGTCTGGCCTTTGGGGCTGGTTTACCAGCAATCCACCCTGACCTTCACACTCCAGAGGGGAATCCTTCCTTATTAATTTTGGAAGGCTTGTGAGATTTGCCACCTTGGCCCCCTGTGGCCCTGCCTAGATTCATATGGGTCCCTTTCATAGTCTCTTTAATATTTTCTTCCTCTTCATCAACATTTCTATTCTTACCCTTCTTGCTCGTAAAAGAGCCAAGGGTATCAACAGGGGTCTTTTTTAGGGTCATCAATAGGCCTCATTCCTGACAAGTCATCTCCTTTTGAATGATCTCCCTAATGTTTAAGGGAATATGAACACCTTGTTTCCACACCCTCCAACCTAAAAATTGATGCCCAAGGTTGGCACAAGCATCAACGATCATGTTGCCTTCTCTCTAGGTATGGGAAATCTCAACTTTAAAAAACTTTTGTAAAAGAAATTGGATATCAGTAATGATGTCTTTTAGCTTGATTCCCACATTTGAAGCTTTATTAATGGCATCTATGACCATCTTAGAGTCTCCTTGTATATTCAAGTTCCTTATTCCTAGGGATATAGCTAACTTTAATCCCCATAGTAAAGCCATTACTTCAGTATAGTTTTTGCTCTAGCATCTAATTCCACTAGCATAGATAGTAGACATCCATCCTTTATCATTCCTTATAATTCCTCCTCCACTAGCTTTACCATCCAACTTGGATGCCCCATCAAAGTTGAGTTTCATCCAGTTAGGTTTAGGGGGGATCCATTTATTATTAAGTCTCTGTAGTATTTTGGAGTTATTATACCTAGGGATCTGGTTTTAAACCTTCCATTTGGCTACAATTTGGATTTCAATTTGAGATATGGGTTTCTCTGCAACACGAATATGAGCTGTTGTAACACTTTTGATAATGGTCTTAACAAAGGAGTTAAACACCTGAGAAGCATTTCTAGCAGTGTCCCTAAAAATTTTGTGATTGCGCTCTTTCCATAAAGTCCAACTCAAACATGGCAGAGCTTGTTTCCATAATTCCATAAGCCAGGGATGTGTGAAGGTTGCGTTCCAGCTGAGAATTACTCCTTTAAGGTCAAAATTGTAGACCCATTCAATACCAAAGTTGTTAAGTATTGTGCCCCATAATTCTTGGGCAAACTCATAGTGGATAAAGAGGTGTGAAACTAATTCCTCTTTTGAACCACATAGGAAACATCTGTTAACAAAAGTAAACCCTCTCTTTTGAAGGTTATCCTGAGTAACAATTTTGTTATGAGCAAGAGCCCACCAAAACATGTTAATTTTTGGAATAAGTTTATGATTCCAAACCTTTTTACATACATCTTTATTCTGAGCTTCAAGAATGAGCAAATGGTAAGGAGATTTGACAGAGAACAATCCATTCTTATCTGGCCACTAGTATTGTTCATCCTCCTAGGGAAAGAGAGGGATTCTAATCTCCTGAATACACTGTTGGATCTCCTTAACTCTTGAGAAAAGCTCAGGCCAGTGCACACAGCAATCCAAAAGATTTTTCTAGATCCTCATCCCATTGTTATTTTCCATATAATCACTGACCCTATCTCCAAAAAAATGGGTAGTCAAGTCAAAAATCTCTCCATAGTTTCCTTGTGTGATGAGACCCTTATCCTTTAACCAGATATCATCCCAAAATTTAATATGCTAGCCATTTCCAAGTTTCCATCTAATTCCCTATTTGAGAAGGCTTCTACTTTTTAGCATTTTATTCCATATCATAGATCCCTAGGGTAATCCCATCTATTGAAGAAAGTTGGAATCATCAATGCTATGCATGTATTTGGTATACATTATTTCCCACCAATCATTGTTTTTATGGATCAGGTTCTAACTAACTTTTGAGAGAAGAGTTTTGTTCATGTTCTTGATGGACCTAATATTAAGTCCACCATGATATTTTGGAAGACACACTTTTTCCCATCTGACTAAAGACATTCTCTGTTTGTCTTCCACTCCCATCCATAAAAATTTCCTTTGGATCTATTCCAATTTCTCAACAAAATACATAGGAATATTAAAAAGAGATAGAAAGTATGTAGGAATACCTTGCAGTGAAGCCCAAAGAAGTTGCAGTTTACTAGCATTGTTGAGTAGTTTCCCCTTCCAACCAAGAAGTTTCCTCTGTGTTCTTTCCACAATTCCATTCCAAAATCTAGGAGATAATTCTTTGACCGAGAGTGGGAGACCCAGGTAGGTAGCTAGTAGGCCAGCTTCAGTACATTCTAATATATCAATGATTATATGTCTAAGTTCATTAGGAGTGTTGAAGAAATACACATTGCTTTTCTAAAAATTTATTCTTTGTCCTGACTCTCTGGAATAATTATTTAAGATATTCTTCCATCTTCTAGCTTCAATCACTGATGAGATGCCAAATAAGATGGTATCATCCACAAAATGTTATACCACCATAGGATGAAGGGAGGAGGCAGGTTTGATGCCCACTATCTTTTTTGAGGCTATATCTGCTTGTATGTATCTTCCTAGTGCCTCAACCATAATGATGAATAAGTAGGGGGGAGAGGGTCTCCCTAATGAATTCCTCTTGAGGATGAGAAAAACCCTCTAGTAACACCATTAACCAACACTGAGAATTTTGCAAAAGAGATCGTGTTCTATAACAAGCAAGACATTTTATCATTAAACCCAAAAAAAATTATCACTTGGAACATAAAAGTCCATGAGACTCTATCATAAGCTTTAGAAATATCAAGCTTGAGACCCATCCTAGGGATTCTGATCTTATCCATGGAGTGAATAGTCTCATGTGTGGTGATCACAACATCAAGAATCTCCCTGCCTGAGATGAAACCTTTTTGAGCAGGAGAAATAATTTTGTCTAGCAAAGGTTGAATCCTCATGACTAGCATTTTAGTACATAACTTATACATAGTGTTGCATAGACTAATGGGCCTAAAATCAGTGAGATGTGAAGGTTGTGATTTTTTAGGAATAAGTACTATGAAGGTATTATTAGCTTGTTTCAAAATTTTACCTGATCTAAAAAAATCACGCACAATAGCTGTGAGGTCCACTCCTAATATCTCCCAATATTCCTAAAAGAATATAGGAGGAAATCCATCAGGACTCAAGGCTTTAAAAGCACCCATGGAGAATAAAACATAATGGACTTCTTCCTTGGATATAGGCTTTAACATCTCTAGATTATCTTCTTCCTTTATCAAACAAGGGATTTTATCAATAAATTGATTCATAGGTCTATCGATTCTATCATTATTATTTTCTTCTGTAAGCAGATTATAAAAGAAAGCCCTGGCTTGTTCCCCTATTTCATTATCCTCAGTAATAATGTTGCCATTATCTAGGACAAGCTTAGTTATTGAGTTGGCTTTCCTCTGTTTCATAGTTGAGATATGAAAAAAGGCAGTGTTCCTATCCCCCTCTTTAAGCCACTGAACATAGGATTACTATTTCCAGAAAACTTCTTCTCTTTCCATAAGATTCTTCCATTCTGAAGACAAGATATTCTCTTCTTCTAAAGTGTCCTTATATTCATCCCCTTGATCTATCAATTGTTGTATATCCTTGAGTTTTCCCACTATATTTTTCTTCTACTGGAAGACCTACTCAAAGATGTATCTATTCCATCCATAAACTTCTTGTTTAATGTGTTGGACTTTCTTGACTATTCTAAACATAGGAGTACCTTGAATAGGAATTTTCCACCATTGGGCCACCATTTGTCTAAAGTCTTTGTGTTTGATCCACATAGCTTCAAAATAGAATGGGGAAGGTCCAGAATGTCCCTATTCTCTCCAACTGAGGAAGATTGGGCAGTGGTCAAACATGGTTCTAGGGAAATCCTATGCCTACATATTATGATACTCCATCCAGTTGCTTGATATAAGAAATCTATCTAATTTAACCTGAATCATTTGATCTCCTCTTCTTCTATTGGTCCAGGTAAAATTTTGTTTTTACAGCTCTATGTCCAATAATCTCCAATTATTGATGAGTTCAGTAAAGTCGAACATGATGTCTGAGTAATCCATAATTCCACCTTATTTTTCAAAAGGGTATAGAGGAGTGTTAAAATCTCTAGCTAACATCCATCTAATGTTCTGAGGATTATTCCTAAAACTACTTAGGTCTATCCATAATTTTTGTCTCAAAGCTCTATTATTTGGTCCATAGACATTGATCAATGACCAGTTCAAAGATTTCATAGAAAAATTGGTAATCAAGAAGTGCTTATTATAAGTCATAAGAGACCCCTAGATTTTAGCACTATTCCACATAGTGACAATCCCCCCTAAAACCCCTTCAGTAGGACTAATGCAAAAATCCACCTTAGGCCATATATAGGTAGCAATTTTCATAAAATTCTCCTCATTCATCTTGACTTCTTGGAATAATAAAATATCTAATTTATTATCTAAAATGCAGTTTTTAACCTCAAACTACTTTGAGGGACTATTAAAGCCCCTCGGGTTCCAAGATAATATTCTCATTTAGAGGGTTTGGGGGGTTGGTTCTCTAGTGTATTCTATTTACCACTGGCAATCTCCCTAGCAATCTCTCTTTGCCTTGTTTTTCTTAGGCTTGGCCTCCCTTGTTTAGGCTTAGTGCCAACATCTATAGATTTTTTACCTTTTCAGTTCTTTTTCTTTGGGGTAACCCATTCCTCCTATTCATTACTGCCACTTTGTCCTGTTACACCTATTGCTAAGTAGTTTCTTACTTGGTCTCCAACTTCTAGAGCATGGAAAATGTTTGTATTTAGTTGTGGGTCTGCTTCTCCTTTAGTTGGACTTTCTGGAGTTGCTTCTTCCTATCTAACTCTTAGAACTTTGTCTTCTTCATTGACTTCCTCTATCAAAAGGTTACCTCTTTCTCCTTCCTTAGACATATTAGTCTATTTTTCTAGAGGGTTGGTTGTGTTAAATATAGCTTTTTGACTATCAGCTGATATTATATTTTCCTTTGGGACCGCTTTTCCCTCACTACTAGTGATATCCTCCTTTCCCATCTCCTCCTCTCCCTTTTTTGTGTTGTCAAGATTTTCCACATTACTCTCCATTTCCTGCTTGCTGTTCTTTTTGTAATTGAGAGCCTGATCCTCCCCTTTAATCTAGGAATCATCTTTCCTCCCCTTTTGCTTTGTTGTGCATTGTTTCATTAAATGCCCCTTTCTCTTACATATTTGATAGAAAGTGGTAGCAATTTCATAAGTGATTGGTTGAGTTCAGGTCCCATATTTAGAGTTTAGCTTTATGGTCATAGGGAGATTCCTATTTATTTCAACATTGACACAAAGTCTAGCATACACACATCTAGACTTTGTTCTAGTTGTATGATCTGTAGTGACATATTGGCTAATAGAATTTCCAATAGTTGTGAAAAAAATTTCATCCCAAAATTCCAAAGGGAACCCTGACAGTCTTACCCAAGCAAGAGCAGACTTATTAAGGTCTGAGTTAGTATCAAATCTCAGTTTCCATGAGCATAGGGCAAGAGAATGTGGGACATGCAGCCTTGGTCCTCCAGCAAGAGTAGCGATCATGTCCTCCCTATTCATAAAACTAAAAAGGAATAGGCCTCTTGCCATGGCAATGATTGAAACACTACCCTTAACTTTCCACCTAGACAAAACCCATTTCTTAATCATTTCGATACTAGGATGGAAAGAAAAAACTTACCTACCAATGTAAGGTCCATGGATGCCATGATTTCCTCCACCAGATCATCTGGGATATGCAGGGTCATGCCCTCGGAGATAATAGGGAGGCTCGTCATGATTTTTGAGGGGCACGTCTTTTCACCTATAAGTGCCTTCTTCCATTTATTGGATGGACTATCCACTACTAGATTTTTGAATAGATCCCTAGAGGCATTGCCATTAGTAGTGTCCTCCATTAGATTTGTGATCCCATTGGTCACACTCAAGGGGCCCAACTTGGTGGGAAAAAACTAGTTTCAAATGTTGTCCACACACAAAACCAGTTTCAAAGGTATGATGGGATATGAATTGGGGAATATAAATTTGTTAGAATTACCCTTTATTTAGGATAATTTATTTTATTATGAGTTCCTTTTTCATGTGTGAGGAATTTTTATTTATGTGAATTATTAATTCATATAAATCTAGATTTCATGAGGTTTCACTCACCTCTTTATGCTCCTTTAGGGTTTGAGAGTTACTTAAATGAGTAACTCCTTTCCCCATAGGGAACACACCTCTATTCTCTTTGTAAGGGACTAGGACACAAGTATCACACACTTAGGAGGCTTGTAAGGTCATCATGGGATTCTATGTAACTTCCATTTTCTTCCTCTATCTCTATAAAAGAGCCCTTCCTCTCCTCTTTTCCTCACCAATAATTTCATAGCTCTCCCTATTATTCTATTGTGATCTTGATTTGATCTTGTACTTGTGGATGTTTTGGTTAAAATATCTCCAATAAGATCATGTGGATTTTTCTCTGATATGTTTAGTTTCTCACTTTAAAACTCTTGTCCCATTTTTGGTTTGCACTTGAGAGGTAACTTAGTATTGTGAATTATTGTTTTCTCACACTTTCATGCTATGTCATTGATGATTATTATTAGGATATATCTTTCATGGTATTAGATCTATAGTCATCTTATTTCCATTTTCTTTGAAAAGTATGCATATTTTTAAGGAGATTTCATAGATTTTTTTTGCAAGGGCACTAAGCCTTACTACCTATTTAAATACATTACTCTCTCCTTCCTTGAATTTTTTTTGGTCTCTAAATTATAGTTGCAAGTTATTTCAAAGGCCCAAATTCCTTCTTTGACCTAGTTAAGAGGCATTCCAAGAAAAAAAATTATTGTCATCTAACAAAAAAGGAGATTTTATTTTAAACTCTCTATTTTTTTATTAAAAAAATCAATTTTGTTTCTTAGTTCTCTTAAGCTCATCTTTATTTTTAATTTTTTTTCTTCCTCAAATTTAATCTCTAATTTTAAATAATTATATTCTTCTAGTGATTTGTTTGGTGCTCAACCATTTCAAAATCTTCAAAAAAACTCACCAATTTTTTTTTACAACGATTTTGTTTATTCTATTTTTTTCAAAATTAAATTATATTTTTTTCATCTGTAGAGATAGATCTAGTTTTTTTATGAGACATATATAGAGATAAAAGGTTGATTCCCCTATAGGTACAAGGATATTTGACATTTTCATCTCATTTTCCTATGCAAGCACCAAGTAAGAGTTTATTTAATTTTTCTTTTTTTCTTCAAGTTATAAGTCACCCCTACATGTCATTTGGTATTTATATTACATCTACACATCATCTCTACTTGGAATATTAGTTCTAATATGTCCTTTTTCAACTCTTGCACCCTATTTCTCTCTAACCTATGACTCTTTTACCTTAAGATATTTTATCTCTCTAATTGACCATTATTTTTAGCAGGTCAATTTAAATTTCCCAAGTGGTGTCCCTATTACTGAGGCATCTTCTATTCTTTGGTGTCTCTCCTTGCCCTTTGTGGAGTCCTCTGATTCACCTTTTCTCTACCTCCTACTTATTATTTGCCTTACATCCTCAACTAAGAATTTTTTTTTCTTTAATTCTTTATCTTCACCTCTTAAATGCCTCACTGTTAACTACATAACATCATCATTTTGGTGATTTTTTGGTTACTCAGAGTATATCCACATTTTTTCTATAAACTTTTCTTTTTATTTCAAAACATAAAAATGCACCTTACTTTAAGTCTTATTTCACAATTTAAAATAATGCCTCTTTTTTTACTTCAAGCTTGCTTTATTAATATAAATTATGTCTAATTTTTTTTTATAAACTTTAGTTTAGTTTTTTAAACTCTCACTTTATCACTTTATTTAATTCTCACTTTGAAATTTCAACACTAAAACTTGAAGTGGGATTTGGATTAAGCATAGTGTATGAGTTTAAATAAAACAAAAACTAACACAAATCAAATTCAATGGCTTGTTCATTTAATCTCAAGATCTTGTCTCAAGCACATTATTTATTTTTAATAAAACAATCAATTCAAAACTTTTTAAAGAGCAATAAGTATATTTTTTTTAAATAAAATAATTCCTTTAAACTCATTACATTTTTTAAATTCATTTCAAAGGAGGCCCTTTATTTTAGTTATTTTTCATTAGCTTTCAATTTTAAAAACAAAAAATATATAATAACTTTTTTTAGTTGATATTATCTTTTTTGTATCAATTTGGCAAGTTTTTTATTGTAATTCTCTATCCTTTCTATAGCTCCCATTTATTACTATATATCTATTTTGCATTTTTGCAAAGTCATTCCTTTGGTTTCTTGCCCCTCTTATGTCTTTTTTTGTCTAAGTAATTTTTTTTGCTTATTTAATTTCATATCATTTCACGAGATTTCAAGGCAAAATGACTCAATTATTACCCAAATTTCAACTCACATCCACCAGTTACCATTTATGAACATTACATATGCAATATATTTTCACTTTAAAACATTTGGTGCATGTAGTAGATGGCACAAACCCTCATCTAGATACAAATACTACCTCCATCAAAATTTAAGAGAAATTAAAAATGAAAAGTGATGAGGACTTAGGATTGATTGGCATGGCCATGACTCCTGAATTGCATGTCCACATTAATGGTTTTTCTCTTGCCTCCACTAATTGCTCTAAACTTAATTTTTTTATGACATTGTGAATGAATCTTGTAAAATTCAAATTTAAGATCAATTGTCTGATTTCAAGTACAATGACCTCAAAACTATAGTTTATTTATTGATTAAAGTTCATTCTTTACATTTTCCTTTAGTTGGTTTAGGAATTAAAATTCAAGATTTGAATTTATTCATATTATCATGAAAAGGTGTTTGCCTCAACCTTTTTATTAGTTTATTATTAATATTCATTCACAACTAGATTTTTCTAATTTATCTACTTTGTTGACATTTGAATTATTTCATAGTTTGTTGCATCAATAAGAACAAAAGTTGATTAAATTCGGTAGTCTTAAGACTAATGAAATTGCTTTTGTTTCTAAACAACATCATAAAAATGGCAAAGAACATGCTAAGTCCAATAATACACATGAAAATAAAGATAAAAAATCTAACTCTAAACCTAAGAAAAAGTTATAATGTGATTATTGTGAGAAAAAAACTCATGATGAAGATCACTGCTTTAAAAAGAAGCGTGATATCAAAAGTGAAAAGTCTAATACTAGAGTTTCTTGTGCTTTTCATGCCTATCATATTAAATAGATTATTCATTTTGGTGCTACTCAAAATATAAAATCTAATTCTTGATTTTTTACTTCATTATAATTATATCTTTCTAATAATCATTTAAGTCTTACAAATCATGCTTCTTGCAATGCTGAAGCCATGGGAAATGTTAAAATCCCTAATGGTGAATTTCTTAATGTATTGCTTGTTCCTAATTTGAAATTGAATTTATTTTTTATACCTCAATTATGCATATAGAACTATAAAGTATAATTTATTAATTACACTTTTTATGTTAAAATACTAAGTAATATTTTCAAGTAGTTATTATTGCTTTTTTAAACAATAATAATTTGTTCAAATTTATTGGATTCTCTTCTACCTCCTCTTCTTATGATTTTGTTGTTTCTAGTGATGCTAACTTGTTGTATGATATATTAGGAAGTATCAATTATCAAACTATTTCACTTATGAAAAAAATTAATATGGTGCAAGGTTTGCCTGACATTCCTCCCATTGCTTCTAATTGTAGTGGTTGTATGATTCATAAAATTCTTAAAAAAACACTCTCAAAAAGCTATTAAAAAGCTTAATTTAGTTCATAATGATAATTTAGGCCCTATTCAAACTCCTATTAATGGTGATAATTATTTTCTAATTTTTTTTTTATGATTACACTACGTGAGTTTAGATTTATTTCTTGGAAATTAAAGATCAAGATTTAGACACTTTTATTGAGTTTCATGTCTCTGTTTAAAAATAATCTCATTATTATTTACGTATATTACACACTAATAATGGTATTGAATATGTTAACAATGATTATATTGCATATTGTAAGTAACATGGAATTAAGAATGAGAAAATTATTTCCTACACTCCTGAGCAAAATGGTGTTATTGAACATAAACATAGGACTATCACTGAAATGGATAGGTGTATGTTGAATGCTAAAATTATGCATTATAAATTGTGGGTTAAAGCCATGTATTGTGTTATCTATCTCATTATTATGAATCTCATTAAAAAAATTTTAAATATTACACCTGAAGAAGCTTGGAGTGGTAGAAAACCTAATTTAAAACATTTACGTGTTTTTGATTTTGATGCATTTTCTCATATTCTAATTTAAAAATGTAAAAAGTTAGATTCTAAATTATATAATTTTATATTTTTTGGTTATTATGAATCATATAAAGCTTATAGGGTGTATGATCCTCAAACTAACAAAATCAAGATTAAAAGGGATTTTAACATTGCTAAAAATAATATACTTGATTGTGCTTCCAATTCAAATTCTCTTGATATATTTTCTTCTTATTCTCATTTTTAAACTAGTGATGGTCATAATAATGTTATTCATAATGATTTTATTCCTCAAATTCCTTCTCTTTCTTCTAGTCTTTTTCCATGTAAATTTATGCTTAAGTGGGCCAAGACTACTATAGAAGATTCAGGAATTCATGTAGATCATAATGATACTTGTAGAACTAGGTAATAATTTTGTAATTATGCTTTGATATCTAAAATTATGCACCATAATTATCCTCAAACTCTAAAACAAGCTCAAGGTCACCCTCATTGGGAAAAATTAATTCATGTGAATACAACTCTTTGATTTATAATAATACTTGGGACTTAGTCCCACTACCTAAAGGTCATCATTTGGTAAGTTATAAATGGTTGTTTAAAACTAAGTTCAATTTTGATAATCAAATTGAAAAATATAAAGCTAGATTAATTTTTAGAAGTTTTTTTAAAATTTAAGTAATTGACTACAATGAAACTTTTTCTCTTATTTCTAAGATTCCCACAATTAAAGTTGTTTTAGCTTTAACTACTCACATGCATTATCCTATTTATAAAATAGATGTTAAATGGTTTCTTAAATGGTGACTTGCATGAATAAATTTACATGTATCAACCCCCTGGTTTTATTAATAAAAGTAATGAACATATTTTATGCAAGTTAAACAAACTTATTTATAGTTTAAAATAATCTCCAAGAGAATTGTACTCTAAAATCTATCAATTTTTATAGCTCAAGGATTTACTCGTAGTTCTAATGATCCTAATATTTTTGTCAAAAATACTCCAAATGTCATAGTTATCATTTTTTTGTATTATGATGACTTGATCAAAAATGGTAGTAATAGTTCAATGGTTTTTTGCACTAAAAATGCTTTGAAGAATACCTTTGAAATGACTAATTTGGGTCTCTTAAATTAATTTTTAGGCATTCAAGTTTGACAAGAAAAGGATAACATCTATATTTTTCAATCTAAATATACATATGATTTATTATCTAGGTTTAATATGTAAGATTGAAAACTTGTTTCTACTCCTTGTGAACTTGGTATTAAATTATTTAATGACATAGAAACAAAAACTATTTACCCACTCTATATAGACAATTAAATGGTAGTTAAAATTATCTTTCTTATACTCATCCTGATATTACCTTTTCTATTGGATTGGTTTCTTGTTTTATGTTTAAACCTCAAGCTACTCATTTTAAAGTTGATAAAATAATTCTTCATTATATTAAAGTACTCTAACTTTTGGCATATAGAGTATAACTTGAATACCAATTTTTCTTTGGTAAGTTATTTAGATTTTGATTGGACTGGTGATCCTAATGATTATAGATTCACAAGTGGTTATTGCTTCTCCTTGGGTTCTAACACCATTTCATGGAATATTAAAAACCAAACTATTATATCTTTATCTTCCACATAATATGAGTATAAATCTTGTAATTAGGCTACAAAAGAAGTAATTTAGCTTAGAAGACTTCTTACAAATTTGGGCCATCCATAACATTCTGCTACTCCAATTTTTGGTGATAATAAAAGTGACATTTTCTTAGCAAAAAAATAAGTTTTTCATACAAGTTCCAAGCACATTGAGATTCAACATTAATTTCAATACAAACTTATTAAAGATAATGAATTTATTCTCTCTTTCAGATAGAAGGTCCAAGCACATTGAGATTCAACATCACTTTCAGTACAAACTTATTGAACACAATCAAATTATTCTCTCTTTATATCCTATTGAAGAATAAAGGGTTGATATCCTCACTAAGCCACTATGTAAAGACAAGCTTATTTTCTTTTGTAACAAGTTAGGATTGAAGGAAGTTCTCATTAAGGGGGAAAGCTAGTGATGTTTCCTCACTTCTTGTTTATTTGTAAACTCCTAAATAAATTTTAAGGGGGAGTGTTAGAATTACCCTTTTATATAGGATAATTTATTTTATCCTCATTTCCTTTTTCATATGTGAATTTTTTTAATTTATGTGAATTATTAATTCACATAAATCTAGATTCCATGAGGTGTCACTCACCTCTTTGTGATATTTTAGGATTTGGGAGTTACTTGGATGAGTAACTCCTTCCCCCGCATGGAAAATACCTCCCTTCTCTTTGTAAGGAATTAGGACACAAGTGGCACACACTTAGGAGGATTGTAAGATCATAATGGGATTCTATTTAATTCCCATTTTCCTCTTTTAGCTCTATAAAAGATCCCTTCCTCTCCCATTTCCTTACTAAAAATCTCATAGTTCTCTCTATTCTTATCTTCTACTCTTGATTTTATCTTTTAATTTTAGATATTTTGGTTTCAATCATTCTAATGAGATCACATGTATTTTTCTCTAATATGTTCAATTATCCACTTTAAAACTCTTGTCTCATTTATGGTTTGAACTCGAGAGGTAACTTAGTATTGTGAATTATTGTCTTATCACACTTTCATACTATGTCATTGATGATTATTTTTAGGATAAATCCTTCACATATATGCATACCTAGATATGCATATACAAGTCAATGCTTTAGCTTAGGGTAGACTATGTATATTGTAAATATCATATGTGTGGACTCTTGGATTTTTTAAATCTTCCTCCATGGAGTAGTTCCATTGCATAAATTAAATGATATTTTTATTATACATTGATTTATATAATGATGGGGTTCTATAAAAAGGTTAAACCCTAGGTATGATGCCAAGAACTTTTTTGTTTTATTTTGCATATTGTTGGCCACTCAGTGAATAGTTATTTTTAGACATATTTCAAACTTGGATGCATTTATTTCTTGTTTTGGGGTTGCTTAAACTTTATCATCTATTGTGGATTAATCTTTCTCTATATAATAATAACCTTGCATGAACAAAAGGTAGAATGTTGATTGAAAATATTATTATTTAATTAGACATTATGTTAGTTTATACATTTAAAAGGACCTAACCTTAGTTTGTAAATGCTTGGAATTCTATGCTTCTTATTGCATAAATTTACATTTTTCCAGAGGACATACGACAATGTTAATTTTGACCCAATTTAAGGTTGTTGGGTACTTTTTGAATTGGATAAAGTGTATCTGAACATTTGATTTTGTTTCAATGAATTGATTTATTTTAGAGTAATGACCATTCCTTCACTATAGAATTATTTATTGATATTCAACTTGATTATGAGTATTAGTGGAACATTGTTTTAGGAATATGTAAGAATATAAATCCATAAATATGTTATTTTAAATTCCTTTTTCTGTTAGTAGTTCAAGTCATTGAGTTGCATATTTTACCTTTGTGTATTTTCTATTCTATTGGATTTTGGACTCTAGTGGTAAGAAGTGTTGTTCCCAAAATTTGTCACTTATTTTTGTGGACAACATGTCTATAATTTTGGTCCTATAGGATGAAAATGTTCTCTTCCTTTCTCAACAAATGTTCTGAGCAGTCAAGCTTTTCAGCCGCACAATCCTTTTTCAACTAAGGAAATTGCAAGTTCAACAAGTAGGCTTTCAAAAGGAGAATTTTAAAAAACACTTAAGGCATTTCATGAAAAAATTATAAGGAATGAACCATTGAACCTTTGAACCATTGAAATCCACTTCAAAGAGTTCAAAGGGTTCAAAAGAGTTTAATTAATATGTAATGAATCATTGAACTAATGAACCATTGAACCATTAAACTCTGAAAGGTTCAAAGTGGTTCAAAGGTTTAAAGTGGTTCAAAGAGTTTAAAGGGTTCAAAGTTCAAGTAGAAGATTCAATCAAAGTTCTAGAAGAAGGTTCAAAAGAGTTCAATGCTTCAATAAGTTTAACGAGTTCAAATTTGAAAGTTTGAGTGAAAAATTATAGATGTTTCAAAGCAAAATATTCTAGAAGAAAAGTTCAAATAATGTGTTCAATGATACATTGAAATCCTTAAGAAAACTAAGTGAATGCGACTCTTGGTCGAACATAAAAGATTGAACTACTAAACCACCTGATGAACTTTTAACCATTGAACCATTAAAATGACGAACATTAAAAGGTTTGAAGGTTTAAGGTTCAAAGTGGTTCAAAATACCAGTGACCGATGACATCCCTACAGATGTCAAATTTAGGGTAATAAAATAACCATTGTTTTTCAAATAATATAGACCTAGGAATGAACTCAGTGACTAGCCAAAGAATGCGCTGAAGGAGACAGTAAAAAGTGAGAAGATAACCTAAGAGCTTAGATCACTAGGAAGAGACAAAATGCAATAAGGAAAGAGGGAATGATATAGGGAATCCAGGAATATCTGCAAGAGAGTTATTCTAGTAGGTGAAATAGTCCACCAGGTGGATATCAGAGGACACAAGTATTAAATGGCATGGCCTATTTTTCTTCACCAAGTAAAGACAAATGGATGGCCGTGTAAGCATCATAAAGAAGACCAAGTAGTCCATGCTTGGGAGGAGACATTTGAGTTGATTAAAACACTAGATTCTAGGCTGATAATTGGCTCCAGCATGGCCCCTTCACATAATTATTAATGCATTAAATGCATCATGGTCCATTTCATGTAAATAAGAATCCAAGTCTTTCTTGGGTTTTTATATATTTTAATCTCTCAGCTTGTAGAAGGGAGATCTCATTGTTATTAAAAGCAAAACTCTACCCAAATTAAAAGGCATTCCTGAGACTTTGAGCTCAAACTGTTAATCATATTTTGTCATTTGAATGAGAAAGCAAGTGACCTTTAGACTTTATGTTGAAATAAGCTTGTGTTATCTAGGAAATTGTTCTTATGTCTATTTTCTAAATACAGTCTTGTTTATTTAATCAAATAAGCAGAACTAGTGGAAATAATTTGGAAGGTGTCCTAAAGCTGACTGTGGGAGACTTTGTGCTACCACAATTATCTTTAGTCTATGTTTTATGTTTTAGTGAAAAGGATATTGGAGAGACTTTGATCTCCCATTATCCTTTGTAACTTTTATCCTATTGTAATTGAGGTGGAGACTTTGTGCTACACTTCATTCTACTATGTTACTGCGTCTTGATTCAGTAGGAGAAGCAACAAAAGACTTTGTGCTTTTGTGGGTTTCTTGTGATTATCATTACTACCCAAGAAGTCTTCCTATGGTTTTCTAAACATAATTTCTAAAAGAAGAGAAATGCCTTCAAAAATTACTAAGGAATTATCCTTGACTCTGTGAACATCATCTCTAAAAAAAGAGAGATGGATGGTGTTATCCCACCTCTGAATGTCTTTTTAGCTTTTATTAGTATTTAGTAGTTTACACAGAACCTCCTATGACTTATATGTAACCTCCCCTTGATGAGAGGAGAGATTTATCTCATTATGCTATTGTAAATCTACACATTTTACCATATAAATCTCCTTACGTTGAGGTTGATATACCTATTTTGTTGTCAGCTAGCTGGTGATAAAATATTCACCCAACAATTTTTGGTGACTCTACTAGGGAAGAACACGTAGTTTGAAGCCTCAATCTTTAAATTGAAGTAGTACCATTTCTTTTCCATTTCTATTTTACACTCTATAAAATCCATGGTATTCATGAAGCCAGAGAGCTCAACGTATTGTTGACCCTATATTCAAGATTGTGCAGCAAAATAACTTTAATCTTTCCCCTCCACAAACTCACCTTTAGTGAACTAGGAGTTTTCCTCCTTCCAACATTAGGTCTCCAATACTAGGCAAAGCTTTTCTTTCCTCTACTAGTAGAGCTTTATCTATACATACCCAACCAAGATTTTTTATCCCTCCTTTCCATCGTCATATCATGGCAGCTCAAGGCCCATGGGGTTACACCTTTGGTCCCCTGAATCTAACCCCACCTTTACATGAACTACTTTGTAGTTCAAGAAAGAATTTTTCCAAATTCTATGGTGATGGGAGAGTTCATCTTGATGAACAATTTATAGCCTTCTACATGTCTTATGGCATGATAGGCATGGAATATGAAGACATAGCAGTTAGACTATTTGTATAAACATTGCAAGGTGTTGTAGCAAACTGGTTCTATCATCTACAAGCTCAAACTTTCACTAACTAGAACACTCTCAAGGCTACATTTGAAGCTAGGTTCAAACCTATAGAAGATGCACATACCCTATTAGCTCAGCTTACACAAATGAAGAAGAAGCCTCAAGAACCTATGTGAGAATTCATTGCTAAGTTTTACAAGTTGAGGAACAGGATTCCTACCATTACTCAGCAAACACCTAAGAATCTCAAATGCTTCTTCATAAATTCTTAGCTTCATCCAGATAGAGCTTATTTTAGCTCAGGATTTGGCCACTGAGGTTGAAGATGATCTTATCTTGGCAGGAAAGATAAGAAGAGATCCTAACAAAAATAAATCTTCTTCATCTTCTAAAAAATTTCTATATGCACCACTGATCCTATGGTGTAAAATTTGGCTAATGAGTTGCTAGATCTAAAAAATCAAATCATACAAGGAATGTCTACTCCTCCTTATTATTGGGATATACCGAGGAGGATGTTTCTCAACCAGTCATATCAAGGCAGTGCTTCTAGGAATCAAGGGCAACAAAATCATCTTCCTCCCCCACAGGGGAAGCTTGCCATTAAATCAACATCAGCTAACTCAATAGTTGGTTATCATGAAGCTAAACATGATTCCTCTTTCCAACTTGAGTTTAATTAAGAAGATGATGCTAATATCTTCATATAAAGAGAAGAAGAATTAGTTGGTGACTCCAACATTAGTTTCCTGAATTACTAGGATGAAGCTTGAAGTAAGAGAGAAGTTTTGAGGGATCATACATTGTTCTTACCAAGTCCCAAAACCAGTCAACTCAACCAGTTGATAAAGAAAAAATAGAGGAAGAATCTTGACCAGTGATTTCAATTACTAAAAGGGGGACTACTCTACCTTTCCAATCAAAGGACCTAGTGATCAATAGTAAATTAAGTACCTCAGATATTCTTGTTCCTTCTGCTTCAATTTCTTAGACTAGTACCACACCCTAGAAGACCCATAATGATGGAATTTCTTCCTCTGTTCCAAGTTATTTCTATTCATTTGACATAATTGACCATACTAATAAGACCAAAATCCAAATGACTGAGTTTGAATATTTACAAGCCAACCCTGAGCAGTTGGATAGGTTGGTTGAATGCCTCAAGAATAAAACCATCACTACAAGACAAGATGTTTCAAAGGCAACTCGTGATCTTACAAAGAACATATCCACCCCAGATAACCTTAGAATTACTCCTCCTATTGCTCTTGGGAAAATAGAACCTTTTTATGTTTCCCTATTGATAAATGGACATAAGCTGAGTAATTGCATAATTGACTCAGGAGCCTCTAACAATGTCATGCTTACCAAGGTGGTAGATTCTCTTAGCCGCACTTTGACTAAAACTTTTAGGAGATGTTTCTCCATGGAAAATAAACAAGTGCCTCTATTGGGTCAGATCAAAGATGTCCAATTTTCCTTTGCAACCTTTCCATGAAATAGGATTAAAATGACAGTCCTAGTGGCCAACGTTCCAGCTTCTTATGGCATTCTGCTTAGACAAAATTTCTGTAAGGATGTTAGTGGAGAATTAAGCATGGACCTGTCTGAAGTGAGGATACCAATCAATATCATCATACAAAGGCTACTGCTTGAGGAGGAAAAATACATTGTTACTCAGACATTAGATCCTGAGGCTCAAATTTTGTTTGAATCTTCAAGAATGGGTAACTATTTTCTATCTATAGATGGTTTTTATCTCATTAAATGAAAGTTTTGTAGGTGATAATTCAAAAAAAATAGATAGAAGACTAGAAGAATTGGTAGAGCAAAGTGTAACTACAAAAGAATCCTCCCTCCCTAATAAAAAGAAATCTAAAAAAAGATCAGATTCGAATGATGTCTAGATTCTAGAATTTGATGACAGTAATTCTTCTATCGATTCTAGAGATAGGATTGTTTTGATATCTCCTTAGGGAGTTATTTTCCCCTATTCATATAAGTTATAGTTTAGCGACACTAATAACACCACCGAGTATGAATCGTTATTACTTGGGTTGAAGGCTACTCAAGATAAACATGTTAAGCTTCTTCATGCCCAAAGAGATGCTAACTATTGTTTTTTTAGGTGAGGAACCTGTACCAAACCAAGAATGAAATATTGTGCTATTACCGCAATCTTGTATGAGACTACATTGAAAGTTTTGATGCTTTCAATATTTTGTAGTGCCTAGAGAGTTTAATAGCCGAGTAAATTCCTTGGCTATCTCTATAACTCTCATGGTTCCTCATGTAGATTTCAAAGTGAATAAATACACTATCGAACTAGTCTTTTGACTAAGTGTACATGATAATGCTAACCATTATCAAGAATTCAATGGTGAAAACCAAATCATTACTTTTTTGGAGTAGATGGAGAGATTTATTTTGAAGGTAGTAACTCTCCATTGTGGGAATCAACTCCTAAAATAAATTCAAATGCTGGTGAAGAATTCCTTCAGCTCAAAGGGAATAAAATCTCAAAGGGATTGGTTTCCCTTGAAAAACTATTTGATAAGCATGATAGGTTCGTCAAGTAGCAACAAATAGATTCAAGTTCCTCTTAGGAGTTTGAACAAATAAATTTGAGTATAGAAGAGAATCCCAAGATGGTCAACATTGGGAAGTGTTTCACTCTTAATGAAAAGCTCAAATTCACTACTCTACTTCACCATTACATTGATGTTTTGGCATACTCCTATGATGCTCTAAAATCTCTCAAGCTTGAAGAAATTTGGCATGAAATTCCTCTCAAGATGGGTTCATTACCTCACAAGTAGAAATAAAGATAGTATAACCCCAAGATATTAGGTATTATTCTATCTAAAATTTTAAAAATGTTAAAAGTGAAGATAATTTTTCCAATCCATCATTCCACTTGGATTGCAAACATAGTCCTTATGAGAAAAAAGAATGGGAAAATTCACCTTTGTGTTGATTTCAAAAATCTAAATAAATCATCTCTAAAGGACAACTACCCCCTACTCATCATGGATCAAGTCCTACAGACAGTGACTGGTTCAGAGATGTTATCAATGTTAGATGGTTTTTTAGGGTATAATCAAGTGGAAGTCGATGAAACAAACCAACATAAGACCACTTTCACTACACCTTAGGGCACCTTTGTATATCGCAGAATGTCTTTTGGTTTGATTAATGCTAGCACCACCTTCTAGAGAGTGATGGATCTTTCCTTTAGGAATGAAATGGGGAAGTTCATTATGGTATATCTTGATGACTTGACTGTCTTTTCCACAAACCATTATGATCATGTGAATCATTTACAACAAGTGTTGGAATGATGTCGATATAATGGCATTTCCCTTAATCCTAAGAAATCAATTTTTGGGGTTACAGAAGGGAAAATTCTTAGTCACACTATATCCTAAGAAGGCATAAAAATTGACTCAAAAAGAGTCAAATCTATCCAAGAGCTTACTCTTCCTGCTAGTAAGACTGTAGTTCATTCTTTCTTCAGAAAGGTGAATTTTCTATGAAGGTTCATTCCTGAGTTTGTAGAAAAGACTCACCACATCCTTGACATGATGAAGGAAAAAGTTATTTTTCACTAGACTGAAGAAGGCAAGTCAACATTTCAAGATATCAAGAAACCTATTGCCCATGCCCCGGTTCTAGTTTGCCTGGATTACACTAAAGACTTCATAGTGTATAGTTATGCTTTTAAACACACACTTTTAGCCATTCTAGTTCAACAGAACAAAGAAGGTGTGGAATATCCTATCTCATTTATGAGTTTCCCTCTTAAATTTCATGAATTAAAATATTCAAACATGGAGAAGCATGCTTATGTTGTGGTTAAAGTAGTGAAACACTTCCATTTCTACATCCTGAACTCACACACTGTTGCTCTAGTACCTGATACCATATTAAAGTCCATTTTAACTCAATAAGAGTTTGGTACTAGAAGGGGCAATTAGATTGCTAAAATTTAGGAGTTTGATCTTGTTATCAAACCTATGAAGCTTGTGTGAGGGAGAGGCTTCTGCCAATTAATTACTGATAACATATCAGAGGAAGCAAGGCATGGAGAAAAAAAGATTAAAGGCATGCCTACAGTTCTCTTTGTCACTACTATAGATGAGTGGTATTCCAATATCTCTAATTTCCTTACCTATGGTGAGTGTCTTACCCACTTGTCTCATAAAGAAAAGAGAATTATTAAATTGAAGGCTGCTAACTATGTCCTATGGGATAATGGTTTGTACAAGAGGAGCCTTGATGGGGTATTCCTTCGTTGTGTGGACAAAGTGTATCAGTTTAAACTATTAGAGTCTTTCCACAATTTGGCCTATGGAGGACATTTTTCTACACCTGTGACTACTCATAAAATTCTATGAGCTAGGTATTATTGGCCTACTCTGTTTCAAGATGCATACACCTAGGTGCATACATGTGAGTTGTGTCAACAGTTCATTGGGAGACCCAAGTTAGCCGCATGGCCTCTTAAGTTGATGGTGATCAAAGAGCCTTTTCAACAATGGGGTATTGATTTCATTGGTGTTGTAAACCTGTCCTCAAGTGCTGGACATGACTATGTTCTCACAGACACAGACTACTTTATCAAGTGGGTGGAAGCCATTCTATTTAAGCATGCTACTTTAGAAGTGGTATGTAATTTTATCAAGGAAAATATTATTTCTTGGTTTGGAGTCCCAACTAAGATTATAATAGATAATGCTATCTATTTTACTTCTCAAGAGGTTACTAAGTTTTGCTATAATTATGGGATTACCCTCTCCCACTCCTCTGACTATTATCCACAAGGAAATGGTCAAGCAAAATCAAGAAACCGAAACTTGGTGACCATTATCCAGAAGTTGGTAGATGACAATCAGAGAACTTGGCATAAATCATTGTTTGATTCTCTATGGGCATACATGATTACACCCAAAAGGGCAATAGGTATGTCACCATTTCAACTTCTATATGGTTTGAATGTAGAGATACCAATCACCCTAGAACTACCAGCACTAAATTTGGTAAAGGATATCAAAGATTAAACATTTGAAGATTCCACTAAAAAGAGGATCATGTGCTTGACTGAAGTAAATGAGCAGCGAACTATGGTGGTGGACCGTATTACTACACATCAAAGTCTGGTAAAGAAACTCTTTGACTAGAAAGCAAGGATTCATGATTTTTAGATTGGAGATCAAGTCTTGTTATAGGACAAGAAGAGAGAACCAAAAGGGATGCATGGAAAATTGGATTCCCTATGGAGAGGTCCATTTTCCACTCACTGAGTAAATGGTGCAAATAGTTTCTTGTTGAAGTATCAAGATGGCACACCATTTTAATTACCTCACTATGGGCAACATCTGAAGCACTTCAACTCTTGAAGTATAAGATAAGATCAGTTGTACATTTGTATAGTCTTTAGTTTGTTTTGTGTCATTCATTTTTTTTTGGTGTCTTTCTCTTTTTGGGTGACATGACTCCATAGCCTAGTGGCATAGATGAAGGTACTTAGAGTCTGGACTATACTCCCTTTGATTGTTTTTAAAATCAATGGAAGTTCCCCAACTGGAGCCAGTTGTTGTTCCCAAAATTTCTCACTTATTTTTGTGGACAACATGTCGACCATTTTGCTCCTATAGGACCAAAATTTTCTCTTCCTTTCTCAAAAAATGTTTTGAGAAGTCAAGATTTTCAATGGCACAAGCCTTTTTTGACTAAGGAAATTGTAAGCTCAATAGGTAGGATTTTGCCAGGAGAAGTTCAAAAAACACTTAAGGCATTTCATGAAAAAATTGTAAGGAATGAACCATTGAACTCCGCTTCAAAGATTTCAAAGGGTTCAAAAGATTTCAATTAGTATGGAATGAATTTTCGAACTATTGAACCATTGAACTCCAAAAGGTTCAAAGTGGTTTAAAGGTTCAAAGTGGTTCAAAGAGTTTAAAGGGTTCAAAGTTCAAAGTTTGAGCAGAAGATTCAAGCAAAGTTCTAGAAGAAGGATCAAAAGAGTTCAATGCTTCAACAAAGTCAATGATTTCAAAGTTTAAAGTTTGAGCGAAAGATTCTAGAAGATGTTTCAAAGTGGAAGATTCCAGAAGAAAGGTTTAAACAATGGGTTCAACGATACATTAAACTCCTTCAGAAAACTAAGTGAATGTAACTCTTTGCCAAACATAAAAGATTGAAGCACTAAACCACTCAAATAAATTTTAACCATTGAATCATTAAACTAAGGAACATCAAAAGGTTTGAATGTTCAAGTTTCTAAGTGGTTTAAGTGACCAGCAATGGATGACATCCCCATAGATGTCAAATTTAGGCTAATAAAATAACCATTGTTTTTCAAATAATATAGACCCAGGAAAAAACTCAATGGCTAGCCAAAGGAGCCAACAGAAAGTGATAAGATATCCTAAGAGCTCAAATCACCAGGAAGAGACAAAATGCATTAAGGAAAGAGGGAATGATATAGGGAATCCAATAATATTTATAGGAGAGTTATGCTAGTAGGTAGAACAGTCCACGAGGTAGATATCAAAGGATGCAAGTATTCAATGGTGTAGATTATTTTTCTTCACCAAGTAAAGATGAATGGATGGCCATGTAAGCATCATAAAGAAGACCAAGACACCAATGCTTGGAAGGAGACATTTGAGTTGATTAGAATGCCAGAGTCCAGGCTGATAATTGGATCTAGCATGGCCCCTTCATAGTATTGTCAATGCATTCAATGTATCATGGGCCATTTCATGAAAACAAGCACCCAAGTCTTTCATAGGTTACTATATATTGTAATCTCTCAGTTTGTAGAATGGAGATCTCTATGTTATTAGAATTGAAACTCTACCCAAATTGAAAGGCATTCCTGAGACTTTGAGCTCAGACTATTAATCAAATTTTGTCATTTGAATGAGAAATCAAGTGACCTTTCAGACTTTGTGTTGAAATAAGCTTGTGTTATCTAGGAAATCATTATTATGTCTATTTCCTAAATATATTCTTGTCCATTTAATCAAATAAGCAGAACTAGTGGAAATAATCCGGAAGGTGTCTTGAAGCCAACTGTGGGAGACTTTGTGCTACCACAATTATCTTTAGTTTGTGTTTTATGTTTCAATGAAAAGGATATTGGAGATAATTTTATCTCCCATTATAATTCATAACCTTTATCCTATTGTATTTTAGGTGGAGACTTTGTCCTGCACTTCATTCTACTATGTTACTGCATCCTGATTCAGTAGGAGAAGCAACGAAAGACTTTATGCTTTCATGGGTTTTTTGTGAATACCATTACTACCCAAGAAGTCTTCCTCTAGTTTTTTTAACATAATTTATAAATGAAGATAAATTAATTTAAAAATTACCCAGGAATTCTCCTTGATTCTTTAAACATCATCTCTAAAAAAAGAGAGATGGATGGTGTTATCCCACCACTGAGTGTATTTTCAGCTTATATTAGCATTTAGTAGTTTACAGGGAATCTCCCCTAACTTATAGGGAACCTCCCCTTGATGAGAGGAGAGATTTATCTCATTATTTTGTGGTAAACCTACACATTTTTTTGTATAAATCTCCTTATGCTGAGGTTGATATACCTATTTTGCTATCAGTTAGCTGGTGACAAAATATTCACCCAACAAGGAGGATAAAGTTTGATCTTATATTATATCATTGGTACTATACTAATATGTTAAATTTGATTTATCCATTCTTTAAATTTAAGGATGATATATATTAATGTTTCAAGTTTTTATGTCCCTTGAAAAAAATTATGACCCCTTTTTGTGGTAATGCATTATTGTTGATGATCTCCATTGAAGGTAAGCTCCTTGTGTTTTAATAAAGGGTTTTATTTTATTAAAATTAATTTCTTTTATCAAAACGCACATTATATGAATTAGTAAATTTGGGTGATAAATGAACAATAATATGCTATAATATTTT
The DNA here is from genome assembly GCA_037957365.1 of Torreya grandis. Taxonomy (NCBI): domain Eukaryota; kingdom Viridiplantae; phylum Streptophyta; class Pinopsida; order Cupressales; family Taxaceae; genus Torreya; species Torreya grandis. Next base: position 893,191 of record JARHVA010004557.1, on the reverse strand, counting down.
TTTTATTTTCAATTATTTTGGGTATGGTTCATTAATCAGTAAAATGCAGTAAGGTTGTTATATTATTTCTCTTTTAAAAGAATGTATAGGTTACCCATAGAATAAGGTAAATTACGTAGACCTATTAATTATATTATTTATTTTATGGAATGAGTAAAGTGTTCCATTCCCTTTCATCTTTCAATAAGATGTTAAAATTATTATCACTATTGGAAGGTTTGTATTAAATTTCTTGAGTTAATTTTCTGATTTATGGTTGAAGGCATGAAAAGCAATATGGGCATGAGGTTTATTAGTCATTTATGGGTCACTTGAGGCCCTTGATAAGTTGAAAATTAATTTCAATTTTTTTATTGTTGTCAATCTAACTTCAATGAGTTGTATACTCATATGTGGTGATTATTCCCATTAGGCATTATGTTTTAGCCCTATAAGTATACACACATAGAAAGTTGCATAAATAACTTCTTTTATTAATTTTTAGCTTATCTTGTGAATTAATTTAATTTTTATATAATTATTATATATAAGGAGGATTAACATTTCCAACTTATTTTGACTCATTTTGTTGAATTACTTTAGTACAAGTAGTGAATTAATTTCTAGAAATACTTGTTGCTTAGCCTATAAATTTTCTCCCTATGACTATTAGATATTTCTTGTGGAAATAAGTATAATTCTTTGTTGGTTTAATTTTAGATAAATTTCAATGAATGTAACTTTGAAAACAAGATTGATTATAAGAACACTTGAATTTATTCTATAACCATTTTCATTCTTGATGTTTCACTATGACCTTAATTTTAGTGATTTTTAGCATAATTTTATATGCAGCATTGTTTGTCATTATATTAAGTTATCATTTGAGGTTGTAATTAGCCACTCACACATGTACAAATAGTGTTTATTTTGTACTATTGTTGGTTAATTAGTTATGAATTTAACTTTCTAGATTAAATTAAGTTATGATTTTTTTGGGAGTTAAGAATTTATATTTTATTAAGGAAAGTAATGACACATCTTGGATATTGTATGTTAGAAAGGAATTATTCAAAGAATTTAGTCATTAGAAATTTATATTAATGTTGTGGTTATTGTTAATCATTATTCAATGAATATTTGAAAATATTTTGACCTTGAAAAACGTTTTGTATGATTTTTCTTGTCTTGACAAAATTTTGTTTACTTGAGAGGCAATGTTCCCTTATGAATGGATAGATTAAGGTAAATTGTTCATTATCGATATTATTCATTAATAATTGGGTCAAGTGTGGATACTTAGATTTTCATTGTGTCATCATTATATCATCCCATCTAGACCAAAGTCTTAAATTGCTTCATGAAGGGTGATTGTAGCATAAACTAACAAGCTCTATTGGAAATTAGGATCAAGTTATGATTTACATTATCCATATGTAATAACAGTTATTATGTTTTAATTCATTAATAATTTATGTATACATGAAGGTAATAAAAAGGTTCATTTCAATTTTAGTAATCATGGTTTTTTGGTAAGTGAAAGAATGGATGGGTGTATGGAATACTTGTGCGACTTGAATTTATGGACAACTATAGTTTACTACTAAAATTATCAATGGTTTAGCTACTATATATTGTAAATGTTATGAAAGTGTTACTAATTACTTACCTTTTTATAGATATATCCTAGTAAAAATAAGGGATACTCTATTAGAAGAACCTTAATTGGTTGTTTGATCAAAAGGCTTTAGTAATTCAGGTTTTTAAGTTGTATATTATTAGTTTTTTAGTTGTACTAGAAACTTAACTTTATATAGGCAAAATTAGAGTTCTAAATATGGTTATTATTCCAAGACTCATTAGATGTATATATGAAATTAATACATAATTTTATTGTACAAAGAGTCTAAGTGAAAGTAATTTCTTGGTCTTTATGAATATGCCTAAATTTTAAATAAAAGTGGTGAAATCTCTTGAGGTTTAATTTGATTCAGTTATCTTAGGTTTTTCACTATTTTATTGTTCACCATTGAGCATGTTTTTTTTTTGAATTTCTATTTTCATGAGTGTTCTAATGTGGAACTTTTGTTATGATTAAATACACATTGTAAACTAGTATGAACTTATAGTAAAGTAGTCCTGATGAATAGTCCAAAACATATTATAAATTGAGTTATATCAATAAGCATGTTATATCCCATAAAAGTAACTAAGAAACCAATGTGTATGTTATTATAAGATGAGTTTACCATATTAATTAATGTGGATCCTTAGATTACCATGTGGAATTTTTATCCTCTTGACCTAGTAGTTAATACACCTTCCTCCGCTATTCACTATAACATTCACTACCACTTATAATCTCTTTTTGATATTTGATGGCATGTACACTAATGAGTTTATATGAATTGTCACACTTGCTCTAATGAATCATATGAAAGGGATTAATATTAAATGTGATTTGGTAATTTATGTAAGTAATTTATTATGTGGATTTTATGCACACTAAGGAACCTTATGAGGTATCCTCTAACATTTTAGGATCAATGAGTAAATATTATATCCAATGCATGAGTTGTAGGGTATTTATTTTATAAAAAACTTGGTGGTGGAATAGTAGTGAGAGAAGTAGTTGTTTACCTTAGATGGTTTGAATATGATGGGAGTTTAAACCTAATTGAAATGAGTGGATTGAGTTTGAATCTAACCTAAGGTGGGAAGGATAAAAATAAAATCAAAAATAGAGAAGGGTATGGAAAATAAGGAGGTTTGTGAATCAAACAAGATGAAACCCTTATAAGTTTTATCTTGAACTATGGGTTGGACAAATAGTCAGTAACCAATGTTTATTACAAGTTACTATTAGCACACAAACAATCAAACATAGTTAATAATCCATGGAAACAAAATTGCACTAAACTTTTAAATGCATAATCAAAGGTTTCTATGTTTGTGAGATTGTAATTGCACATACACAAATGAGGATTATGATTATTACACATAAAGAATTCAAATCAACTATTGCATAATATGAATAACTATAACAAAAAATATGCATGCCTAACCAAAACAATAAGATACCAAATTGATGGAACTTCTTTAAAAGACTCAAAAATTTAGAGAAGAATAATATTTACATGTAAACACCAATTCTAGAACAATCCTTAAAAAATTTAATTAATCTTAACAACTAAAATTCTCCTCTTTTTGGAATTGAGAGAATACAATTATATATAGGTTAGGGGAGGTGATGCTTCATCCTCCATGTGGATCCTAGATTTACATTTCTAATTATATAAATGTGTGTCAAAATCCATGCATAGCATGCATGTATGAAATGGGTGCATCTAAATAAAATCCTTGGCAAAAATTAGTTAAATATAATATGTATATGCAAATAAGTATGGGACCACTAATCATAAATTAATTTAAAAACATGAATATATATATATATATATATATATATATATATATATATATATATATATATATATATATATATATATATATATATATGTATGTATGTATGTATGTATGTATGTATGTATGTACGTACGTATGTATGTATGTATGTATGTATGTATGTATGTGTGTGTGTGTGTGTGTATGTATATGTATATATATATATATACATAAATATATATGTGTATATATATATATATATATATATATATACATATATATATATATATATATATATATATACATACATATATATATGTGTGTGTGTATGTATGTGTGTGTGTGTGTGTGTGTGTGTGTGTGTGTGTGTGTGTGTGTGTGTATACATGCATATAAGATGGCATTCATGTCGCATCACTTAGAGATAAAAACTATTGTATGACATATGTTGAAACTAAATTCATTGTAGTATTTGTTTTGGTCCCCTAAAGATTCAAAATATGTCCTATTGGAATGTGCATTATTTCATATCTAGAGAATTGAGGACCTTGTGCTAACATAGACATTGTAGTGTAAACTGGCACTTGTATTGATGTAGAAATCCATATTTTTAATTATGTACTTGATGATAACTTATAAGACTCCTATGTAGCCTTTATATTCTCAAATAATTCATAAGAAACTTGAAATATTTATTGATAATGTCAAATTTAAGCATATAAAGTTTAAATTATATACACTTGAATTTCCTTGCCTCATCCCTCATCACTAATATTATTTTTAGTCTACACTAATTTCATCTAATAACCATATATCTCATTTAATGTCATCTAATTAATCCTAATATCCTATCATTAATCCCCTTATATTCATTTTTATAACACATCCTTTCATTCTACATCCATACATCAACCTGATAACTCCCACATCTTAATTAATTCCTCATTATCTCATCTTATTTATCCTAAATAATGTCTTAGTCAATATTTGGGAATTTAAAATTCCCTCACATAACCCTTATATACCTACTACTAGGATTTATTATAATCCTAACCATTAAATCTTACCTAAAATCTCATCTAATCATCTACTAATCTTGTTTAGTCCTCACAAAGTGAATCTAGAGGATTTTATCCTCTAGAATCCTCTATGACCTTCCCACTTTATAGATATTTCTTCTTTTGAATTATCTAAGGAGTTTTAAATTCATTATAATTCCTTGTGACTCCTATATATAATCAATCCATCCACCATTCAAAGTCCATTTTTGGAGTGTGAGGCAAATCCATGCCAAATAGAAAAACAAGACATGATTTATGAGCTTTTGAAGATCCATGCTATCATTTTAGTCCATTGTCAAGCTATTTTCAATTTTTACTACTTCAAGGTCTAATTCTAAATTCAAGCAATCCATTAATCATAAATTATATCAATTTGTAGCATGGTTATTATCTAAAGTATTGTAATGTTGCTATAATTCTAGTTTGAATGTTTATTTGTTTACAATATGATCTTAATATTCCAAATTTTGATGATTATGTTGATGAGTAGATTATCAAAAATTATGCTTGTTGAATCCAATTTCTCAAATTTTAAATAATACATTTGAAAACTATAATGGGAGCCTCTATTTGGACTAACATTGTGTGCTTGGAGTGTTTGATATTTTCCTTGCAGGTTGGATTGAAGACAAATTGTGGCTCAAATCTTTGAAACACTCATCCTCTAGATGAAAGGTGATTTTGAAAACTGATAAGTGATTTTGAAAACTGAGAAGTGATTTTGAATAGATGATATTACACTTGATAGTCACAGTTTTGAACAAACTAATAGATTAATCACTATTTATTAGTATTTTTATTTTCCATTAAATTTGTATAAAATCATAACTTAAAACATGGAATATTGATATGTAGTGGTGATCTTGATAGTTTGACATGAGATAGTGAATTTTTCACTATCATTTTTGACTAGTAGATGTGTGATTTTGATTTATATTATTTATACATATTAGTTCAGCATTATAATTATAAAAATATTCCATTTAATGTCCATGATTATTTTTTATTTGTGTAAACTAATTTTTTTCCAAGTGAAAAAAGTAGATTTTGAGTAACTTGGGTATCTTTTTATCTCAGTGCAAAATCACTATTTGCTAGTTGTGGTTTTGGAAATCATTCATGATTTTGTTATTTTGAGTTATAGATTTGACTTGTTGTGACTAATCACATGTTTTATCTTTGTAAATAACTTATGTTTGTCATCTAACATATGTTTACAAGGCTTGAAAGAGTCAGTTTGATCAAAGAGTATATATTTTGGTATAAAATCAATATTGTCTCATTTTTTCTCTAGTTTTAAAATATATTAAATTAATTATATAAACAACTAAAATATGTTTTAATTTTTGTTAATATATATATTGACCTTTAAATAATCTATTGAAAATTATTTATTGACTAACATAGTGTAAACATATCATCCCCTGGAGACAAATCAATATCACAATTTAGGGCATTTTCACAAGGAAATTTTGATACAACTTTTATGATTTAACATTTGAATTTATGCTTGTATAGTATCACTTATTAATAGTTATGGTTATACAATACCACTTATCAATAGTCATGGTTTTTTAAGTGTGATAAGTAATTTTGAATTAACTAACCACATGATTATTGTAATAGTTTACAAAGCCATTTGTTTGTAACCATGATTTTGACTTCTAAGGACTAATTTTAACTCTCTATAAGTGATTTTGATTTAACATTGACTATGTATTTTTTTTGGTAGTTGTGTATAAGAAATTTTTCCTTCTATAGTAGTAATTTTTCCCTCTATTTGTCTTCAAAATTGTCTTTTTTTAGTGTATTTTTAGGACCATTTTTGGTGAATTTTGAGGCCTTCCAATCATCCTGTAAGCCTCAAAATGATTTTATCATTAAGGGCTCCACCCTCCAACCCCCAAAATGTATCACAATATGGAGCCTTCTTAGGGTTATACCATTAGACCTTGGAAAGACATCTTCCCCTTAACCCTAAAAGGGGCACTAACCCTTTACCCTACTAGGGGCCGCTACACCTAGACCCCCACATCCCATCCCACATTTAATAGTTATAGTGTGTCAATTCGTGACTTTTTGATAGTGTTTTAATTTATTTTATTAGTCTAAAACTAACTTTTTCTTTAAATCTCCACATGGGTAAATTTAGTGGTGACCTTATCCTACTTACAATACTTTCATCAAACTAATAATGGTGTAATTATAGGATGATTGGTTAAAGGACATACTAAAAACCACTAACCCATTTGTTTATAGCTTGTTAGATGAAGACCTAGTTTAAAAACTTGATTCTTATCACTTTTTTGTTTTTAGATTTTCTTATCTTACTACATATCTAAATGGATACATTAATAAATATTTATGTTTGCCTAAGTGTCACCCAAGGGCCACAGTGGTGTATGATCTCTTCCTTGCATCCTTGAAACAATTCCTAGAGGATCAAAAACCACTATTAAACCCTCCCCATTTTTATTTTCTAGGGTGAAATGTGTAGTGGATTGATCCCCACATTCTTGTCATTAGTCTTAGGGTTTAGTGACATAAATTTCATCACCATGCATTCAACCACACTCTACATTCTGTCAAAGTATAAAAATTAGGGATAATTATTATTACACCAAGCAAGAAACCCATATAGGACCTTGAGAAGGTGAGGAGTTAACTCTTTGACCCAAGAATTATACATCACCCTATATGGAGTTTGGTCCCATGTACCTTATATATCTCAAAGATGCCACTAAAAATCTTGAATATCCTGGATTAAGACTTTTGGCTATAACAATAATTCCAATACTAGGGTAATATCATCCCTTAAGTGGACCACCAAGTATAAATGGGTAGAGAGGGTTGGGAATTTTTATAATGGTGAACCAATCTATCACATATTTCATGAAGTCATAAGGTAAGGTGGGTGTCAAGTTACACTCTTGCATTAGTTTACTAATTTTAGGTTTTTGGCTTGCTTTTTTTATTGTGTGTTGTGGAGACTTATATTATTTGTATCCCTTAAATCACACAAAATCTTAGTTGAAAATGGCCCCTAAATCCACTATCAACACAGCTAATCTTGACCATCATCATCATCATCATCAACATCATCATCATCATCATCATCATCCCTTATCCTAGTAAAAACCTTATCATCTTGATCATGTCTTCATTATATTCCTCTTTCCTAGTTTCATCTAATCCTAGTCATTTTATTTTGACCTAATCATATTGTAGCCTAGCCTTCCCTTGTCCTTCAGGTCCTAATTATACCCTAGTCTAGTCTTACCTTGGTCATCCCCCATCACATATTATTGCAAGTATATCCCCTCTTCCTTCATCTTATTTTAGCTTATATTATCTATCCCATATTATCAATATACCCTAATAATTTAATCATTAGTCACTCATCATCACTTTTTCATATTTGGCCTTAGTCAAACCCTATCATTTTTTTTTAAAACCATCTCTAGTTTCTTAGTCTAATTATGTCACTTACCTTGAACATCAAATGATCCCTTTTCACATATTCATACCTTATTTTTTTATATCCTAGTCCATCTTGTCCTCATATCCCCACTTCTTATTATCCTAGTTCAAACCTGTTACTCACCTCATCTTAGTCAAAATTGTGTCACTCATCTTGACCTTGTCTCACCAAATCATCTTATCCTGAATATACATTATCACTCATATTATCCCATGTTAATACATTAACCTATCATACCCTTGTCCATTTGTCTAAAACCTCTTCAAAGTTTACAATTCTACACCTCCATTAATTCATATTGGCATTAACTCTTTACCACATTACGGTCCTCATTCTAAGATTTCTTATGTCTAGATCAACTCTAGTTTGAGTCATACATACATTATCCTATTATCCTATTAAAAAATCATATCATTCCCTTTGATTTGGTCTAAATAAATTCAACCCTAGTCAAAATCACCTCTCTTGAGCTAGTCTAACCCCTATCGAGTCCTAGAGGTTGTCATAGCCTACTAAGTTAAATCAAGTCTAAACCTTCAAAAGTATATATCATGTCCTAATTTGGTCTAATTAATCCTATTTTAACCCATATAAATGTCTCACATCATAATCATACCAAAAATCCATTCAAACATGACATCATATCCTAAAGCAATCCATTGTCCAAATTTATTCCACACATACCATAATCATCCCTCAATATTTCTATTCAATCCAAAACAACTAATAATTGGGTTCAATGAGTCACCATGTCTATCTCTTCTCTCATTGAAATCCATGGCTTCCAAAATATTTTTTTATGAAACCCTGATTGAGAAGTATATATTTTCCAATAAATATGTACTCTTTTTGCAACTTCTTAAAATGGGCACCCCACTTACTGAAGACTTTGACCCCATCCATTTGGCATTATCTCTAGTTCATACCCACTCATGTCCATCGACACCTAACCTTCATACTATCTAATCACATTAAAAACCTTCATATACTAGTCATATTCAATCACCTACCCCTTCATATACTGTCAAAGGGAATCATATCCTAGCCACCCCTTCTACTACTAGTCAAACACCTCAATTATAATAAAAATCATCTGATCTAAAGTCCAACTCTTCCACATACAAGTAAATAAATTAAAAAAGGCCTTAAAATCTTCTTCTTATATCCTTGGAATCCCTCTTCCATAGAATTATTTTCACTGACATTATGGTATATCCACACCATAAGCCATCTCAATCCAAACAAGCCTAAGCCTTTTTGGTATAGAAAAATTTATGATATAAATATCATATAACTTGGGGACATACCATTAATTGATGATTAAATTTACAAAAATAATTCCAATACCTCATTGACCATGGTGACCTTGAAATCAATGGGAAACTAGATATTTCTACCTCAAGGGGTGACCAAGAAGGGGTACACTAAGATTTCTTTCCTGATCATGATCAAGCCCTTCCACTTCTAATATAAGGTGAAAACACTAATCCCATCCTCAATTATCCACATATATATGAAAACCCCTTTTTGATGACAATCCCATTCATCTTTCCTCCATCATTCTATCTTCGATGAACCCATTATTTATCCACCGTATTCTTTTCATCTATTTGGCCAAGACCACAGGTCCCTTCATCCTAAATCCTCCATTAACAAGAATAGAGTATGGAAGGTAATTAAGGAAAATAATTTCATCCAAGAGGCCCTATCTATTACCTCAATTAAAATTTCATCTTCTAGCAACATTGCATCATTCACATCAGAGTTAATGCTAGTCTTTTCTACATTAGGATGATGTTTAACACCAACTAAATTAGATTCTTTATTAGAATCATCATCCTTAATTAATGTTATATATTATTACTAGACCTATCTCTTTGATGATGTCTCTAATTTGAATGTTGACTACTCACAACACATGTTAGTTGATGATTGTCAAAGTGAATCTGATCTTGCCATGAATATGTATCTTAAACTAGTCTTAGCAATCTTTTTACGAATATTTAGGATATTTTATCTAATTTTTTATACACCCTAAATTTTTCAAGAAACCACACATATCATGTCTTTTCATATTCCTTTCACATGAGACTCCAACTAGATAATATGAGCTTTTTACACATTTAGCCATGTCTTTCATTTTATTCATTTGGGTCTTGTTCTAAGCTTGAGTCATCTTTTTACCCATTCTTATCACCCCAATACTTTCAAATGGCCATTCCACCTCAACCAAGTTAGGTTTTCCATGATTTTTATATCCCCTTTAGCCACCACCCTGTAGGATAGGAGCACTAGGATTGGACTATAACATTAAAACCCAAGGTGTCTAGTTTCCAGTGCTCCTATCTAAAGTCAAATTTATCTCTAATGGTCAATTTCTTCCACGAGATGAGTCTTACCCCTTTTATTTATTTCATTCCTAATTTATCCAATGTCAACCAAATGCAAATAAATCTCCCATATTTCAAATAGTGAGTGTCCTATATAAAGGACTACACAAGGCATTTTATATCTAGCACTTAATATTTTGGCACATTAGACATAATAAAAATTAGTCAATAGTATAGCTCAGCTTCTCTACATCACACATATACTTACATGTTTGATTAAGGATATACCTAGGAAAAATTCATTATTACATCTATCATGTCCATTTATTATGCATGTTTCCTAAGGGAGAACTAATTTGATCTAAAACCCTAGCTTGATGGTTAATGTAGGTAGTGATCAGGATAGTAGGGGTTCTAGATTATGTGATCATTTTTCCCCTAACCAAGTTTTCCCCCTTTTAATTTTTATGTATTAATTATTTATATGTGTGTAGATGAATACAAGTATTGAAGACTAAAATGGACCTACAGTGAGCTCTTTTAACTTCCAGCCCTTAAATTTGGTACATAAGCTCACATTAATCTGGCAAATAAAACAAAGAAATATTAGATCTTGAGGACAATATATTTAGGGAGATACTATAGTGTTGTACGCTAGGGTTTCATATTCTAGTGCTCATATCCAATCAAAAACAAAATCCAGATTCAAATTCTTAATAATGTCTCAGTCCTACTTTTCAATTACCAGCTCTAGAATCATTCATTTCAACTCGATTTAAGATAAGTTTATTTTTCTTCCTCTTATAAAATTACCTATTTAAAATCTATATTTTTTCCATTTAAACTATATTTTTCATATTATTATAGACCCTTATTATTTAGGATCTAAAATTTAGATTCCCAAAAATAATAAAATATTTTGGTTAACCCAACTTACTTCGAACAAACCTAAAACCCTAGCTACACTTAGGGTTTTTCCTTCATATTTTTATGCAAAAATTTAATCTCAAAATTTTGATTTTTGTATCAATTTTTGTGCATTATTCCTATCCAAAATTTATTTCTATAATTTAAAATTATTGCATAATTTAAAAAAATTCTAAAACCCTAGTTAAAAACCCTATATTTCAAAAATAGGTAATTAAACCTCAAGCCTTCCTTGAAAATTTTATAAAACTATTTTGTAATTTTTATAAATTTATTACTTTGTCAAAATAATTTCAAAATTATTAGTTTTCTTGTGCAAAAATTAAATTTCTAAATTTTTATTTTTGTATAAATTTTTGTGCATTATTCCAATTCAAAATTATTTTTAGAATTTAAAATTATTTCATAATTTTCCAAAATTATAAAACCCTATCTAAAAAACCTAGACTTCTAAATTAGGTCCTCAAACCTCAAGTTTTCCTCCCTTACAATTTTTAGAAAAATAATTTGAATTTTTTACAAATTGTTTGGATTATCAAAAGTAATTTTGAAATTTAGATGATAGTAGTTATTTGAGCATGTATTTTCTTCATAGTAATTTTCAAAATTATCTTTGGTGAAAGAAATAAAATGGCCACAAATGCAATTCCTCCTTCTTATCCCATACATGAATTTCTAAAATTTTCTTATATTTATGAGAATGATTGGATAAATTTACAAGATTGTACATTAGCTAAGAATGTATAAAATGATTTCATTTATAGTAAAGATAATGACTATTTTTGTAATGAAGTATATGATGATATACGTAATGATGATGGTGAAACACAAATAGATGAATCTTTTTCTCTAAAACCCATTTCTTTTATTCCTTATTCTAAAGAAAATAATTTTGATAAATGGGAAACATACTTGTCACCTCATTCTCCTATGCACAATGCACCAAATGAACAAATTAATCATGCACCTCCAAGTGAACATCTTACGGGTGATAATTTTCTTCCATGTGATCCTAATTTAGAAAATGATCTCATTTATAATAAAGATAATGACTATTTTTGTAATGAAGGATATGATGATATACATAATGATGATGGTGAAACACAAATAGATGAATATTTTTCTATAAAACACATTTCTTTTATTCATTATTCTAAAGAAAATGATTTTGATAAATGGGAAAGATACTTGTCACCCCATTCTCCTATGCACAATACACCAAATGAAAAAATTAATCATGCACTTCCAAGTGAACCTCTTATGGGTGATAATTTGCTTCCATGTGACTCTCTCTCTCTCTCTCTCTCTCTCTCTCTCTCTCTCTCTCTCTCTCTCTCTCTCTCTCTCTCTCTCTCTCTCTCTCTCTCTCTCTCTCTCTCTCTCTCTCTCTCTCTCTCCTCTCTCTCTCCTCTCTCTCTCTCTCTCTCCTCTCTCTCTCTCTCTCTCTCTCTCTCTCTCTCTCTCTCTCTCTCTCTCTCTCTCTCTCTCTCTCTCTCTCTCTAATTACCAATGCATAGTTCAAATTATAAATCTCATGTTATTAACTCTACTTTATCAAATAATGTTCAAATTAAAAATCTCCTTCTCTTTTCATACTTCACATGAAAATAATGTATGTCTTTCATCCATGGATAACATAGATGCACGTGATATTCTAATTTCAAATAATAATTTATTGCATATTCAAAAAGAATTAAATTCTTCTATTGCACCTCTATCTAGCGATGATGGAAGTGATAATGAATATGATAGTTAACATGCCAATGAATATGAAATGAGAGTGGTTATGAACAATATTACATATATGATAACAATGATGATACTTATGCACATAGTGAAGAAGAATATGCATCTCATGTTTCTAACTTTTCTCTCACTCCTCTCAAACATAATGCACTTCTAAATGTTATTTGTACTTTTATAAATGATTATATTTCAAATAATGCACATGTTAATACTAATAGCATACCTTATACTCAATTAGAATGTAATTCACTAAATCATAAAGATACGAATGAATCTCCCAAAGTACCCCCAACTATAGTAGAACCTAGTTCTCACTCTTCACCTAAAAAGAATGATAGCCCACATCCCTCTAGTAATGTCCAAGTTACCATTACTCCAAGGTTCAAGTGAGCACACCCCCTCTTTATGATCCAATTTCTAAATGTATCATTCTCATGGTTAAAATTAACAATAAAATTCAATGATTAAATGAACCACTTCAAGATATTAATGTACCATCTTAGGAGATCATCTTATAGATTGGATTAGTGAAAGGAAAAATAATTGACCTAGTTCCCTATGTTGATTTGTAAGAGCAAGTCATAGTGATAACATCATGAGAGTGATGATCGTAAGTTCTCCAATGATAGGGGATCTAGACAAAAAAGCTCATGGATGTTCTCAAGGCCATAAAGATATATCACTTGGCATAATTTCTAATTATTTAGATAAATAGAGTATAAATATTAGCATTAGCAAAGAGGTGGAATTTAGAGACCTCAACATTCCATCTACCGATTAAGGAATCCATAGTCACTTTACAGGATGTCCATCATATCTTATGGGTGCTAATGCAAGCCCTCAAGATTACCTAGATGTTGGTAGGCCAACGAGCTAAAGTGGAGGATTTATTGGGTGTGATTATAGGCATGGAGGTTTTAAATGGTAGCATTAACATAGATGTATTAGAGGACCTAGCTTGGCATTTAGATGGTAGAGTAGGAGTAGGATATGATATAATTTCCCTAAAGGTTATGATATTGATGTCTCTTATTAGTAACCTCATGCTACCTAAAAATATTGGATGGCTCTTCCCCCTTGATCTAATCAGATTTATTCATGAGATGTTTGATCAGCTAATGTAGTTTGGAAGGGGGTTGGTCATCTTATCTTAACTATACATATATCTACATATGATATTCCATCATAGAGAGCATAGTATTGGGCATAGTACACTCCTTTAGGTTTGGTCTTGGGATCATATTACTATTGAGTAGCTAGTGGGGCCAAGATACCATAGGGGACTAAAGGATCAAATGGATTTTGGATGGCATTTAATAGGGCTAGGTTTATAGTGTCATCTAGGGGACTTGCCTTATTATTGGTGGGCCATATATGAAATGGAGGATTGGGATTTTATTTGGTGCCCCTATATAATGAGACAGTGGACTTGGATTGATTATTTTTTTAGGATCAGTTATATGATCACCCCTACTACATTATATGTCAGCATGATTATTTGGTAGAGTGGTATAGGCCAGATCAAACCCAATAGTAGTTTAGCATGTATCAAGATATCCTAGAGGGTCCATAGTATTTTACCCACATGACCAAGGAGATTAGGGAATGGGAGCCACTAGTGCCTTAGGCTAAGCTAGTTATGGACTATGGAAGGGTTCTTCATATGTGATGGGATTATGCCAAATGGGTTGTAGATATGGGGGTCATGGTTGCTTATGTTGCATGGTGGGTTGGAGTTAGACCAATGTGATTAACTAGGCCACTACCATAATAACCAATTTACATCATATATGGGTTAGGCTAAGGAGAGAGGAGGGGTAGGCCTTAACATAATAAGAGGGTTAGGTACCATCACAGCCAGTGATTCCACATGATGTTCCATTATAAGTGGTCCATACTCAGGTACATGAGGATCTATTAGATGATATACAGATAGTTGACCTAGATGGATAGGATATTGATATTGGGGATGCTTGAGGTGGAAATGAGGGGCATATTATTGATACAAGATAGGTTAGGCCCTCTAGACTAGGCATAAGTATAGGTTTAAGAGAGGTAGGGCCATTTGGCATAGATATAGGTATAAGAGAGGTGAGGCCCTTTAGCATATGGAGGTTTATGGAGGACAAGGCATTGATAGATAGACTATAAATAGAGATCATTGATCATCTATTAGATATTTTAGGGTTACACATCACTATGCCTAGATTATAATCATAGTTGGATATTTTAGGGAGAGACTACTAGTCTATAGGGTTTTATTGCATCCAAAGATGTAGAGATTGTTACTTTAAGATAAAAAGTGGTTCATCTAATATGGGTCTATGCACAAATAGATACATGAGATATGGAGCTACTGATATTAGTTGGTGAGAAAGATTTCACTGAGCTGGATAGGGAGAGGTTGGCTTCCTAGATAGAGAGGCTCATAAAGGAGTAAGACAAGGCTCACCAAGCTAAGATGGATAGTGGATTATGATCAGCTAGAACCTTGGTTGACATGATTATGGCCAAGGATGATGACTTGCATGTTAAGGATGATGTCCTACATGTGAAGTATAAGATATATTATTGAGATTGGATATATGAGGTGGTAGACCCTATGGAGAGGAGATCACCTTTCTATAAAGAACACATGAGATCCCATTAAACCATCTAGACCTCCAAGTATAGACATGTTACTGAGTTAGAGAAATTAGTGGTATAGAAAGTATCATAGTGTGTAGTCATGGGCCCTCCACCACCACATCCACCATCATCTCTAGCTTTAGGAATGGGTCAAATATTTCAGTAGAGACCCCCTAGGGATGGCCATGATTAGGGCTGATTTTTTAGCTCTTTTTTTTTATTCTGACATGTATAGATATTTGTGTGATGTATATAAAATTTATTTTGATACATATATATGGTATTAATTTTTCTCTTATGTCTATTTGTACATAGACTCTTAATATTCTTTTATTATCACATGATGTTGATGGACTCTTAATATTCTTTTATTGTCACATGATGTTGATATTGATGTTCTTCTTGTTATGATATGATGATATATGCTAGTGTTAGGAGATGCACTTAGTTACCATATAGATGTTGATTTTTTTTTTCTATTTGATGTATGACTAAATTATAAAGGATTATTTAGGAGATGCATGTTCCAAACTAATCATATAAATAATCAACTAGACTCAATGTGTATATCAAGAGATGCATATCCTACATAGAGAGTCTTATTTATTTCCAATATTTGGCCTTTTGTTTATCTTGTTTTAGGTGTTGGATAGGTATTATGAAGAAAATAAATAAAGACATAACAAAACAACAGTAAAAAACAAAAACCATAACAAAACACCATGAAACAAACAACAAAACACTAATAAAAATGAACAAATAACAAAACAACAATAAAAAATAAAAACACAATAACACAACAATAAAACATAACAAAACACCAATAAACAAAATAACTACACAAAAAAACATAAATATAAACTAATGAACGAACAACAAAACACCAATAAAAATAAATGAAGAGACAACAAAGCACAACAAAACAATAATAAATCTAAAATAAACAATCATAAACAATGGTTAACCACAATGTTAGGGTAGACAAAAAACAAATTATTCATGCACATGTAATAGAGGTGTTATACTCTAAGACAGGGTGACCCTCAAGCTAAGTGACAATGACACTCAT
The DNA here is from genome assembly GCA_037957365.1 of Torreya grandis. Taxonomy (NCBI): domain Eukaryota; kingdom Viridiplantae; phylum Streptophyta; class Pinopsida; order Cupressales; family Taxaceae; genus Torreya; species Torreya grandis. The sequence goes on along the minus strand of JARHVA010004557.1, from coordinate 876,568 downwards.
AAAACAAGATAAGAATAATGGATGTAAATTTTCCCCTGAGTGATAAGGAAATAATGACACAACAAATAGAAATCCCCCCTAGGGTATAGGAGGCAATGGAAAAAACAAACAAAATGGGGGGAAGATAAGAAAAGGAAGGGGCAGCCAAGCTGACTCTAGATGCACAAGACAAGTAGATGCTACCAACATAGTTCCATGGATGAAATATCCAATAGGAACTTTACTCCAGATGTAGTTTCCCTTGAAAATGGGATAAAAGAAAAATGTATGATAAGAAAACATGATTCTCATGTAGAGGAAAATCGGAATGGTCTCATAAAATGGTGAGTGCATGAAAAATAGGGTATGGGTTAGGTTAAAACCACACTAAAAGATAAGATACAAGTAATCATCATTCAACTAAATTAGTAATTTAGAGTGTATACTATATCTAAGGTTGAGAAGGAGGAAAAACTCACAAAACAATGAGAGTATAAGAAAAACCAAAATTACAAGGATTGATCTTGTTCAAATAAACAATGTACATAATGGTAACTCTCAAAATGATGAGAGCATATCTTAGACCATTCGTAGAAAAATGGATCTTGTTCAGCTTTTTTTTTCACAAAATGTTAACTCAAAAAATGGCAAGAGTATGGCTTAGGATGATCACAAAATAGAGATTAATCAGGATCAAAATAAACAAGGTCAATTGTAATGTTTTTGGCCTTTTTGCCATATCAGCTTCTAATTTTTTTGTGTTTTTACGATAAAAAATAGAAACAAAATATGGAAAAAGGTATAGTTAACTACCTAAATGAGGAGATGCACTTCCACGGGTAAGAATTTAAACAATAGCTAGTTTGGTTATAATGGGGATAGTGAATATAAATAATAGTACAAGGAACCCACTATCTAAAGAGATGTAATTTTGTAGGTAAGAGTTCTAATAATAGATAAAACTAACTCCAATATCCCATATGATCTTATGTTGGCTACAATGACTACCAAATAGTATAAAAATAAGAATAGAATAATATGTAGTAATGAAGAACTCCAAGGAACCATCTAGTAGGAAAAAACTATGTGCTGACATATCATTATATACTTGTCTACAAAACAAGATGAAATATATTATTTAGGCTAAAATAATTTGTATAATAGATGATGAATGTGTCTAGAATGTCTGTGAATCATAATCAGGATCATAATTATTATTGGGTATAATGGTCTAGGGTTACAATGTTCCAGATGTGAAAGAAAAATTAGTTTGGTGGAATGTAAATGATCCAAGTGATAATGTTTTAGGGTTGAAATGTTTTATAATTAAATGGTATAGGCTTACAATTGTCTAGAGTAGTGTGGCTACGATGGACAAAGTGGAACAAAATAGAGTAAAATGGTCCAGGGGTACAACAATCTAGAATAAAATGGTACAAAATTATAATGGTGGAATAAATGACTTCAGCATAAGTTTCCCCCAAGTAAGGGTTCTTGTTGACAATGGTTCATAAAATTATTTCAAGTTTATATCTACTTAAGGTTTAAAATATTCATAGGTTATTTAAAATCTTCACCATTTGGAGTAACTAATCTATATTCCCTTGATCTATAGTTCACTGTAACCACATATGGGCCCATCCAATTGGGTTGGAACTTATCCTTATTTTTACATTCATCATTAGTGTTATTTTGGTTTTACTTCAAAACCAAGTCACCAACTTCAAACTTTGAAGGGAGGATGTGCTTATTATATCTATGATGCAATATATTTTGATATGTTATCAAGTTATCTAGGGAATCCAAGCACTTGCCATCAAGGAGTTCTATCTCTTGTAACTTAGAAACTCTATAATCTTCATCATCTAAAATGTTCTCCAAAGAAAACCATAAATAAGGAAGATCAACCTTGACTAGGATAATAGACTTTGTGACATAAACCATGGAATATGGAGTGGTTCCTGTGGAAGTTTGATGATTAGTGTGATAATCCCAAAGGGTATGAAAAAAAATTAAGTTCTAATTATGGTTAGCATCATTGACAATATTCCTTAGGATTATAATAATGATTTTGTTAGACACTCATATTGACTATTTCTTTGTAGGTTATATGGTGTGTACTTATGTTTGATTTTGAACATGGTGAAAAGATATTTAACATCTTTGTTTATAAATGATCCACCTTTATCAGATATAATACAAGCTAGGATACCATATCAATAAATGATATGGTAATGGATAAATTTGGCCATCTACTTCATGGTGATGTAAGTGAGAGAAATGGCCTCAATCTAGTTATTAAAATACTCAATATTAGTGAGAATGTATTTGTGGCCATTAGAAGAGGTTGGGTTTATTTTCTTGATGAGATCGAGACCCCATGTAGAAAATGACCATGGTGTTGTGATCAGATGTAGTGGTAAAGAAGGTGTATATAATAAATTACCATGATGTTGGCAAACAACACACTTCATAACATAATTACAAGCATCTATTTACATCTTGGGCCAATAGTATCCTATTATATGAAGTTTCTTGGTTAAGACTACACCATTGGTGTGGATACCACACATTCCTTCATGAATCTCTTTAAGTATTAATGTTAATTCTCCCAAAGATAAAAAATGAATAAGTATTCCATCATAACCCTTATGATAAAGTGGGTTCCTAAGGAGGGTATAATGGGCTAGGTGATGAATTAATACTTTTTGGTGATTGTGCGAAATCTCAAGAGGAAAGACTTGGTCATGGAAATGGTTTTAAATGTCTTAGAACCAAGGGAGTTCAGGTGAGATATTGGGACCAGTAATTGTGCACACCCTCTCCAAAGTTTTAAATATATGATTAGGTTATAGAATATGCATGATGAGAAAATGATATTCTTTGATGTTGCTAGCAATTTGTACCATGGACCCAATTATTTCCATTGCACTGGTTGATCTATTATTGGTTTGTGGTACTTATTCAAACTATAGGGACTTGAAGTGTGACTTGAGATTGTATATAATGTGTTTATAAGGTATGAGCTTATCATACTAAGTTTTATATTGGTATGTGGTCTGATTAATGATCAATTATGAATCCCTATAGACCACTAACTATTGTACATCCCTTTGTATTGCAAGATAAAGTTCTACAATAAGAGATTCATACTTGGTCATATTGTTGGTACAATTGAATTTTATGTGAAATGGCTTGGGGATGAGGTCCCATTGTGGTGTGACCAATAAAATGTCATTGCCAAATCCATGAGATGTAAAAGATCCATCAGTCTATAAATTCCATTGTTATTCATGAGAGACCTCTTCTATTGTCATGATATAATCATCTAGGAAATCAAACGTGATTGGTTGAGTATCTATAATAGTATCTTCTATAAGTTATTATATAATTACCTTCCCCTTAATATCCTTTTAATTTTGGTACTCAACATCAAATTCACTCAATAGCATGATCCATTTATCCATGTAGCCTGTAATAGTTTCCTTAAATAATAAATATTTTAGAGGGTCCACTTTAGCAATAAAGATAGTTTTATTATTCAGCATGTAGTGTTACAACTTTTGGGAAGTGAAAACCATTGCTAAATAAGCCTTCTAAATAGGTTTATAATTATGATCGTATGCTACAAGTGTTCATCTCAAATAATCTATTGCATGTTACTTTCCTTACTCATCATGTTATGCCAAGATTGCCTCTAGTGCAAGTTCTATGGCTAAGATATGAGGGAGTAATGGTTGTCTAGGAGTTGGCAATCTCAAAATTGATGAGTTAGCTAAGTATTATTTTAGTTTTACAATGTTTATTGAAATTTTATTTCCCATTTAAAAGTGACCCTTTTCTTCAAGAGGAACATGAAAGGATGACAATTGTCTTCCAACTATGAAATAAACCTGCAAATAGATTGAATCTTTCCTTATAGGGTGTGGAGCTATTTTATATTGGAAGGTAGGGGTATCTCCATGATAGCCTTGACCTTAGAAGGATCTATTCCAATCCATCTTGGTGATATAATTAATCCTACCAATTTTCTTAAAGTGAAACCAAAGACACACTTCTTAGTATTCAGATGAACCTTATACTCACAAAGTCTCTCAAATATTATTTCAAAAACATCAGGATGTCCCACACATGTTTTTTATATTTATAGAATGTCATAAACATAGTCCTCAATAATATTATGCATCATGTTATTTACGATGATAGTCAGAAAATGAAAATAGGTAGACCTATCATTATTCAACCCAAAAGGCATGACTTGGTAATAGAGTGTTCCCCACTGTGTGCTAAATGTAGTTTTGTGTTTGTCCTCTTCTTTTGCTTTAAATTTTTGTTGTGAGTCCCAAAGCTTAGTATAGTCAAATTAATCTAAGTCTATTGGTTTAGCTAGTGTCTAATTGGAAAATATATCTAGAAAGTCTAGATAAAAACACTCAAATACTTTATCCTATTTAGTAGTGATACTGACAATGGTTGTAGAGCTAGGACTTGGTGGACATTGCACTTCCTTTAAAGATGAGAAAACTTCCCCATCCAGTAACACCTGAAATAGGTTTTAACTCAAGGGATCATCTTTTTATTTACTTTCTCCCTAACCAACAAGTGCCTCAAATAGGTTTTCACCTAAATATATTATTTTTTTGTCTTTTGTGTTACCAAAAAAGTTTACCTATTATCTAAAGTAGGTGATATAATCTAAGGAGAAGTCAAAGCCTTTATTGTGATCACCAATTATCAATCCATCCCTAAATCCCATGTACTTGGAAATAGACTCCTCATTATGAAATTCATCCAAGAGTATGATAGAATTTGTTTGTTCCCAATCTATAAAGTTGGGATGGCAAAAGTTAAGTGGATAATAAGCTATATTATTCATGATAAAAATGGATTCAAATAGATCTATGTTAGCTAGCTCATTGTAAAGACTATAATAAGATGTTTCATCTTTTCTAGGAGTCTCCTAATTATTTTATTCACAGGAATCACTATCAAAATACATGAGGTCAACCCTAAGAATTATAAATCTAAGACCTTGACTCATACTAGGTTTACCAATTGATAATGGTTATAGGATTCCTTGCTCTTGTGACCCTAGGCCGTTACATGTATAATCCAAGATATCCATAATCTGATTAGGGATAGGGTACTTAAGTTCTAAAAAAAATTAGTAAAGCCATCAAAATATAATAAATATCCTTTAGTAAAGGCTTCCTTATCTTGATTTGGTGAAATTGATATTATAAATACCACTGGTGGTTTCTACATGATTTTCTTCTTTTTCCAAATCATGTTGGTCATGCAAGGGCCTTTATAAGTTTTAGGTATGCCATAAGACTTATGAGACTTGGGTAATTTTTCAATAAGGAAGGCATCTTTAAAATGGTATGTGGAAATGCAAGCATCCTCAATAGTGATATAGTTTTCAAATTCTATTGGTAATGGATTGGTTGAACTAGAAGCAAGATCACTTAAATTGATATAAGTAGACTTGGGTGGTTTCAAAACTATTTCCTTGTTCTTCTTTTCTAAGAGTTTAGAACTAGGGCAATAGTTATAATTGTTAAATTTATCCTCTAGATGTTTAAAATATTGGTAGGGTTGTAAATCAGTATAAATGGTAACCTCAGTTCTAACATGAGGGAACTTGAGCCACTAGTTCAAGTTAGATGGGGCAGTTCATACTTCATGGATCCAAAGATGAACAAGAAGTATATTATATGTAAATTTAATGTCCACAACATGTCATAAAGTATCATGGGATACAAACCCTCTAATTATTGGTAAACAAATAATCCAAAAAGACTCTCTTTCATATTATTGTATTCCTTGATCATGATTTTATGTCAGATGTCCAAGGAAGTATAACCCAATCATTGTATCCATTTAAGTGACACTATGTTCAGCCTTGAACCATTGTCTATAAGAATCTACTTGATCTTATGATTTTATATAATGACCTCAATGTACAAGGGGTTATTATGGCTTGGACTGAGGGAATACATATCTCTCTGATCAAACATAATTTGTTAGTTTAGAGATAAATATCCTATAAACATCTAAAATTGGTTAGGTTTGATATCCTTAAGAATAGTGGATCATTAAAATAAGTCATTCAATATATCTCTATGGAATTTTGACATATGAAAAATATATAGGATAGAAATATATGTAGAGTTTTACTTACTTGGTCTTGAATGTTATATGGCTTCTCAACAAAAGAATAAGAGGGTTTAGATTTGGCCAAGACAGTGTTCAACTTTAGATCAGAAGGCACAATGTTTAGATTTAGTCTAAAATTAGAATAAGGCAAAGGGCCTTGAAGAGTGACCCATGAGCATTAATTTGTGATTGCATAATCTAGAGTAAGAAAGGAATCATTATAATTAGAAGACAAATACAAAGGGCCATAGAGGGTAACTTATGAGTGTCTAGTTTTTATTACATAATTTTGAGTCAACAAGGAGTCATTATAATTAGAAAAAGGTTATGGAGGTCTCGATGTAGTAACTCATGAAATTTGAGGCACAATCTAATTAATTTAAAATGGTGTGTTATTACTTGAAGAAGATGGTGTCAACCCTATAATAGGGGGTCCAATAATTTGAGAATCATTGGATTGTTCATAGGTTTTAATATTAATGGTAGCAACATGATTTGCAAAAACACATCCTACAGTGTTATTATAATCATATGATATATTTTTATAACCCAAGTTGTTAATTTGGGTATTATTATCATGATTATGAATATGTTGATTAGGCTTTTGACCTTGATTTTGATTGTTCATCTGCTATAATTGATTATGTTTGGGAAATGGGTCCTTATAGATGCCCATATCTTGATTAGTGTTCTATTTTATTTGTTTCACTTCAATTGCACCACTTTCAATCAAGTCCTCAATAATATTTCTTAATTATATGCATCAATAAATAGCATGTCTAATAACATGATGTAAATGAAAAAACTCATCTTCTTGATACCAATTAGGTTTAGGTTAATCTTCTATAAATGGATTTAGTATAGGCCACACAATCAAATTGGCTACTTCCATAGCTTTCCCTAGTTTTTTTAATGTCCTATACTTGTTAAATGACCTACATGAAGGATCCCTTTGTAAGGTGGTGGATGGATTAGGTGGGGTTGGTTTTACATTTGGAGCTACTAGAGCCTACACTATTTGTACATATTTGGATTTATCACTCTATTTCACATGATGTTCTTGTTATTGTTAAAAACCTTAGGTTTTTCTATATTAGTAGTTTGAATGGGTGATTGGGTCTTATTATATGTTTGACCCTATGAATAAATATTTACAAGGACTTTGGTAATAAGTGCCTTCTCAATTTGGACACCTTTTTCAATGATATCCTCAAATTATGTTGACAAGAGAGTCATAAATTATGAGATACTTTAGGGTACAACTTTTTTTTACAAAAATGCCAACCAACTATTTATCTAACAAGTTTTTTTGAAAGCATCCAAATAATGTTCTCCATCATTTTAGGTATTATGTGCCTCTATTACTTTATTTTTCATGCATAAGTCAACCACTATTAACACATGCTCAATGTTATAAGATAAATGGTTGATAAATTTTTTTGATAAGTCATTTCAATCCCCCACCAATCCCTTAGGCAAATTGAGGATCCAATCTAGATTATGTCCATCTAAAATAAGTAGAAATAAGTGGAGAAAATAAACATTGCTATAGGCTAGCTTTTGGCAAAGTTAAAAAAAGGATTGAATGTGTTATTGATGGTCCCCATTCCCTTTATATTAATCAAAATTTGATGCCTTTAAATGAAGTGGAAAGGGGACTTGGAGAATTTTTGGGTCAAATAGATAAGAGTGTATCTCATCAAACTTGTACTTCTTAATTTACTTTCTTGTTTCAAGCCTTGAGACTATTTCCTTCATCAAATTCCACTCTTACTTGTTTGGTACATTTATTGGTGGAATATATTTTTTTTGGGGTGGAATGTACCCCTGTGTGATCCTATTAGGGATATGAACCCTACGTCCATAATTTTTTTTAGTTTTACTCTTTGATTTGAGTAGGTTTGTCATTGATTCCTAGGTGGTTGATATAAAGTCCCAAAAATTTATCTTTGTGTGTTATATGAATACTTTAGGTGTTGGAGTGTCATTTGCCAATTCACCAAAGTACATGTCAGTTGAGATGAACTCACTAAAGTGTTTTATTCAATAACCCCAATCTATGATGAGTCTTTCATTCCTTGTGGTTGAAAAGGGTTGAGAGTCTCTTGATGGTTGAAAAATGTATGTTTCATATCAGCTGCAATGTGTTTCAAAGAATTTATAGGTTTATTTTATTCAAGATAAAATCTAGGATCTACCATAGATGTAAGATCAGCTAGAGAATGTTTCATTTGGTCGATCACCTATTCTTTCTCTTTATAAGTAGTATTGTCAATTTAAGTCATAGCTAAATAAACTATTAGGTTTGTGATAAGTTGGTCTATGTACCATTGACTAATGTTTATAATCTTGGTGGAAATATCTTGATCGGTTGGTGTAGACTCAATAAGTTATTTTTTTCCTTTCTAGAGGAAGAAATGTTGGTTTTTGTAACATGAGTGAGAGGTTGCTCTAGTTGTTGTTCCTCTACTCGAACAAGCATGTGCCATTATTCCATTAAGAAATTTGGTGGCAATCTTACATCTAATTATATAAACCTTAAAACGGTTTCATATTTATCTTCTAAATTTGCATGTTTATAATAACCCTATTCATATCTTACTATTGTTTGGATATCATCAAACATAATGGAGTGTTATTATCCATCATAAAAATTCTCTTCCTTAAAACTAGGGCCATAAGAGACCCCACAATGAGTATACCTTTGTGTCATGTTTGAATATGGTTTTTTTACATTTGTTAATATGTGGAAGGTAGTTCATAAACATTTAAAAGGAACTTTAGATTCTTCAATCAAACAAACTCAGTTTAACATGAGACTATAATAAAAAATTAAATGGCATGATGCCACATAACTAGAAGAAAGAGGTTATGAAATCACTCAACATTGGTTGGTTAAAATCATCAAATTTAGAAGAGGGTAAAATAATATTGGAACTTAAGGTGCAATATAACACTAAAAACTAAGCTAAAATATGTCAATACCATAAAATGCTAAGCACAACTACAATGAGTCATGGCTAGAGAATCTAGAATAAGAATTTTCAAATCAAAAAGAATAAAATGTGAACTAAAAAGCTCAAGATTTGAAGTAACACAAGAACTACTAAGCATAAACCCAATACTAAATGGGTAGCACAATGGTGCCATATGACAAATAAGGTAGAATGGTCTGGGAACATAGAGCATGAGTGAACACAAGATAATCTAAGTCCAAAATAAGAATAGAATGGGAAATATCCTAGGTAATGTCCTTGAATCTAAATATAAAATATTACCCAAGTTACTCAAACCAATCATAAAACTTAAACCAATATAATTTTGGATTTATAACTTAGAAGACAAGATTTCAAATTTGGATAAAAAAATATTTTAGATTTTCGAAGTGATGAATGGTCTAGACTCAAATGAATATCATAACAACATTATTTTGGAAATGCAAACATAATGATTTGATTAAATTTTGAACAAGGCAAAAAGGTGATTTGGATTTTACTAGCATAACACCTCTTTGTTCAAAATAAATGGTGTATAATAAGTGTTTAGTTTTTGACACATTTTGGTTTCACACAAATAGTTTTTAGACTCAAAAGATCTTGTAAATAAACAAGAACAAGAGAAACACCAAAGTGAGCATCTTATCCTAGCAAACTAACAAGGTGGATTCATACTTTTGTATTTTGTCTATATACTCCTTCTTGATAGGAAATAAGTTGTAAATCTATTGAAATTAGATGCACTTGAAAAGTAAGGTTTTTAGGCCTCCTCTTATCTTAAGAGATCGTACAATGAAATAGAAGTTTGGGATTCTTTCCCTGCACCAATGGTACTCTACAACAAATGGGGTTAATCTAAAAACTATAAATTTTTATATATTCTAAATGGTCCCATGTGTATTATTAACACTAGGGCACAACACATCATTTAGATACATGTTAACCATCTTGTTGTGAAAATGTCTTGTTCTTTTCACAACTACTACATCCATCAATTATTCAGTGTAGTGTGATGTCTAAGTTAAACTTGCATTCTAAGGTAGTCTCTTACTAATATAGCTTATTTAACCACTCAAATAAGTGTCATAGTAAGTCAACATCAATTTATATACCCCTATAATTGAGTGGGGTTGAAACAATTCTAGGAGATGTATTCTCAGGTCAACACTTCCCTAGAGAACTCATGGGAAGGCTATGAACTCCCACCCATAAGCCAAGATGTAAGTAATAAAAATTGTAGAAGGATTTTAGGGTCATTTTTAAGATCACCCAAATCACTCAAATTTTGGGAAGACCTTAGTAAATTTCCTTCCATACTTTGAAAAATTAAAAAAAAGTAATAAGTGAAGCATTTTTGGATCACCCAAGTTCACTAACGGGGATGGGGGGAGAGTATACATACTACACATAGTTTGAAAAACAAACACATGATAAACAATAATAACAAATAAAAAAATCTCAAGAGCATTTATCTAAAGTTTGAATTTTTTTTAAAACACCAAATGAGATATGAAGTGAAATTTGATTTTGGTTATTGTAAAATGGAAACTAAGTGTCTTAAAACCTAAAAAATAGAGTTTTAGAAGTCAAAATAGGGGTCTAGGATGTTTAAATAGACTTACAACTTGTTATTTTAGTTCTTTATTTTTTGACATTAGTCGATCCCACCATTTTGTAGAGAATTATTTCCATTTAGCAAGATGATTCTACCATTTCTTAGTAATAACCCATTGTTCCACAAAGACATAAAGACATTGTCTATCAATTCCACCAATTAGCAAGGTGATTCCACTGAAATGATAAAAATGATAGAAATGAAAAACATAGTAATTACCTATAAGTTTTAGCATAAGATTATCTTGATAATATGTTGGCAAACCTATCATTACATAGGTTGAACTTGCCAAGCTTTAGGTCAATTTTATCATTCTATAAAAAACACATAAAAGAGGTAGAAAATAGAAAAGTCAATTTTGTCATTCATGTGGGCAATCTCATTGTTGCACAAGGTGATTATGCCATTCCATAGGTCAAACTCACTAATGTTTAGGTTGAATTCATCATTTTATAGGTTGATTTTATCATTTGGTCTAGAAGTTATAAAACACAAAAATTAGAGAAAATGAAGAATAAAATAGCCTCAAAAGAGGGTCTGGGTTCTTAATTGGAAGGGATAAAATTGATGTGTGAGATTTTTGGTCCCATCAAGTGTGTCAAACTATAGAATAGGAGATAAGGTTAGATCATATATTAGTCAATAAATATCCAAACTAAGCATAAAAACCTAACTTATCAAGCCTACTCCCTCAAGGGGTGGTGTTAATGAATTAAAATAACTATTTATGAAAGCAAGACAATGTTATACCTTCCGAGTAGTTATTCTCCCTCACAAGTGGTCAAGAAGCACTATTTTTACTCAATTTAGTGTTTCAAGTCTTTTTCAATGAGGCATATCATGAGCATCCATCATCTCCTAGTTCACCAATGGCTTATGGTTCTTTAATTTGGACCAATTGGGTGAATACATGAATTTTCTCTATAGCAATTTATGCATAGTAAGTTTGCACAACTAAAGCTTGAAAATGGTGGTCTTGGATCTCTTATTTATAACTTTTCAAGATCAACCATGACAATTCATATTGATATCAAGATGTGTGGCCATGGATTGATTCAATTTTGGAGGGACAAGCCATAAATATGACCATTAATATTTGGAAGAATGGGGCATTGATGAGACATGGGAGGGCTTAATTCTGATATTTATCCCATTAATGGCCTATGGATGCCACCCCATTGATGATATCATGGGTTGATGTAGAATTAATTGATGAATTTTTAATAATTAGATATGCAATAACTTTCATGGAATTTCTACTTATGCTCTTGATTTGGTTTAATTTGCTTAAATGACTTTGCTTATTTTTCTACAGTTCTTTGGAAATTTGTTTCACATTTAATCAATCTAGTTGAAAATGTCATTTTACTAAGTTATAATTTTATTGGAGTATAATTAGAAGAAGGTGGCAGTTGTGTATGGGACAATGCCCCATTTAGGGTATTATTGATGGAGTGGATTACACCCTTGACAGGAGGCTGAGCTCCTATCTTTCACGTGGCACAATGGAGACTCCCCTCTTGCTATGGGTCTAGCAAAACTGAGGGGAGAATCTCTAGATAAAGGCTAGCTCCCTTTGATGCATCTCTGAGGTCCTGGGTTTCCTACTGCTAAAAATAAATAAAAGGGGGGGAGGGGTTGAAAAGGGAGAAGGATGACTAAAAATAGAACCTAAACTTAAAGGGTGATGCACCAAAAATGGTTGATCTACTTTGCTTGAACATACACTTTCCATCAAGAACAAGCTGACATACACTTCATTTGATATGAGAAATTCTTATGCATTAGTGAGCTAGGGGTCTATGGAGATATAGGGAGGAAGAACTACCAGAGGCATTCTAAGACAAACTTTGGAAGCTTATTCACATGCACCTATACTCCTCTAGGGACACTTCTGGCCAACCTACAAAAGAAGAGCTCACAATACACTAGACATGCCAGAATCATTCTATGAAAGCATAAAGGAAAATGACTTAACACAGGACAAAGCCATAGACATATATGAAAGTGTAAACTCAAAATGGAGGTAAAAATGCTATGTCTTGATTCAAGGTAAATTCCAGTAGAGCTCTGCCTTACAAGCTGAGAGATCTCTCTCAAATTCAAGTTTTACAATATATATAGAAAGAAAGAGGCTTCTGGTGCCTTCTAGAAAAAGTTTTCCATGTTGTGTTGAATTCCATTGGGAAGAGGAAGTCACTAAAAGAACATGTTGGGTCAGCTACCAACCTTGACTTTCACATCTAAGTTATATCAAAGATTATTGTGAAAGCATGGGTCATGCCTTTTGTCTGCCAACAAGATAACTTCTTAAAGACATTCACGTGGTTGTCTACTCATTAATGCAAAATGAAGAAAAAAGTAGGCCATGCCATTTACTATTTGTACTCTTGATGACCACTTGGTAGAGACTATTTCAACCGCTAGAATAACTCCTCTGCCGATGCTTTCCTTTTGCCACCTAGGCTATTCTCATATTTTATTATTATTTTTGTCTTTTCCTAACTTTGTCCTTTCTATGAGCACTCAGAGCTATCTTCTTGGTGGGTCACTAAGTTCACTTGTGGCCTATCCTTAAGCATTTGAAAATCAATGGCTATTTCACCACCTTAAAATTGACATTCACACGCCTGTCACTGGATGTTTGATCCTCCAACGGCTAGTTCACCATGCTCAATTTTGACATCTTTAGGCCCGTCACCCCTTTGGCAATTTCTTGGGCTTTCTTTCCTTCAGCCTTTTCCCTTTGAATGTTTTGTTCTTTTGTTGGGCTTTTCCTTTGAGAAAATTCCTTTAGACAAAATGTCTAAAGGATTCTCCTTGTTCACTTTGCCATGGGATTTTCTTCTGAAAGAATTTCTTTTGGTTTTTTGCGTTGTGAATTTATTTGGACAAAATGTTTGAAGGAATTCCTTCAAGCATTTTTCTTGAAGAAATTCAACTTTTGTCTTTGCCTTTCTTTCTTTTCTCCTTGTCTTTTGATTTCTCTGCAAGGGTTCCCTACCCTCCACAAGGGCACTTAGACCCCAAGATGCCCTTCAGAACCTGCTTGAAATAGCCCCATTTGGTAATTTCCTACCCTCCATAAGGGCACTTTACTTTGGAATGCCCCTTTGAACCTTCTGATTAAACCTAAACCTAAACCCCTTTTTGTAGTTCAATGGTTCAATGGTTTAACACTATGTTCTGCAAGGACTCACATTCATTCAATTGATCGTTTGAACCAAACTGCTTAAACGATCCACTTGAATTGAATAACTTGAACTAACTGATTAAACCAACTGATTGAACCAATAATGGTTCAATGATTCAATGGTTTAACATTGTTAAGTTCAAAGTTCAAAGCTCCTGGAAAGATCAGGTCATTGAACCCCGATGTTGAACCACTTTTTCCAACCTTAAGGAAAAGTGTCTTGAATCATTTTTGATCTCTTTCCTTGTGAATTTATTCAAAAAAATTGACCGAAGAGCTTTGTAAGAGCCTTACATTCTTTGAACTAGTTCATCCTTTTGTTGAAATACTTGTGCAATCTAAAATTTAAATTGGCTTAGAATAACACGGGAAGGGGACCGATTTTGGCCTACAAGACCAAAATGGTCAACAAGTTTGTGATTCCTAGGGGAACCATGCCTACTATGCTTAGAAACTAGTAGCGACAAAGTCCATTGGTCATGGAGTTAGAATGTAGCTTGAAAAATTTAGCAACAACCTCGAGAGAACCAAGAATCACTCATGAAGCTTTTACCCCAAACACAAAGGAAAACACACACAAGGCTAAAAACACTACCTGTGAAAACAACACTTAGGGAAAATAGGGAAAGAAAAACTAAAAGAAAACTACTATGTACAGCTAACTAGGTATATTTGTCTCCCTCCTAGATCAAAGGGAAAACTTCTTACATCTCTTTCTTGGCAAGAAAACTTATGATGCTAGACAAGTGGCTGAATGGAATGGAGATTTGGTGACTTGCTCTTCTTGCCTACCACCTTGGTTGGCTTGTATCCAAAGGAATCAGGGGCAAACATGCTTACAACATATATGTATTCTTCTTATTATTAAAATCTTGCCTCCTATTGTTCTTCATGTTGGTGTATCTTATCAAGAAATCAATGGCTATTGGCTCATCACCATAAGCCCCTTGATATGCATAGTCCCTTTGACATGCATCATGGATTGGCTTGACCCCTTCTGCTTCATTGAAGACCCTGTCAAACTCATCTTCTTCTTCCTCATGGATTTATTGGAGAAGGGTGACTATTGTGATGTCTAAAATGGAATCATAAACTGATTGCTCATCCCATAAAACATCACCTTCTTGTTCAAGGCTCTCTTCTTCAAAGTTATTCTCACGATAGACAAGCCTCTCTTTTTCTTGTTCAAATACCAGAGTCTCTAGTTGTTCAAATACATCCTCCTAATCCTCCTCCAACTTAGGTTCTATGGCATGGTCATCCTCTTCATCAAAGAAATGAGGAAGTTCATCAAACAATGGAGGAGGGGGGTCACCATGCTTACTTTCCTCTTCATATTTTTAGAACATCCGCATGTATGCATGACTTCCATCTTCTCCATTATTGATGATATCTTCAAAAGGAACATCCATGATGATTTCATCTTCATTGTCACTCATTGTAACCTCCTAGACAATTTCAAATTAGATCCTCTCTTCTTCACTCACCTCTTTTAAAATAAGTTCCTCCTTGAGAAGGGATGAAGTGGAATGCTGATAGTTAAACTCATGTCGAAGAGGAGGTACTCCTTGAGCTAGAATCAAATGATTCTCTTCCTTCTACTTGGCTAGTACCTTATCTATATTAGATGTGGCTTGATATCTCTCTTGAAGGAGTGTAGATGGGGTGTGTTCAAATGTAGGATCTTTTGCTTGATCTGAACCATCCATCACACTTTGGCTGAGGAATCTCATTATGGACTCCAATTCTCCAATTTGCCTAGCTATATTCTCTTCAAAGAGCCTTTCCTTAAGGTCACAGGAAACATCATGATGAGTAGGAACAACTTTGATTTCTTTAAGGTTTTGAGCAAAACCTTTCTACTCCTCCTTCCTTCCCCATGATTTCATTGTTTGCTTCTAACTTATGACCTTGGGATTAGAACTTTCCCCTTGTGAATAGGTAGCAACTTTATCCTCTTCAAAGTCTTGAGCTAGTTCATGATATTCCTTCTTCCAACTTGGAATCTTGACATCATGTTGAAAGACTTGAGTAGGTTAAGGAAGACTAGGAAGGGTCTGCTCATGCATAGGAAGAGCTGCTTCAAGAGAGATGTGTCGGTTCATGGTATCCCCTTCAAAGGAGGATTCACATTCTAAGGAATTGAGAAGGTTCATTTCCATGAGATGTTGCTCTAATGCCCTTTGATGTTTGAAAGCTAGGTGTAAGGGGTTAAGAGCAAGAGTGATTAATGCATTAGATGAGTTAGAGTGAGCAAGTGATATCTGGTAGAAAGGATTTGGTGCGTAAGAGGGGGCTTTCTTTAGAATAGGAGGGGCACACAAGGCTAATTGCCTTGAATGAATGGACTCTTCCATTTTGCTACCTCCTCCTTCATGGATTCCAAGGCCTGAGCTTACTTGAATAAATACTCCTCTCTGTACATAAGCTCTTGTTGATATCTATACTACTCATCCAATCTATCTATCTACATCACTTGCTTCTCAAACTCTAGTGCTACTTCCCTTATTATTGAAGGGAAACTAGGAGAGCTGCTTGAGGTGATTCCATGAACAACTTGAGCTTGATCAAAGTTATATGAAGGAACACAAGGCCCATGATGCTAAGTAATGGGATTATACATACAAAAAATGTGATTTCTTGATTACACCAAGATTGCTTAACCAGCTGATTCAACTCAGAGTTACCATTTGTGTTGATGAAAAGCCTCCAAAAGCTAGTTGGTTAAAGAACACACCAAAATTCTTCAACTCTTTAGAATAAAAATTAATCCCATTAGGCATGCCAAAAATTGTTGATGTAGTGGATTACACCCTTGATAGGAGGCTAAGCTCCTATCTTCCATGTGGCACAATGGAGACTCCCCTCTTAATGTGGGTCTAGCAAAACTAAGGGGATAATCTCTAGATAAGGGCTAGCTCCCTTTGATGCATCTCCTAGATTTCCTACTACTAAAAATAAATAAAATGGGGGGGGGGGGGGGGGGGGGGGGGGGGGGGGGGGTGGTTGAAAAGGGAGAAGGATGACTGAAAATAAGACCTAAACTTAAATGGTGATACACCAAAAATGGTTGATCTACTTATCTTGAACATACACTTTCCACTAAGAACAAGCTTACATACACTTCATTTGATACAAGAAATTCTTCTGCATCAGTGAGCTAAGGGTCCATGGAGATATAGGGAGGAATAACTACCAGAGGCATTCTAAGACACACTTTGGCAGCCTATTCACATGTACCTATACTCCTCTGGGGACACTTTTGGCTAACCTAAAAAATAAGAGATCACAATATAATCGACATGTTGGAATCATTCTGTGAAACAATAAAGGAAAATGACTTAACATAAGACAAAGCCATAGACATATATGAAAGTGCAAACTCAAAATGGAGGTAAAAATACTATCTTAATTCAAGGTAAAATATGGCAGAGCTCTGCCTTACAAGCTGAGAGATCTCTCTCAAATGAGAGTTTTACAAGATATACAAAAAGAAAGAAGCTTTTGGCACCTTCTAGAAAAAGTTGCCCATGTTGATGTTTCTATTCAAATTTTGCCTTCAGTTTCAAAGGAAGAATTAAGAGAAACTTAAGAAGGAATGGTCAAGGCTTGATGTGTACCTAGATATAGTCTGCGCACAGTAATCCAGATGCTGTGAGTACTCCTCTTTGGCTGTGGAGGAATGACACCTGCAAAGAAAGAAACTTGGACAAAAGAAGGTGTTAAATAGACATATGGTGGGTTGCCAAGCAAAAGCTTGATCCCAGAAGTATGAAAACTTCCTTAAGGGATATAAACCCACTAATCAAAAAAGAAGTACGTCTGATAAATAGCAAAATATGAAAGACTAAAGTGATAAAAGATTGAAATAAAAAAGGGAAGCAAAGGCTTACTTGAAAGAAGCTATCGAACTGATCACAGTCGCTGGCATCGGTAATCCTACCGGCATCAATTGGTAAAGGTGCCGATGTCGGTTAATATGCCGACGTCGGTTGGGGTAGTGACCGGTGTCGGTAGAGGCAAAGGTCTTTGGATGAGGTCTGGATAAGTAAGTGGTCCGTGGACAGGGTCTAGTCAAGGTTTGGGTTTATTTGAGTGGTCTTGAGACAAAGTTTTGGGCTTGGTTGAATGGTCTGGGGTCTGGGTCTGAAAGTCTGATTGAATGGACAGAGTGTATGGTCTGACAGAAGACAGATGCAATAGGGAGATGGAGAAGTAAAGATTCGGGCCCGGCTTGGTTAACAATCTGGTTTAGGGAGAGGGAATGCTGAATCTAATTCATATACTTAGAAGCAAATGACTAGAAAACACAGACAATATACTTACCTGTGCCTTGTTGAAGGTGTGCTACTGATGATTCCCGTACTTGCTATTGATGTAGCTTGTGTGGAGAACCTGTTGCTGATGGAGAACCCTGAAGCTGTTGCTGCACCTGAGGGAGAGAGTGAGAGGCTTGATTGAGAGATTTTACAAATTGATGGATGGTCAAAGACTAAAGATTCAAGGATTAGTCATTTGCTTCCAGAGATTAGCCGATTTCTGATTGGGATCGTCAAAGAGTCTGAAAAAATGGTTAAGTAAAACCGATGTCGGTGATTCCACCGGCGTCGGCCGACATTTGACCAACGTCGGCGGGGTTATAATGGGCAAAAAGAGCCACTAAGACCATTTTTCATCCGCCAAGTGCACTATCCATTGGAGAATGTTGAGGATTGGGCTAAATATGCACGAGAGTTTGTTAGGCAGTTAGAGAGAAGTAGGAATAGGTCTTGGGTGAGTCATAGGATGGGAATTAGTCCAAGGCGAGGTGTCCTAGGAGAGGTGTCATGGGTGATGTGTCCAAAGAGGGGGGGTTAATTCAAAATAAGTTTATTATTTTAAATTAGTAATTTTTAGGAATGGGTTAGGAATGGACCAAGGAAAAAGGTGACCAAGGGTTAGACACTATTTAGGTGTCTACATTTGCCCCTTTTTGTCTTGTTGGTTGTTCTAAATGAACTGCAAGACAAAAATAGGTGTTGGTTGCTTCAGGTATGGGATGAGGTATCCCCCCTCAAAGCAGGAGTCGAGAGAAGGGAACCTGAAATCGGTTGATGATTTGATAGAGAGTGGATGAAAGGGGTGAAGATAGAGTGAGAATGCTGTAAAAGTTGTGATTGCACGGACACCACTTCACGAGGATGGTCGAGTCAAATTGTCGCAGGTCAAGGGTCAAGGAGTGCCAAAATTGAAATAACCGGTCCCCAGCATTTAGTCATTTGCTGATTGGGTTATTCAATCTAAGCTGAAGCTCCAATGGTCGTCGTGTTCCAAGTATCCCAGGCTTAGGAAGTGCTCCCGAAAACACAAAAAAGTCACAAGTAGTGTGGATCAACTTGCTTGCGATCCTATACTTGTGAAGGTCAAAAGTGTGCACACAATTTTGTTAACCAATCATGAGGTAGCATACATGCAAAAACAACCAAGGCAAAATCATTTTGGAAGTAGTCACGGTTTTAGGAGATGGGCATGATCTCCAATGTCTGGTGGTCGATGGATGGATGCAAAAGTGATCTTCAAGTGTGCCCCAAGGGGCCAAAATGACGTGGTCTGGAGGACTGACTGATTGGTAGCATGATTTTGGTCATTTTGAAGAGGGATGAATTTTTAAGGCCGCCGACGTCGGTTATAGAACCGATGTCGGTGGCCAAAAGAGGCCGACGTCGACGAAAATCGACCGACGTCGGTGGCCTAGGGCACGATTCTGCCGACGTCAGCGGTTTGCCAAATCTGACAAAACTAGATTGGCAGCCCACCAAAAGTCATTTGTGACATTTGACCAAGAGAAAAAAGAGCTCTAGAGTCGATTTAGTGAAAGTGACCCAGAGCTGACTGAGGAGCTGTGCGAGGTGGCAGATAGGCATGCGTGGAGAGAAGAAGCGAGTTGGAGAGTGATTGGAGGCTACAGAAGCGTTTGTGGGCCTAGTGAAGTGTGAGAGCGAGAAACACAACAGAGATGGCAGAGGGGAGTAGAGGACCCACGGGAGGTCCACCACCAGTGGTACCCATCGTGCCACCACACCGGTGACGTTGGGACGAGGTAGGAGGGTCTCTGAACCCTATTTGAAGTGTTTTTGTTTTGTATTGAATTTTTTGAATTTTTGATGTTTTTAGGCAGAAATTAAGGGGGAGGGTAGCTAAGAAGGTGGGTAAAGGGTCTAGGATAGGTTAGGAGTGATTTAGGAGGGTTTTGGGGGGTGTAGGGGGGTTTAGAGGGGAAGCCCTAATTTTTAGGGCTCGCCCCGTTCGGCCCTAGGGCCGAACCAATCATCGACATCGATGACTCCACCAGCATCGGCTGACTAGCGACTAGCATCGGTCACTGACCTGCCGATGTCGGTCACTAAGTGATCGACGTCAGTTAGGTGAGTGCCATCACTGACACGCTAATCGATGTCAGTGGCTACCTAGTCAAAAAGAGTGGTGAAAAATGGTCAAGTTAAAAGGTCGAAGCTACGCCAAGGGCTTCTCGAGTGTCGGGGTAGGCATAAATGGTCAGAATGGTTGGTAAAATAGGAAGAGTAGGCACAGTTTTAACATGAGATTGTTTATGGATGGATGCAGGCGAGGCAGACTCTTATGCTGCGGGATCACCTCCCGACCTTGCTGACGTAGATGCACGGAGGCATGTCAGTCGAGGAGTGGGCACAAATGAGCACAGTGGGGCTAGGTGGTTTGAGACGCTACTACAGAGTGGTGAGGGATGTGAGCCTTATGGTGGCATTGATAGAGTGGTGGGACCATGCCACCAACACCTTCCACATGCCTACGGGTGAGATGATAGTCACGGTCGAGGACGTGTACCAGATTTTGTGGCTGCCGGTACACAGAGCTGACATCTATGCATGCTCGAGAGAGGTGCACGATATCCACATGGTCACGTTGTTTAGGGAGCACATCATGGAGATGAGCTACCATTCAGCTAGTTTTGCATATGAGCCTTTGTATGCGGCAGATGAGGGCGCACATCAGCTAGTGGTTTTGATGATGATCGGCATCACAGTCTATGCATTACTGGATCCGGAGGGAGGCAGGTTCTCGGTGGCCATGACTGGGGTTTTGATGGACATGCTAGAGCAGTAGACAGTGTTTGCCTGGGTGCCCATCTTTTTGGCCCAGGTATACAGAGAGTTATGGGGCATCAGTCAACAGCGACAGTACAGCCTGTGTGTAGGCCACCTTTTGTATTGTTGGGCATACGAGCACATTGTGGTTACCCGACCGCTCGGCCTCCTAGTGGCGATCCAAGCTGGTTTCAGGGTCGAATTCAGGTGATGGTGTGAGATGATGGCACAGACATGGATGGATGGAGTGGTCAGGGATATTGATCACTACCAAGGGGTACTGGAGGCCCTGACTCTAGCAGATATAGTCTGGAGACCATACTTGGTGTATCCAGCATTCTGAGACCAGGGCGAGCAGATGGTCAGGACTCAGAGCATGCGATGGGTCAGAGGCAGATGAGCTGGTGAGCTCGAGAGGATCCCAGTAGAGAGAGTGCAGTGCCAGTACGAGCTGCTATAGGATGTATCTCTTGCATTCCCATCATATAGACGAGATGATATAGAGGTGCTGCTCCCACTGCTAGAGGAGACAGAGGAGCCCAAATTTTGAGGAATTGTCAGCATGACCTGGGATAGCCGACCCAGGGTGTACAGAGGCCTACATAGCATGGTGGTCAAGGTAGTACAGAGGCATACAGGTGGGGCCCCAACTGGATCTATAGACTATCACGAGGGAGCAGGATACAGCTTGTGAGGAAAGGGACACTGTGCGGTAGGAGAGAGATGTGGCTCAGGCCCAGGTCTCAATTTTGTAGGGACAGTTGGCAGGGGTTACAGGGTAGCTAATGGAGATGACAAGACAGGTGGTAGCATTGACAGGGTAGGTCACTCTTTTACAGGGACAGTTGGCCGCAGCCAAGGCATAGAAAGTGGCAGGTCAGATCTTTGGAGGGTAGGGCCCATTGTAGTAGCCATCTCAGCAGCCAACATTTTCATAGGGGGCAGGACCGTCGGCATCAGTGCACCTAGGTCAGCCACAACCACAGGGGTCAGGACAGGGCACAGTAGCAGGGCAGATGGGTCCACCACAGACTATATCTCTAGTTAGATATAGTGATGCACTGGATGAGATCACATATTATGAGAGGGCCATCAGGGGGTTCCCTCAGATACAGCGATACTCAGAGATGCGGGCAGAGCAGAGTTGACAGAGGTCTATGTCACAAGCGATGGCTTCAAGGTCGTACAGACGGCACAGATCAGAGGGAGGAGAGGATACAGCCTCTTCTCGGCCACCACCACCACCACCACAGCCACAGCCTTGAGAGCAGCCCTTGAGATTGATTTTTGATGTATATATTGGCCTGCGAGCCATTGATGTGAGATGTATGAGAGAGAGAGAGACAGAGGCACAGATTGTGCGATTGTATAAAAGATGTTGATATATATATATGATGATAGTTTTGGATTATTGATGTGTTATGAATATTTAATGTTTAATGTATGGAGCATTTTTGATTATGATGATGATGCATGTGTTGATATTATGTTTATGATTATAATGTTATGATGATTATATGTGATGATGACAATGTTATGGTATTGAGTATAATGATGATGATTAATATAATGATGCATTGTGATAATGCTAATAATGAGAATGGTCATGACTTTTAGATTAGATGATGATGCGTAAGGATTATATGATAGCGATATTTATGTTATGTCTTGCAGATTATATGATGTGAATGCTTAATTGTGTGATGATGATAATGTGTTTGTGATTAATGATTATGATGTAAATGATGAAAATGATTATGCTAAAGATTATGAAAATGTGTGCTTGTTTATGATGTGATTGGTAGATGACGAGAGAAGGAGATGGAAGAAAGTGATGAAGAGAATGGCCGAGCTAACCCCAGAAGACCCCATGTCAACTGAGTGATGCCTACAGAGCCCCTATCGTTACGACCTCAGGCCAATGTAGTTCTCCCAAGAAGGGAGGAAAAAGAATCGAAGTGGTTGATTTTGGTCATGATAAAGATATAGCATTTCCCATATGTTCGAGGGTACATGCTTGAAATGATAAGGAGAAGATGATGTTATAGCCTTTTCCAAATGGTGTAAGCTGTAACATTGGTCGAGGTTTTTCATCCCTAGAAACTATCCATATTCGTGATGGATGTTTGCTAAAAATGAATTGAGGTCTATTTATGTTTCAGCAAGTATTGGTTTATGCTTAACATAAATTGTGTTGTTGATAGTTTCCATATGTATTGTTGTCTATGGAAACTAGAATGATTAGGCTTATGTGAGTGGTTTGAAAAGAGTCAGATTAAGTTGTTTTGACAAATGATGTGGGTGAATATGACCAAAGTATAGGCAGAAACTAAGAGGCATAAGTGCCATTTTATTGACAAGGACCAAAAAGACAACATAGACAGGGGTTGTTAGAATCAAGAGCCCCATTTATGCGTTGCGTCATTGACCATAGTTATGTTAGAGCGGTAATCGAATCACTTTTGACATTAAAGTGAGCTCGGAGTCCCTTGAGTAGGTGATATGATAGGAGGAAAAGGGTAACCCATTTTTAGAGTATGGAGAAATTTGCCCCTTTTTATAGGAGACCCTGAGACAACTACAAGTCAAGTCCATGACCCAGTTTTCTCTTTTTTTTTTTTTTTTTTTTTTTTTTTAGAGAGGACTGATCAATGCGGGAAGTCCACATAAAGATGTCATTTGTTTGGTGGTCATTTGTGAAGCTGATCGATGCGAGAAGCTTCTAAAAAAGTGCTGTTTGTAGCAAGAGTTAGTCATAGCCATCCTTCAAGGGAGTGGTCTATACTTTGCTTTATAGATTTAAGGGCTTTTGAATAGCTGTCCTTCGAGGGAGCAGTCTATTAGTTACAGCAATGATAGTGCAGCTGTCCTTCGAGGGAGCAGTCTACTTTTTGATTTGATTTTGTGACCGTGGATATTTTGACATCTTGATTTAGTTTTGACAGAATGTTGAGTCATGGACAAGACTTATAGAAGGTCAAGGGCTCCCTTTTATTAGGACGAAGCATCCGTACATCATAAAAGGGTTGTAGAGGATTTTGTTAATGGAAAAAGGGTGAAATGGATTAAGGATAAAAAGGACAAGGATTGCTCAAGGGACGAGCTCAAGTTAAATGTCAAGTGGATGAATACTCGACTAACAGTAGAATGGTCGTAGATGCAAAGCATTAAGAGGCTCAGGTTCTGGTCGGCCTTCAAGAGAAGATAGACGATAAGTCCCTGATCAACTGAGTGCCAATGTAGTTCTCCCCAGAAGACCCCATGTCAACTGAGTGCTACCTACATAGCCCCTATTGTTAGGGCCTCAAGCCAATGTAGTTCTCCCAAGAAGGGAGGAAAAAGATTGAAGTGGTTGATTTTGGTCATGATAAAGATATAACATTTCCCATATGTCTGATGCTACAGCGTTTTTCCAAATGGTGTAAGCTGTAACATTGGTCAGGGTTTTTCATTCCTAGCAACTATCCATATTCATGATGGATGTTTGCTAAAAATGAATTGAGCTCTATTTATGCTTCAGTAAGTATTGGTTTATGCTTGACATAAATTGTGTGGTTGATAGTTTCCATGTGTATTGATATCAATGGAAACCAGAATAAGTAGGTTATGTGAGTGGTTTGAAAAGAGTCAGATTGAGTAGTTTTGACAAATGATGTGGTTGAATGTGACCAAAGTATAGGCAGAAAGCAAAAGGCATAAGTGCCCTTTTATTGACAAGGACCAAAAAGACAACATAGATAGGGGTTGTTCGAATGAAGAGCCCCATTTATGCATTGCATCATTGACCATAGTTAAGTTAAAGCGGTAATCGAATCACTTTTGACATTAAAGTGAGCTCGAAGTCACTTGAGTAGGTGATATGATAGGAGGAAAAGGGTAACCCCATTTTAGAGAATGGATAACTTTGCCCCTTTTTATAGGAGACCCTGAGACAACTACAAGTCAAGTCCATGACCCCGGTTTTTTTTTTTTTTTTTTTTTTTTTTAGAGAGGACTGATCAATGCGGGAAGTCCACATAAAGATGTCATTTGTTTGGTGGTCATTTGTGAAGCTGATTGATGCGAGAAGCTTCTAAAAAAGTGTTGTTTGTAGCAAGAGTTAGTCATAGCCATCCTTCAAAGGAGTGGTCTATCCTTTGCTTTATAGATTTAAGGGCTTTTGAATAGTTGTCCTTCGAGGGAGCAGTCTATTAGTTACAACAATGATAGTGCAGATGTCCTTCGAGGGAGCAGTCTGCTTTTTGATTTGATTTTGTGACCGTGGATATTTTGACATCTTGATTTAGTTTTGACAGAATGTTGAGTCATGGACAAGACTTATATAAGGTCAAGGGCTCCCTTTTATTAGGATGAAGCATCTGTACATCATAAAAGGGTTGTAGAGGATTTTGTTAATGGAAAAAGGGTGAAATGGATTAAGGATAAAAAGGACAAGGATTGCTCAAGGGACGAGCTCAAGTTAAATGTCAAGTGGATGAATACTCGACTAACAGTAGAATGGTCGTAGATGCAAAGCATTAAGAGGCTCAGGTTCTGGTCGGCCTTCAAGAGAAGACAGACGATAAGTCCTTGATCCATACTTGTGCATTATGATATAAGATCCGAGCCAATTAGGAGCAAATTTACCTCATTTACTCCATTCCATATTGGTCACATGTTGGTTCTCTTTGAGGATGAGGTCTCCAATATTGAAATCTCGTTCTCTCAGAGTTTTATTATAGGTGCGTTTGATGTGATTTTGATAGACATGGAGATGATTGAGGGCAGCAAGACGACATTCGTCAAGTAACTCAAGTTGAGCTAATCGATCTTGATGAAAGTCATCATTAGAAAGAATGTCATGGAGTGAAATGCGAAGAGACAGGATTTTTACTTTGAGAGGTAAGACAGCCTCTGATACGTACACTAGAGAGAAAGGGGTAGCACCCCGTAGAGGTTCGGATGCTAGTGCGATAGGCCCACAAAGCGAAGGGTATTTAAATGTGCCAATCCCTTCCAGTCATTGACCACCTTCATGAGAATTTTAGTTAGGATTTTGTTAAAAGCCTCAGCCTTCCCATTTGCCAAATGAATCGCAGAGTTTTTGGACGGTCTTGTTTTTAAAGGACTTGCCATTATCGGTGATGATTTTGTGAGGTACACCAAAATGACAGATGATGTGGGTGTTGATGAAGTTGACAATCTTGTCAGCTTTTATGGAGACGAGAGGGATAGCTTCCACCCATTTAGTGAAATACTCGGTGGCAGTGATGATGGATTGATGACGAAGAGATGAATGAGGGTTAATCTCACTGATGAGATCTAAGCCCCATTGTGAAAATGGCCAGAAATCCTGAGCAACTTATAAGGCATGACTAGGGAGATGAAGCAA
The DNA here is from genome assembly GCA_037957365.1 of Torreya grandis. Taxonomy (NCBI): domain Eukaryota; kingdom Viridiplantae; phylum Streptophyta; class Pinopsida; order Cupressales; family Taxaceae; genus Torreya; species Torreya grandis. The sequence continues at coordinate 850,152 of JARHVA010004557.1, read as the reverse complement.
GTTAGCATGCTGCTGACACTTGATGCAATGCCGAACATAATTGCTATAGTCTTGATGAAGAGTGGGCCAATAATAACCCAGGTGAAAGATGTGCTTGGCAACCGAGTTACCACTAAAGTGTCCACCACAAATCCTATCATGGGCTTGTTTAACAGCATGAGAAGCTTCAGTGGAGTTTAAACAATGAAGAAGAAGGTTGTCAAAACCTCTTTCATAAAAAAGGCCGACTAGCATGGTATGGCATTGCTAGAGAGGTTGGAAGGAATGAGAGAATGAGTTAAGTAGTCCTCAAGTTGTTTATACCATACATCTTGTGAACTAGAGTCTATTGTGTGGATGAGATTGATGTCAGTGGAAATGTATGAAGGCAATGGCACACGATGTACCATGACATAAATTCTTGATGAGGATGATGATGAAGAAGGAATATGTGAGGCGAGGGAAGCCATGGTATCAGCAAACTTATTCATCGATCGAGGAACAGTCTGCAATAAATGATGGTCGAAAGATGCTAGAAGAGTGTCAACATGGTGCTTGTACCTTTGTAAAATTTCATTTTTACAAAGATATGAACCATTGATTTGATTGACGACAAGTTGCGAGTCACCGAACATGCTAATGGTCTTGATGTTTAAAGAAAGGGCAGTTTGAAGTCCCAAAATTAAGGCTTCGTATTCAGCCATATTATTGGTACATTCAAAGTCAAGTTTGAAAGATAGGGGCATGGGTTCACCTTCATAGGGAATGAGGATGAACCCTGCACCCCCATCGAGTTGACATTTAGAGCCATCGAAGAACATCGTCATTTGGTAGAATGTGTCATCAGTCGAGAGAGTGGCGATAGATTCATCGAGAAACTTGCACTGTGAAGGTTGATTGTCGGGAAGAGGGGCATCTACTAGTTGGTCAGCGATTGTTTGCCCTTTTATAGATTTTTGTTGGACAAATTATAAGTCAAATTCAGTAAGAAGCATGAGCCAAAGAGCCATATGCTGGTTTTGATATGGTTTGAAATGCATGTATTTGAGGGGATCAGTGTGGGTGACGATAAAGGTTTTATGATTGAGAAAATAGTGACGGAGCTTGGTAGTGGCAAAGACAAATGCCAAACAGAGTTTCTCAGTATGAGTATACCGAGTTTCATAGTCAACAAGTGTTTGGCTTATGTAATAGACTGCTTGATCACGGTGTTGCTTGTCTCGATGCGCGATCATGGCACCTAACGAATGATTGGTTGCTAAGATGTAGAGGTAGAAGGGTTGGTCATCTTTTAGTGGAATAAGGACTGGTGGGGAGACCAAATAGCATTTGAGGGCGTTAAAAGCCTCTTGGCAATCTTTATCCCATTTAAAGGAGACGTCCTTCTTGAGGAGGTGATGAAAGGGTTGGCAACGGTCAAAAAGCTGTGAAATGAAGCAGTGGATGGATTGGAGCTTTCCTTGTAGACTGCGAAGTTTCTTGAGATTAGTTAGAGGTGGCATTTCGAGGATAGCACAAATTTTGGCAGGATCTATCTCGATGCCACGAAAAGAGACAATGAATCCCAGGAGCTTTCTTGAGAGGACCCCAAAGACACATTTCTTGGGGTTAAGACGGACCTAGTACTAAAGAAGGTGAGAGAAGATGATTTTGAGGATAGTCAAATGGTCGCGATGAAGCTTAGATTTGCCAAGCAGGTCATCGACATAGTCCTCCATGATTTTATGGAGGAGAACGTGAAAGATGTAAGTCATGGCACGCTGATATGTGGCACATACATTTTTCAGACCAAAAGGCATGACTTGATAGCAGAAAGTTCCCCATGGTGTAATGAAGGTGGTTTTGTGTTGATCTTTTGGTGCAATCAGGATCTGGTTGTATCCTGAAAATCCGTCCATGAGTGATAACATCTCATGGCCAGCCATAAGATCAACAAGTTGGTCAATGTTTGGAAGAGGAAAGTCATCTTTGGGACAAGCTAGGTTAAGGTCACGATAGTCTGTGCAGATCTGGATCCCCCCAGTCACCTTGGTGACAGGAACGATGTTAGAGACCCACTGCGGATAATCAATGGGTTGGATGAAGGAGACTGAAAGCAGACGCTGAAGCTCTTCTTTGACAAGAAGTGCAACACGAGGATGCATTTTGTGAAGCTTTTGCCTAACAGGCTTAGCCTCTGGGTTTGTGACAATGTTATGAGTGGCAATGTTAGGGTCGATGCCAGGCATGTCAGTGTAGGTCCAGGCAAAATGCTTTGCGATTGTCGGAGAGAAATGTGGTATAGTCAGTCTGCTCCTAAGTGTCTAAAGATTGACCAATCTTTAAGACTTGAGGAACATCAGAAGATGAAAGGTTAATGTCAATGGTTGATAAATTTAACATAACCTATGTTTTTAGAAGGAAGGGAGCGCTGAATGAAAGAATTATCGGCACCCATATAGGTAAGAATGGCATCGTCAACTATGCAGTGGACTGTGTTGATGGTTGCCGATTCATCGTCTATCATGCTAGGATAAATGAGAGGGAGAGACTTGGGAACCCCATTGAGCTGATAGGTTAGGGGTTCCAAGCAGATGGTGTTTATGCAAAAAAAAACTGGGAGGGATGGAAACCACCAACTCCGTAGGTGAGGATGGAAGAATAGGCGAGTCTAGAAGAAATTGGTTGATGGTTGGTTCGGGGCAAAGGTTTGTGGAAGCCTCAGTGGGTTCTTGGAAACCCAATCCATACCATTTCTTGGCATTATCATCATTGGGTGTTTTGATAGGCTGATGGAAGCCTTGTTCGTAACGTCCAAAGCCAAAACCCTTACATGCACACCTATAAAGGTAGGTATGTTCAAAGGTGGGGTTGCCAAGAAAGGAGAAATCAGATGTGAATATTTGAGGCAAGGATGAAGGATTTGATTCAGTAGGTACTTGATCCAGCCCCCCCCATAGACGAGATTGGTTTGAAGGCTAGGAGGACCATAAGGAATGACCATTCCGATCTGACAATCATAGTTTGGGTTTTGATGAAGCTGTCCATACTCTTGAGGAGTCTGGAACATGTCTAGGGTAAGTAAGTGATATTCCCCCAGTGAAAGTCTTTGGAAGATATCGTCCATGGGGTCCTTGGTTGTTAATTGAGAAGATGATGTGGTGGCAACTATTATTTGCGTACTAGTTGACACTTCTACGGATGGAGATGATGTTTGGGTTGATGCCTTGAGCAGGATAAGAACGTCATTGGGGCGATAGGTCGTGTTACAAGTCTTAAAAGGGGATGGGTTGGCAGGAATGACATGGACTTGTTTTTTGTGTTCAAATTTGACACAACGGTGAAGTGTTGAAGGGACACAAGCCATGGCGCGGATCCAAGGTCACCCTAATAGCATGTTATATTGGAATTCTCTGTCAATGATGTAGAAGAGCTCTGGGATTGTGCGTGGACCAATGTGGATATGGAGGACAACAGTGCCAATAGTGTTAGTGGTGGTGTCATTAAATGATCTAAGGATTGCGTTGATTTTCAATATGCAATTCTTGGGAAGAGCCAATTGATCAAAGGCGTGGGTGGAAATGATATTAATGCTGGCGCCCCCATCGATCATAACTCATTTAATACAGGTTTGATCAACTTAGGCTGTGATGAAAAGGGTAGCATCTTGATCTTCCACGATAGAGGTAGGAATCTCAGAATTACTGAAAGTGATGGAGGCGACGGGGGATAAAGAATGGACTAAGGCAGCTAGTGGTTGAGGGTCTTCAGGTTGGACTTCTGCTGCCTGTAGGGCTTTGATTAGAGCCTGGCGATGCTGGGGAGAGCTTTGGATAAGGTCATATAGGGTCATCTTTACAGTCATTTGATGAAGTTGTTTTATCATAGATTCTGTGATTGCCTCTGAAGAAGGGGGTTGAGATGCACCTAAGATGGAAATCTTGGGTTTCGGTGGTTGAGGTGCCTGGACAAAAGGATAGGTCCAAGGAATAGCAGTTTTTTCTTTTGCCTTGTCCTTTTGTGACCTAGTGGTTATATGGATAGCATTGATTTCAAATATAGTAGGTGAAGAAGGGGTTATGGTCTGTTGGTGAGATGTTGATGTGGTTGAAGAGGTTGGATGGGAAGGTGTCGAGGATTGGTCAAGAGTGTCCTCAAGGAGAAGAGTGTCTTTCTCCATATAGCGGTGAATGACTGCCTTGAGGGCACAGCAAGTCTCGGTATCGTGTCCTAGCATGCGATGGTATAAACAAATCTTTGTAGCATCGAACCAAGAAGGTTTTGACCTGAGGGGTTGGAATGGTTTGATAGAAGGAAGGGTAATGCTAGAAGTCTGCAAAAGTTGGCATAATATTAAAGCATACGAACCTACTAAGGGGTCCGTGCTTGTTGATGCATGATGCGCTGGTGACTTCTGCTTGGGGGATGTTGAAGAAGGTTTTCGTACCACCTTTTGTGTTGGTGGTGCTATGACAGGTGAAGACAGCACTTTCTTTGTGAGAGGTGCTGAATTTTTGAGAGGGGGTTGACTTGTTGTTGGCAAAGGAAGTAATGGAGGTAATTTGTTTTGGTTAAGGGTTAGAGTAGGAAGCACACCGATTAGGGTAGAAGGATGAGGACCTAAGATGGAGGGAAAAGTTGACGGTGGAGAAGGGGTTCGCTTCTGTGGTCTGGCAGTCCTCTTTGACTTGATTGGAAGACTACTTTTGGTCGACGTCTGGTTTAAGTCCACCTTCACTTGCGGGTGAGTGAGGGTAGAGAGAGGGCGAATGCCAAGTGACTTGATTGGTTTATTTTAGGTAGATGCAGATTTAGAAGTGAGGGTTTGGTCTTTGTTCAGAGTCTTGAGCGATTCTACCTTGGGATGATTGGTAGCATGAGATGAAAGGGCACGGGAATGTTGAAGAACTTTAAAACGCTCCCACAATCCCCGATGCTCCACTCTCCTTGAAGGGAGAAGTTATAATTTCTCCACTAGTCAGGAAAATGGTTCAACAACAGCTTCAGGGTTCTCCATCAGCAACAAGTTCTCCACACAGGCTACATCAATAGCAGGTACGGGAATCATCAGTAGCACACCTTCAACAAGGCACAGGTAAGTATATTATCTGTATTTTCTTTGTGTTTTCTAGTCATTTGCTTCTAAGTATATGAATTAGATTCAGCATTCCCTCTCCCTAAACCAGACTGTTAACCAAGCCGGGCCCGAATCTTTACTTCTCCATCTCCCTATTGCATCTATCCTCTGTCAGACCATACACTCTGTCCATTCAATCAGACTTTCAGACCCAGACCCTAGACCATTCAACCAAGCCCAAAACTTTGTCTCAAGACCACTCAAATAAACCTAAACCCTGACCAGACCCTGTCCACGGACCACAAACTTATCCAAACCTCATCCAAAGACCTTTGCCTCTACCGATGCCGGTCACTACCCCAACCGACGTTGGCATATTAACCGACATCGGCACCTTTACCAACCGACACCGGTAGGATTACCGACGCCGGTGACTATGATCAGTTCGATAGCTTCTTTCAAGTAAGCCTTTGCTTCCATTTTTCATTTCAATCTTTTATCACTTTAGTCTTTCATATTCTACTATTTATCAGACATACTTCTTTTTTGATTAGTGGGTTTATATCCCTTAAGGAAGTTTTCATACTTCTGGGATCAAGCTTTCACTTGGCAACCCACCATCTGTCCATTTAATGCCTTCTTTTGTCCAAGTTTCTTTCTTTACAGGTGTCATTCCTCCACAGCCAAAGAGGAGTACTCACAGTGTCTGGATTACAATGCGTAGACTATATCCAGGTTCACATCAAGCCTTGACCATTCCTTCTTAAGTTTCTCTTAATTCTTGCTTTGAAACTGAAAGCAAAATTTGAATAGAAACATTCTGGCACGCCTGGTGGGACCCCAGCCAAATCTGCAGGCTATCACGAGGGAGCGGGATACAGCTCGCGAGGAGAGGGACACTGCACGGCAAGAGAGAGATGCAGCTCAGACCCAGGTCTCAGTTTTGTAGGGACAGCTGGTAAGGGTTACAGAGCAGCTGGCAGAGATGACAGGTCAGGTGGTAGCGTTGACAGGGCAGGTCACTCTATTACAGGGACAGCTGGTCGCAGCCTAGGCATAGGCAGTGGTAGGTCAGAGCTTTGGAGGGCAGGGCCCATTGTAGCAGCCATCTCAGTAGCTGACATTTTCACAGGGGTCAGGACCGTCAGCATCAGTGCATCTAGGTCAGCCACAGCCATAGGGGTCAGGATAGGGCACAGGAGTAGGGCAGATGGGTCCACCGCAGACTATATCTCTAGTTAGATACAGTGATGCGCTGGACGAGATTACATACTATGAGAGGGCCATCAGGGAGTTCCCTTAGATACAGTGATACTCGGATATGCAGGTAGAGCAGAGCTGATAGAGGTCTATGTCGCGAGTGACGGCTTCAGGGTCGCGCAGACAGCACAGATCAGAGGGAGGAGAGGATACAGCTTCTTTTTGGCCACCGCCACCACCACCACAGCCACACCCTTGAGGGCAGCCCTTGAGATTTATTTTTGATGTATATACCAGCCTGTGAGCTGTTGATGTGAGATATATGAGAGAGAGAGATAGAGGCATAGATTGTGCGATTGTATAAAAGATGTTGATATATATATATGATGATAGTTTTGGATTATTGATGTGTTATGAATATTTAATGTTTAATGTATGGAGCATTTTTTATTATGATGATGATGCATGTGTTGATATTATGTTTATGATTATAATGTTATGATGATTATATGTGATGATGACAATGTTATGGTATTGAGTATAATGATGATGATTAATATAATGATGCATTGTGATAATGCTAATAATGAGAATGGTCATGACTTTTAGTTTAGATGATGATGCGTAAGGATTATATGATAGCGATATTTATGTTATGTCTTGCAGATTATATGATGTGAATGCTTAATTGTGTGATGATGATAATGTGTTTGTGATTAATGATTATGATGTAAATGATGAAAATGATTATGCTAAAGATTATGAAAATGTGTGCTTGTTTATGATGTGATTGGCAGATGATGAGAGAAGGAGATGGAAGAAAGTGATGAAGAGAATGGCCGAGCTAACCCCAGAAGACCCCATGTCAACTGAGTGATGCCTACAGAGCCCCTATCGTTAGGGCCTCAGGCCAATGTAGTTCTCCCAAGAAGGGAGGAAAAAGAATCGAAGTGGTTGATTTTGGTCATGATAAAGATATAGCATTTCCCATATGTTCGAGGGTACATGCTTGAAATGATAAGGAGAAGATGATGTTATAGCCTTTTCCAAATGGTGTAAGCTGTAACATTGGTCGAGGTTTTTCATCCCTAGAAACTATCCATATTCGTGATGGATGTTTGCTAAAAATGAATTGAGGTCTATTTATGTTTAAGCAAGTATTGGTTTATGCTTAACATAAATTGTGTTGTTGATAGTTTCCATATGTATTGTTGTCTATGGAAACTAGAATGATTAGGCTTATGTGAGTGGTTTGAAAAGAGTCAGATTAAGTCATTTTGACAAATGATGTGGGTGAATATGACCAAAGTATAGGAAGAAACTAAGAGGCATAAGTGCCATTTTATTGACAAGGACCAAAAAGACAACATAGACAGGGGTTGTTAGAACCAAGAGCCCCATTTATGCGTTGCGTCATTGACCATAGTTATGTTAGAGCGGTAATCGAATCACTTTTGACATTAAAGTGAGCTCGGAGTCCCTTGAGTAGGTGATATGATAGGAGGAAAAGGGTAACCCATTTTTAGAGTATGGAGAAATTTGCCCCTTTTTATAGGAGACCCTGAGACAACTACAAGTCAAGTCCATGACCCAGTTTTCTCTCTTTTTTTTTTTTTTTTTTTAGAGAGGACTGATCAATGCGGGAAGTCCACATAAAGATGTCATTTGTTTGGTGGTCATTTGTGAAGCTGATCGATGCGAGAAGCTTCTAAAAAAGTGCTGTTTGTAGCAAGAGTTAGTCATAGCCATCCTTCAAGGGAGTGGTCTATACTTTGCTTTATAGATTTAAGGGCTTTTGAATAGCTGTCCTTCGAGGGAGCAGTCTATTAGTTACAGCAATGATAGTGCAGCTGTCCTTCGAGGGAGCAGTCTGATTTTTGATTTGATTTTGTGACCGTGGATATTTTGACATCTTGATTTAGTTTTGACAGAATGTTGAGTCATGGACAAGACTTATAGAAGGTCAAGGGCTCCCTTTTATTAGGACGAAGCATCTGTACATCATAAAAGGGTTGTAGAGGATTTTGTTAATGGAAAAAGGGTGAAATGGATTAAGGATAAAAAGGACAAGGATTGCTCAAGGGACGAGCTCAAGTTAAATGTCAAGTGGATGAATACTCGACTAACAGTAGAATGGTCGTAGATGCAAAGCATTAAGAGGCTCAGGTTCTGGTCGGCCTTCAAGAGAAGATAGACGATAAGTCCCTGATCCATATTTGTGCATTATGATATAAGGTCCAAGCCAATTAGGAGCGAATTTACCTCGTTTACTCCATTCCACATTGGTCACATGTTGGTTCTCTTTGAGGATGAGGTCTCTGATATTGAAATCTTGTTCTCTCAGAGTTTTATTATAGGCGCATTTGATGCGATTTTGATAGACATGGAGATGATTGAGGGCAGCAAGACGACATTCATCAAGTAACTCAAGTTGAGCTAATCGATCTTGATGAAAGTCATCATTAGAAAGAATGTAATGGAGTGAAATGCGAAGAGACAGGATTTGTACTTTGAGAGGTAAGATAGCCTCTGATCCGTACACTAGAGAGAAAGGGGTAGCACCCGTAGAGGTTCGGATGCTAGTGCGGTAGGCCCATAAAGCGAAGGGTATTTAAATGTGCCAATCCCTTCCAGTGTTGTTGACCACCTTCATGAGAATTTTAGTTAGGATTTTGTTAGAAGCCTCGGCCTGCCCATTTGCTTGTGGGTAGTAAGGCGAAGAAAAGCTAAGTTTGATGCCAAATGAATCACAGAGTTTTTGGACGGTCTTGTTTTTAAAGGACTTGCCATTATCGGGGATGATTTTGTGAGGTACATCGAAATGACAGATGATGTGGGTGCTGATAAAGTCGATAATCTTGTCGGCTTTTGTGGAGATGAGAGGGATAGCTTCCACCCATTTAGTGAAATACTCGGTGGCAGTGATGATGGATTGATGACGAAGAGATGAATGAGGGTTAATCTCACTGATGAGATCTAAGACCCATTGTGAAAATGGCCAGAAATCCTGAGCGACTTGTAAGGCGTGACTAGGGAGATGAAGCAAGTTAGCATGCTGCTGACACCTGATGCAATGCCAAACATAATCGCTATAGTCTTGATGAAGAGTGGGCCAATAATAACCCAGGCGAAGGATGCGCTTGGAAACCAAGTTACCACTGAAGTGTCCACCACAAATCCCGTCATGGGCTTGTTTAACAGCATGAGAAGCTTCAGTGGAGTTTAAACAGGGAAGAAGAAGGCCGTCAAAACCTCTTTTATAGAGAAGGCCCCCTAGCATGGTATAGCGAGTGGTGCGCTTGATGAAAGCCTGTCGCGCATTGGTAGAGAGGTTAGGAGGAATGAGAGAATGAGTTAAGTAGTCCTCAAGTTGTTTATACCATACATCTTGTGAACTAGAGTCTATTGTGTGGATGAGATTGATGTCAGTGGAAATGTATGAAGGCAATGGCACATGATGTACCATGACATAAATTCTTGATGAGGATGATGATGAAGAAGGAATATGTGAGGTGAGGGAAGCCATGGTATCAGCAAACTTATTCGTCGATCGAGGAATAGTCTGCAATAAATGATGGTCGAAAGATGCTAGAAGAGTGTCAACACGGTGCTTATACCTTTGTAAAATTTCATTTTTATAAAGATATGAACCATTGATTTTATTGACGACAAGTTGCAAGTCACCGAAGATGCTAATGGTCTTGATGTTTAAAGAAAGGGCAGTTTGAAGTCCCAAAATTAAGGCTTCGTATTCGGCCATATTATTGGTACATTCAAAGTCAAGTTTGAAAGATAGGGGCATGGGTTAACCTTCATAGGGAATGAGGATGACCCCCGCACCCCCATCGAGTTGACATTTAGAGCCATCGAAGAACATCGTCATTTGGTAGAATGTGTCATTAGTCGAGAGAATGGCGATAGATTCATTGGGAAACTCGTACTGTGAAGGTTGATTATCGGGAAGAGGGGCATCTGCTAGTTGGTCAGTGATTGTTTGCCCTTTTATAGATTTTTGCTGGACAAATTCTAAGTCAAATTCAGCAAGAAGCATGAGCCAACGAGCCATACGCTAGTTTTGATATGGTTTGGAATGCATGTATTTGAGGGGATCAGTGTGGGTGACGACAAAGGTTTTGTGATTGAGAAGATAGTGACGGAGCTTGGTAGTGGCAAAGACTAATGCCAAAATGAGTTTCTCAGTATGAGTATACCAAGTTTCATAGTTGACAAGTGGTCAGCTTATTTAATAGACTACTTGATCATGGTGTTGCTCGTCTTGATGCGCGATCATGGCACCTAACGAATGATTGGTTGCTGAGATGTAGAGGTAGAAGGGTTGGTCATCTTTTGGTGGAATAAGGACTGGTGGAGAGACCAAATAACATTTGAGGGCGTTAAAAGCCTCTTGGCAATCTTTATCCCATTTAAAGGAGACGTCCTTCTTGAGGAGGTGATGAAAGGGTTGGCAACAATCAGAAAGTTGCGAAATGAAGCGACGGATGGATTGGAGCTTTCCTTGTAGACTTTGAAGTTGCTTGAGATTAGTTAGAGGTGGCATTTCGAGGATAGCACGAATTTTGGTAGGATCTATCTCGATGCCACAAAAAGAGACAATGAATCCCAGGAGCTTTCCTGAGAGGACCCCAAAGACACATTTCTTGGGGTTAAGACGGACCTGGTACTGAAGAAGGCGAGAGAAGATGATTTTGAGGATAGTCAAATGGTCGCGATGAAGCTTAGATTTTCCAAGCAGGTCATCGACATAGTCCTCCATGATTTTATGGAGGAGATCATGAAAGATGTAAGTCATGGCACGCTGATATGTGGTGCCTGCGTTTTTCAGACCAAAATGCATGACTCGATAGTAGAAAGTTCCCCATGGTGTAATGAAGGTGGTTTTGTATTGATCTTCTGGTGCAATTAGGATTTGGTTGTATCCTAAAAATCCATCCATGAGTGATAACATCTCATGGCCAGCCATAAGATCAACAAGTTGGTCAATGTTTGGAAGAGGAAAGTCATCTTTGGGACAAGCTAGGTTAAGGTCACGATAGTCTGTGCAGATCTGGATCCCCCCAGTCACTTTGGTGATAAGAATGATGTTACAGTCCCACTGCGGATAATCGATGGGTAGGATGAAGGAGACTGAAAGAAAACACTGAAGCTCTTCTTTGACAAGAAGTGCAACATGAGGATGCATTTTGTGAAGCTTTTGCCTAACAAGCTTAGCCTCTGGGTTTGTGACAATGTTATGAGTGGCAATGTTAGGGTCGATGCCAGGCATGTCAGAGTAGGTCCAGGTAAATGCTTTGTGATTGTCAGAGAGAAATGTGGTATAGTCAGTCTGCTCCTGAGTGTCTAAAGATTGACCAATCTTTAAGACTTGAGGAACATTAGAAGATGAAAGGTTAATGTCAATGGTTGATTCATTTAACATAACCTGTGTTTCAGAAGGGAGGGAGCGCTGAATGAAAGAATCATCAGCACGCATATAGGTAAGAATGGCGTCGTCATCTATGCAGTGGACTGTGTTGATGGTTGTCGATTCATCATCTATCATGGTAAGATAAACGAGAGGGAGAGACTTGGGAACCCCATTGAGCTGATAGGTTAGGGGTTCTAAGCGGATGGTGTTTATGCAAAGAAAAAACTAGGAGGGATGGAAACCACCGACTCTGTAGGTGAGGATGGAAGAATAGGCGAGTCTAGAAGAAATTGGTCGATGGTTGGTTCGGGGCAAAAGTTTGTGGAAGCCTCAGCGGGTTCTTGAAAACCCAGTCCATACCATTTCTTTGCATTATCATCATTGGGTTGTTCGATAGGCCGATGGGAGCCTTGTTCATAGCGTCCAAAGCTGAAGCCCTTCCATGCACACCTATAAAGGGAAGTATGTGTAAAGGTGGGGTTGCTAAGAAAGGAGAAATTAGATGTGAATATTTGAGGTGAGGAGGAAGGATTTGATTCAGTAGATGCTTGATCCAGCCCCCCATAGACAAGATTGGTTCGAAGGCTAGGAGGACCATAAGGAATGACCATTCTGATCTGACAGTCATAGCTTGGGTTTTGATGAAGCTGTCTATACTCTTGAGGAGTCTAGAACATGTCTAGGGTAAGTAGGCGATATTCCCCCAGTGAAAGTCTTTGGAAGATATCGTCCATGGGGTCTTTGGTTGTTAATTGAGAAGATGATGTGGTGCAACCGCTGTTTGCGTACTAGTTGATGCTTCTGCAGATGGACATGATGTTTGGGTTGATGCCTTGAGCGAGATAAGAACGTCGTTGGGGCGATAGGTCATGTTACAAGTCTTAAAAGGGGATGGGTCGGCAAGAATGACATGGACTTGTTTGTCATGTTCAAATTTGACACAATGGTGAAGTGTTGAAGGGACACAAGCCATGGTGCGGATCCAAGGTCGCCCTAATAGCATGTTATATTGGAATTCTCCTTCAATGATGTAGAAGAGCTTCAGGATTTTGTGTGGACCAACGCAGATATGGAGGACAACAGTGCCAATAGTGTTAGTGGTGGTGTCATTAAAGGATCTAAGGATTGCATCAGTTTTCGATATGCAATTCTTGGGAAGAGCCAATTGATCAAAGGCATGGGTGGAAATGATATTAATGCTGGCGCCCCCGTCGATCATAACTCGTTTAATATGGGTTTGATCAATGTAGGTTGTGATGAAAAGGGCAGCATCCTGATCTTCCACGATACAGGTAGGAATCTCAGAATTACTGAAAGTGATGGAGGCGATGGGGGATAAAGAATGGACTAAGGCAGCTAGTGGTTGAGGGTCTTCAGGTTGGACTTCTGCTACCTGCAGGGCTTTGATTAGAGCCTGGTGATGCTAGGGGGAGCTTTGGATAAGGTCATATAGGGTCATCTTCATAGGCGTTTGGTGAAGTTGTTTTATCATAGAGTCTGTGATTGCCTCTGAAGAAGGGGGTTGAGACGCACCTAAGATGGAAATCTTGGGTTTCAGTGGTTGAGGTGCCTGGACAAAAGGATAGGTCCAAGGAATAGCAGTTTTTTCTTTTGCCTTGTCCTTTTGTGACCTAGTGGTTATATGGATAGCATTGATTTCAAATATAGTAGGTGAAGAAGGGGTTATGGTCTGTTGGTGAGATGTTGATGTGGTTGAAGAGGTTGGATGGGAAGGTGTCGAGGATTGGTCAAGAGTGTCCTCAAGGAGAAGAGTGTCTTTCTCCATATAGCGGCGAATGACTGCCTTGAGGGCACAGCAAGTCTCGGTATCATGTCTTGGCGTACGATGGTATAAACAAATCTTTGTATCATCAAACCAAGAAGGTTTTGACCCAAGGGGTTGGAATGGCTTGATAGAAGGAAGGGTAATGCTAGAAGTCTACAAAAGTTGGCATAATATTAAAGCATATGAACCTACTAAGGGGTCCGTGCTTGTTGATGCATGACGCGCTAGTGACTTCTGCTTGGGGGATGTTGAAGAAGGTTTTCATACCACCTTTTGGTTTGGTGGTGTGGTGACAGGTGAAGACGGCACTTTCTTTGTGAGAGGTGTTGAATTTTTGAGAGGGGGTTGACTTGTGGTTGGCAAAGGAAGTAATGGAGGTAATTTGTTTTGGTTAATGGTCAGAGTAGGAAGGACATCTATTAGGTTAGAAGGATGAGGACCTAAGATGGAGGGCAAAGTTGACGGTGGAGGAGGGGTTCGCTTTTGTGGTCTGGCAGTCTTCTTTGACTTGGTTGGAAGACTACTTTTGGTCAAGGTTTGGTCCAAGTCCAACGTCGCTTGCGAGTGAGTGAGGGTAGAGAGAGGGTGAATGCCAAGTGACTTGATTGGTTTAAATTGGGTAGATGTAGATTTAGAAGCGGGGGTTTGGTCTTTGTTCGGAGTCTTGAGCGATTCTGCCTTGGGATGATTGGCAGCATGAGACGAAAGGGCACGAGAATGTTGAAGAACTTTAAGATACTCCCACAATCCCCGATGCTCCACTCTCCTTGAAGGGAGAAGTTCTAATTTCTCCACTAGTCAAGAAAATGGTTGGGAGGATGTTGGATGAGGTTGGGATCCTTGAGAAGATGTGTTAGGTGTGGTAGTAGTTTCAGACCCAAGGTGTGTGGGAGTTATAACTGGATTGTCGTTGGTCGAGGAAGATGGAGAGTCAGGTTCTTCTCTTGGTGGAGAAGGAGCAGGAGAGTGTGGCTCCTCAAGCGGGTAAAGGGTAGGGATTATGGTGCCCTCCACTTGCGGTCGAGGAGTAGGTATGGTCAGGTCCTCAAAAGGCAGAAGAAAGGAGGATGGTGAGACCAGTGGGGCCGGTAAGGTTGAGGCATCCTCTAAGATGAGAGAGGTTGATGGAGAACTAACCGGGGAAAGAGGTTCGTCCACATGTGATGGACTGGTAGATGGGCTAACCTCTTGAGGTTGGTTGGGGATGAAGGGCGAGACCGTATTGACCATTTGAATATCATGTTCATGCGTGTTGTCAATCAAGGTCTGGACATTATTTTGGGTTGGTGGATGATTGGGGAATAGTTGCTTGAATATATCGATGCCTTGGTTTGGAGGTGCATTGGGATTATCTAGAATGAGCTCACCCTTTTCAAGCATGTCCTGGATTATGTTTTTAAAGGTTTTACAGTTTCTTGTGTCATGACCTTTGACACGGTGGAAATTGCAGAAGTCATTTTCCCTATACCACGCAGGGATGGCACGTGAGGGATCAAATTGTGGTGGTGGTCAAATCTGGGGAAGGTTGAGAATCCCCTATTTAACAAGTTTTTCTAGTATAGACACGTAAGATTCTCCAAGAGGTGTATATTGTCTTTGTACATATCTCTACTAGAATTGACAGGTGGCGCTCTGAGATGTGGATGGCTCAGGCTGATCGGATGAAGAGGATGAAGGTCTAACGACCACAACGTTAGCTGAAGCTTTAGACTTAGGGTTTGACGATGAAGGTTTAGAAGAAGAAGAGTCATTAGTCTTAGAGTTGAGGTTCTTACTTCGCAACTTGACTTTATTCTCCTCGATGGCACGTAATTCAAGTTTATGAGCCATCGTGAAGGCTTCGTCGAAGGTATAGAAGGTCTGAACCCTTAAAGTGGAAGAAATATGTTTGGCGCAAGGAAAAAGAGAGTTGATTGATAAGGCCTCTCCAGCGAGCAACGAAGTCAGCTATTGACTCGTCCTTGAATTGGCAGATAGTGTAAAGGTCCATGATAGAGACCTTCTTGGTGATGTTAATGGAGAAGTGATCAAGAAAGAGCTGGGCCAGCTGTGTAAATGTGAAGAGGGAATGGTTGGCAATGGAGCTGTACCAGTCGAGTGTAGCACCAAAAAGGGACATAGGAAATGTGCGCAAGAGCAATGCGTCATCATGGGCAATAAGGTAACAGGCATGTCTAAATGCCCATAAGTGTTGTTGTGGGTCTTCCTTGCTTTGAAAGCGAGAAAATTTGGGAAGCTCCCACTGGTTGGGGTATGGTCTAATTAGAACGGAAGGATGAATAGGCTCATTGCAAATTTGCTCGTATGAGAGAGCATTGCATGAGCCAGAAACAAAAGTATCTAAGCTAGACATCTTATCCATCAGCATTTTGATGATATCTGCTAACGAATTGGTGGGTGGAGTGCCCCCTAGATTATTAGGCACTTGAAAGATATTGGAAGGGGTGTATGATGTGGATAGTTGCATAGACGCAACATATGGGTAGCTGGTTATGGGGGCAAAAGTTGGGGCCAAGGGCACTTGTGTTATGGGGTTGGTTGGCACAAGTTGGATAGGGGCCGTCAAGGATGGTTGAGGAGTAGCCACGCTTGTTGACGGGTAAACGGTTACTCTTGTGTTGATAGGTGCAAGAGTAGGAGGGATAGAGACTAGTAGGTTTTGGAAAGGTGTGGGGTTTGGCTGAGTGACTTGAGGTTGAGGGAGTACTGGAACCCCCATGGAGGTAGGTTTAGAAGGAGTGGCCACGTTTTGAAGGTAAGACACGGTTGGGTTATTGGTGGAGGTGTTGTCTAGTGGTTGAATTGTAGGTGCGGTTGATGTGATTCTTGTCTCGACTAAGGAAGTTGACATCCCATAGATTGGGTTGCCTATGGAGTCTCACATTTGGCTATTCGCGAGATAGTGTTGTAAGGCTTTGACGTTAAGGTCCAAGAATCATGTGAAATCTTGGTCCCCTTCTGGGATGATAGGAGTTTGAGGCGGGGTTGGGCGAGTAGGAGTTCTTTCAGTCTCTGAGTTGAACTCCATTATAGGACTGGTTATAGATGGTGAAGGTGGAAGCGGTTGTTGACTAGCGTGGTCAAGAAGGGCCTTGGTTTGACTGCGTGTCAAAACCATTCAAGGCAAGAAAGGATCAGGTTTCAGAAAATTGTGTTCTGTCAGTCTCAAAAAACTAGAATAGATGCTTAGACAGCCAGAAAGTTGGATTTTAAGCTTACTATTTTTGAAAAAAAGAAAATAGACAGAGACCGACGTCGGTATAAAAATTGATGTCAGTGAAGAAGGCTGTCGATGTCGGTAAGATGACCGATGCTGGTACAGAGAAGTTGCCGACATCAATTACAGGACCGATGTCGGTTACTGTGTTTTCCAGAAACTCAGAAAAAAAAAATTTGGAAATGAAGAAGATGTCCTTACCAGCTCAAAAAAGATAGATAAAAACAAAAAAAATGATGATGACAGACAGATCCTAGCATTAAATCCCTAGAAACAATTTTATTAAGATCGTGTGGCTTATGCCTTAATGTGATGTTTGAGGAAGTTGGCTGTAAGAAGGGTCCTAGAATAGGTAATCTAAAGATGGTTTCAGGTATGTTTAGGTGCTCAAAAGTTTTTATTAGCTTCCGTATAGGCCTAGTGCTAAGAAGCAAGCTCCCCTCACTTCACGATTCCAGTTGTTAGCTGGTCTCGCTTAGCCAAAATATACTTTCGCTATAGTTTAGACTCTGCTAGAGAACAGAGTTGGCTTTCCCCTTGGTGGTGAAATCCAAGTAGGATTGCCGAGATGGGTAAGGTATCTGCTGGGTGATGAAATCCCAGTCGGGCCTTGTCTCAAGTGAGTTTTATGTTTAATTGAGTGCAAGTGGTCTGGTTGTGTAACATCAAGTGATCTATGATTTATTCAATATGCGTTTTACTAATTACTAAGTGTGGACTAGAAAATGCAAGCACAAGCAGAAATGTAATGCAATAATTTTTAAAGCCCCAAATCGAAATCTTAAATTGGAATGAAGACAAGTTTGAGAAAGGGTTGAAGAAAATGATTTTTTTACTAGTCTAGAAATGCAAGAAAAAGAAAGAAAAAGTTCTTTTTATTTCCTACTTATGATGTTTTTTTTTTTTTTAGAAAAGAAGAAAGAGGTGAAGAGGAAGAAGCCTAATGCACCTAAATGAACAAAGAAGGAAAGGGAACCCAAGGAAGGCCCTAAAGGGGTCCCACCGGGCGTGCCAGAAACTTATTATTCAAATTTAGAAGCGGGGGTTTGGTCTTTGTTCGGAGTCTTGAGCGATTCTGCCTTGGGATGATTGGCAGCATGAGACGAAAGGGCACGAGAATGTTGAATAAATTTAAGACGCTCCCATAATCCCCGATGCTCCACTCTCCTTGAAGGGAGAAGTTCTAAGTTCTCCACTAGTTGGGAGAACTACATTGGCCTGAGGCCCTAACGACAGGGGCTATGTAGGCAGCACTCAGTTGACATGGGGTCTTCTGGGGTTAGCTCGGCCATTCTCTTCATCACTTTCTTCCATCTCCTTCTCTCATCATCTGTCAATCACATCATAAACAAGCACACATTTTCATAATCTTTAGCATAATCATTTTCATCATTTACATCATAATCATTAATCACAAACACATTATCATCATCACACAATTAAGCATTCACATCATATAATCTACAAATCATAATCATAAATGTCACTATCACATAATCCTTAAGCATCATCATCTAATCTAAAATTCATGACCATTCTCCTTATTAGCATTACCACAACGCATCATTATATTAAACATCATCATTATAATCATTTACCATAACATTATCATCATCACATTTAATCATCATAACATTATAGTCATAAACATAATATCAACACATGCATCATCATCATAATCAAAAATGGTCCATACATTAAACATTAAATATTCATAACACATCAATAATCCAAAACTATCATCATATATATATATATATATATATATATATATATATATCAACATCTATTATACAATCGCACAATCTGTGCCTCTGTCTCTCTCTCTCATACATCTCGCATCAATGGCTCGCAGGCCGGTATATACATCAAAAATAAATCTCAAGGGCTGCCCTCATGGATGTGGATATGGTGGCGGTGGCTGAGAAGATGTTGTATCCTCTCCCCCCTCTAATCTCTGCCATCTGCAAGACCTAGAAGCTGTCGCTCGTGACATAAACCTCTGTCAGCTCTACTCTGCCTGCATCTCCGAGTATCACTGTATCTAAGGGAACCCCTTGATAGCCCTCTCATAATAAGCGATCTCATATAGCGCATCATTGTATCTAACTAGAGATACAGTCTACAGTGGACCCATCTACCCTGCTGCTGTGCCCTATCCTGACCCCTGTGGCTGTGGCTGACCTAGATGCACTGATGTTGAAGGTCCTGCCCCCTGTGAAAATGTTGGCTGCTGAGATGGCTGCTGCAATGGGCCCTACCCTCCAAAGCTCTAACCTACCACTGCCTGTGCTTGGGCTACGGCCAACTATCCCTGTAACAGAGTGACCTGCCCTGTCAATGCTGCCACCTGTCCTATCATTTCCATCAGCTACCCTGTAACCCCTGCTAGCTATCCCTACAAAACTGAGACCTGGGCCTGAGCCGCATCTCTCTCCTATCGTGCAGTGTCCCTCTCCTTGCGGGATGTATCCCGCTCCCTCGTGACAGCCTGTAGATCTGGCTGGGGTCCCACCTGTATGCCTTTATATTACCCTACCCACCATGCTGTGTAGGCCTCTGTACACCCTGGGTCGGCTATCCCAGGTCCTGCTGGCAACTCCTCAAAATTGGGCTCCTCTGTCTCCTCTAGCAATGGGAGCGGCACCTCTATATCATCCCACCTATACTATGGGAATGCAGGAGGTACATCCTGTAATAGCCCGTACTGGCACCGCACTCTCTCTACTGAGATCCTCTCGAGCTCACTGGCTCGCCTACCTCTGACCCATCGCCTACTCTGCGTCCTGACCATCTACTCACCCTGGTCTTTGAACACTAGATACACCAAGTATGGTCTCCAGACGATATCTGCTGAAATCAAGGCCTCTAATACCCCTCGATAGTGATCAATATCCCTGACCACTCTGTCCACCCGCGTCTACGTCATCACCTCATGCCATCGCCTAAACTCGACCCTAAAGCTGGCCTAGATCACCACTGGGAGGCTGAGAGGTCAGGTAGCCACTATGTGCTCGTATGCCCAGTAGTGCAGAAGGTGGCCTACACACAGGCTGTACTGTCATCACCGACTGATGCCCCATAGCTCTTTGTATACTTGGGCCAAAAAGACAGGTGCCCAGGCGAACACTATTTGCTACTCCAGCATGTCCATAAAAATCCCAGTCATGGCCACCGGGAACCTACCTCCCTCTGCATCCGGCAATGCATAGACTGTGATGCCGATCATCATCAAAATCGCCAGTCGATGTGCGTCCTCATCCGCCACGTACAAAGGCTCATATGCAAAACTAGCTAAATGGTAGCTCGTCTCCGTGACGTGCTCCCCAAATAGCGTGACCATGTGGATATCGTGTGCCTCTCTCGAGCATGCATAGATGTCAGCTCCGTGTACCGGTAGCTACAAAATTTGGTACACATCCTCGACCATGACCATCATCTCGCCCATAGGCAGGTGGAAGGTGTTGGTGGCATGGTCCCACCACTCGATCAATGCCACCATAAGTCTCACATCCCTCACCACTCTACAATAGCGTCTTAGACCGCCTAGCCCCACTGCGCTCATCTGCGCCCACTCCTCGATTGACACGCCTCCGTGCATCTGCATCAGCAAGGTTAGGAGGCGATCCCGTAGCATAAGAGTCTGCCTCACCTGCATCCATCCACAGACAATCTCATGTTAAAACTATGCCTATTCTTCCTATTTTACCAACCATTTTGAACATTTATGCCTACCCTGACACTCTAGAAGCCCTTGGCGTAGCTTCGACCTTTCGACTTGACCATTTTTCACAACCCTTTTTGACCAGGCAGCCACTGACATTAATTAGCATGCTAGCGATGACACTCACCTAACCAACGTCAGTCACTTAGTGATCAACGTCAGCAAGTTAGTGACCGATGCCAATCGCTGGTCAGCTGACACCAGCAGAGTCTCTGATGTCGGCGACTGGTTCGGCCCTAAGGCCGAACGGGGCAAGCCCTAAAAATTAGGGATTCCCCTCTAAACCCCCCCTACACCTCCCAAAACCCTCCTAAATCACTCCTAACCTATCCTAGACCCTTTACCCACCTTCCTAGCTACCCTCCCCCTCAATTTCTACCTAAAAACAACAAAAATTCACAAAAACAAATTCAAGACAAAAATGAATCAAATAGGGTTCAGAGACCCTCCTACCTCATCACGACATCGTTGACATGGTGGCACAATGGGTGCCACTGGTGGTGGACCTCCCGTGGGTCCTCTACTCCCCTCTGCCATCTCTGCCATGCCAATGACTCTACATGCTCCTGTTGGCCCACATGCGCTTCTGCAGCCTCCAATCACTCTCCAACTTGCTTCTTCTCTCCATGAATGCCTATCTGCCACCTCACTCAGCTCCTCGGTCAGCTCTAGCTCACTTTCACTAAATCCACTCCAAAGCTCTTTTTTCTCTTGGTCAAATCTTTCAAATGACTTTTGGTGGGCTGCCAATCTGATTTTGTCAAATTTGGCAGACTGCCAATGTTGGCAGAATCGTGCCCCAGGCCACCGATGTCGGCTGATTTCTGCCGACGTCAGCCTCTTTTGGCCACTGACATCAGTTCTATAATCGACGTCGGTGGCCTTAAAACTTCATCCCTCTTCAAAATGACCAAAATCATGCAGCCACTCAGTCAATCCTCTAGACCACATCACTTTGTCCCCGTGGGGCACACTTAGATCATTTTTACATCCATCCATCGACCACCAGACATTGGAGATCATGCCCATCTCCTAAAATCGCGACTACTTCCAAAACAATTTTGCCTTGGTTGTTTTTGCATGTATGCTACCTCATGATTGGTTAGCAAAATTATGCGCACACTTTTGACCTTCACAAGTATAGGATCGCAAGCCAGTTGATCCGCACTACTTGTGACTTTTTCGTGTTTTTGGGAGCACTTCCTAAGCATGGGATACCTGGAACATGATGAGCATTGGAGCTTTAGCTTAGATTGAATAACCCAATCAGCAGATGACTAAATGCTGGGGACCAGTTATTTCAATTTTGGCACTCCTTGACCCTCGACCTGCGATAATTTGACCTGACCATCCTCGTGAAGTGGTGTACATGCAATCATAACTTTTTCCACATTCTCACTCTATCTTCCCCCTTTTTCATCCACTCTCTATCAAATCAGCACCCGATTCTAGGTTCCCTTCTCTCAACTCCTGCTTTGAGGGGGGGATACCCCATCCATAATCGGGACAACCAAATCTCACCTATTTTTGTCTTGCAGTTCACTTGAACAACCAACAAGATGAAATCAACCTTATCCCATACCTGGGGCAACTGACTCCTATTTTTGTCTTGCAGTTCGTTTAGAGCAACCAACAAGACAAAAAGGGGCAAATGTAGACACCTAAATAGTGTCTAACCCTTGGTCACCTTCCCCCTTGGTCCATTCTTAACCCATTCCTAAAAATTACTAATTTAAAATAATAAACTTATTTTGAATTAACCCCCCTCCTTGGACACATCACCCATGACACCTCACCTAGGACACCTCGCCTTGGACTAATTCCCATCCTATGACTCACCCAAGACCTATTCCTACTTCTCTCTAACTGCCTAACAAACTCTCGTGCGTATTTAGCCCAATCCTCGACATTCTCCAATGGATAGTGCACTTGGCGGATGAAAAATGGGCTTAGTGGCTCTTTCTGCCCATTCTAACCCCGCCGACGTCGGTCAAATGTCGGCCGACACCGGCAGAATCACCGACGTCGATTATACTTAACCAATTTTTTAGACTCTTTCACCGATCCCAATCAAAAATTGGCTAATTTTCAGAAGCAAATCGTGAATCCTTCAATCTTCAGTCTTCGACCATCTATCAAACTGCCAAATCTCTTAGTCAAGCCTCTCACTCTCTCCCTCAGGTGCAGTAACAGCTTCGAGTTCTCCATCAGCAACAGGTTCTCCACACAGGCTACATCAATAGCAAGTACGGGAATCATCAGTAGCACACCTTCAACAAGGCACAGGTAAGTATGTTGTCTGTGTTTTCTTTGTGTTTTCTAGTCATTTGCTTCTAAGTATATGAATTAGATTCAGCATTCCCTCTCCCTAAACCAGACTGTTAACCAAGCCAAGCCCGAATCTTTACTTCTCCATCTCCCTATTGCATCTGTCCTCTGTCAGACCATACACTTTGTCCATTCAATCAGACTTTCAAACCCAGACCCCAGACCATTCAACCAAGCCCAAAACTTTGTCTCAAGACCACTCAAATAAACCCAAACCCTGACCAGACCCTGTCCACAGACCACAGACTTATCCAGACCTCATCTAAAGACCTTTACCTCTACCGACGCCGGTCACTACCCCAACCGATGTCGGCATATTAACCGACATCGGCACCTTTACCAACTGACGCCGGTAGAACCACCGATGCCGGCGACTGTGATCAGTTCGACAGCTTCTTTCAAGTAAGACTTTGCTTCCCTTTTTCATTCCATCTTTTAACATTTCAATTCTTTATCATTCTGTTGTTTATCAGACACTTATTTTCATTGATTAGTGGGTTTATATCCCTTAAGGAAGTTTTCATACTTCTGGGATCAAGCTTTCGCTTGGCAACCCACCATCTGTCTATTTAACACCTTATTTTGTCTAAGTTTCTTTTCTTTGCAGGTGTCATTCCTCCACAGCCAAAGAGGAGTACTCATAGCGTCTGGATTATGGTGCGCAGACTTTATCCAGGTACATCAAGCCTTGACCATTCTTTCTTAAGTTTCTCATTTTCTCTTCTTTGAAATTGAAAGCAAAATTTGAATAGAAATAGTTGCATTGAATGCCATTGGGAAGAGGAAGTCACTAAAAGAACATGTTGTGTCAGTTTTTAGCCTTAACTTTTACATATACGTTATATCAAACATTATTGTGAAAGCATGGGCCACACTGGTTGTCTGCCAACAAGACCACTTCTTAAAGACATTCACCTAGCTATTTGTTCATTAATGTAAAATGAAGAAAAAACCTAGGCCACATCATTTACTATTTGCGCTCCTTGATGACCACTTGGCAGAGACTATTTCAACCACTAGAATATATCCTCTACCAATGTTTTCCTTTTACCACCTGGGTTGTTCTCATCTTTCCTTGTTATTTTTGTCTCTTCCTAGCTTTGTCCTTTTCTGGCTTTGTGAGCACTCAAGGCTCTCTTCTCGGTAGGTCACTAAGTTCACTTGCAACCTATCCTTAAGCATTTAAAAATAAATGGCTATTTCACCACCTTAAAATTGATGTTCATGCACCTGTCACTGGTCATTTGAACCTCCAACAGCTAGTTCGCCATGCTCAATTTTGACATCTTCGGGCCTGTCACCCCTTGGCAATTTATTCAAATTTCTTTCCTTTGACCTTTTCCCTTCAAACTTTGTGTTCCTTTGGCAGGCTTTTCCTTCACGTAAATTCTTTCAAAAAAAATGTTTGATGGAATTCCTTCAGACATTTTGTCTGAAGGATTTGCCTTGTTCACTTTGCCGCAGGATTTTCTTCTAAAAGAATTTCTTTTGGTTTTTTGCCTTGTGAATTTATTCAGAAAAAATGTCTAAAGGAATTCCTTCAGGCATTTTGCCTAAAGAAATTCAACTTTTGTCTTTACCTTTCTTTCTTTTTGCCTTGTCTTTTTATTTCTTTGCAAGGGTTCCCTACCCTCCATAAGGGCACTTGGACCCCAAGATGCCCTTCGAAACCTACTTGAAATAGCCCCATTCAGCACCTTCCTGCCCTCCACAAGGGCACTTTACTTTGGAATTCCCCTTTAAACCTTTTTATTGAACCTAAACCTGAACCCTTTTTTGGAGTTTAATGGTTCAATGGTTCAATGGTTCAACACTATGTTTTGCAAGGAGTCATGTTCATTCAATTGACCATTTGAACCAAACAACTTGAACTAAACAACTTGAACTAATTGATTAAACTAAATGATTGAACCAAATGATTAAATCAAATGATTGAACTAACTTATTGAACCAACAATGGTTTAATGGTTCAATGGTTCAACATTTTTAAGTTTAAAGTTCAAAGCTCCTAGAAAGATCAGGTCGTTGAACGCCGATGTTGAACTACTTTTTCCAACCTTAAGGAAAAGTTTCTTGAATCATTTTTGATCTCTTTCCTTGTGAATTTCTTCAAACAAAATGACTGAAGAGCTTTGTAAGAGCCTTGCATTCTTTGAATTGGTTCATCCTTTTGCTGAAAGACTTATGTAACCCAGAATTTGAATTGGCTCAGAATAGTAGGGGAAGAAGGAGATTGATTTTGGCCTGTAGGACCAAAATGGTCAATAGGTATTATGGACATAAAATAACACATTCATGTAATGTGTGCTAATGAATTATAAGAATTTAGTGGTCCAAGGCATCATTTTGTGTGGTTGTAATTAGACTCAAAATGATTTAAGAAAAGATAACAATCACATAAAATGCATTTTCCTATTTAGGGATATACCAGCATAAATTGATACCTGTACATGACAAAGTTGAATGATTTCAAGCATTTTAGTGAATTTGGTCTAGATTATGCATTATTATATAATATCACTTAGATTGATAATTTCATCATGACATTGATAGTAATTATATGTCTACAAGTTATACTTTCTTTTTTTAGCATATCTTAGCATAATAAATTTAGTATGTGTTTATATGAGTTTATAAATTAATTGATTTTCTATAGATTTATTTATCACCATTGTGCTTGTTCATTTCTATATTCTTATCCCTAACCCCATAGTATCCTTATCCAAAATTTAGGGTTAAATAATGTCTTGCATAGGTTTCATAATTTATGCTTGATTTGAATCCACATAGAGTTGTTTTAAAGAAAATATAATGATTATCATAGAATATTGAGACTAGAACTAAGATATAAAAATCTAACTACTTTGTATCCCTTATTGCTTGATCATTTCTATATTTAAAATATTCAATAAATTATAGGTAGCATCCATTATTGTATGATTCATATTGATCATTTTGAAATTTAAATATTCAAACTTTTATCTTTTCTAGACGACTAAACAAAAAATTAGTTAAAACATATTGATAAACCCACATTTTGTCTAAAATATTGAAAAAATTTAGGTTCCCTTAGGTTTTCATCCTTCTATCACCAATTTTTCACAATTATATATTTATATTATAGTCTCAAATCTGATTTTTTATTTACTCTTCACATGTGGCCTTAAACTTAGGCTTTCTATCCTTACAAACCCTATATCCCTATGTTTGCTTTCTTATTAGGATTGGGATTTTTGTTTATGATTTTTTATATATAAGGTTTTGTAAATATTAAAAATAGTGACCAATATAAAACCCCATATATTCCTCCCCTATGGATTTCATACCCATTCCATGCCTTATGCTTATACTAATGAATCGATTAAAAGCCAAGTTTGTATAATTAATGATGTTAATTATGTAGAAGAATAATATTATTGTGAAGGAAATTTTCATGATTATGATTATGAATAGGATTGGTATGATACTGATGAATATATTGAATAATCATAAGAACAATATTATATTTAAATAATTATCCTACTTCTTCTATACAATCTCCTAATCACACATTAGAATAAGATGAAAGTAATAATTAAATACATAGTGCACTTTTTGATGTTTCTAGCATGTCATTTAAGAAATAATATACAATATATTCATACATAAATGATAAAAATATGGATGTTCATGATTTTTTTCCTCACAATGATACCTTTATTAAAACAAAAAATATTGGCACTCCTTTTTCTCAACTCGAATGTGATATTAGTTCTTCTCTTGAAGTGAATCATAATGTTCATTTCCCTTATCTTGAAATGACAAATGATACAAATTAATGTGATGTTCCCTTCCATTCTCATGAAAGGAAAAATTATTAAAATGAGTGTGATGTTAATTTTATTTTAGAATGACAAATGATGCAAATGAATGTCAAGTTATTTTCCCTGCTCTTGAGATGACAAATGAATGTGATGTTTTTCTTCCCTCTCTTGAAATGGAATATGATAGCATGCATTTTTATCATAAAAATAAATGTGATGATATTTATTATACATTACATGAGACTTAAATTAAAACACAATGAAATGATATTTCTATGATTTCTCTAGAACCAAAATGTACTCCAAGAAATGTGATGATAATCCCAAGTTACGTGTTGGTTGAATTTTTTTTAGGGGGAGAAATCAAGAATTTTGGTCAACAATGTGGAGATAAACTCCCTCTCATATTTGAAGATAGAGTGACCTTTATTAAAAATCAAATACAATACTGGAAAATAAAATATTTACAACAAAAATGTGTCTTTATGGGGGTTTTGTACTTTTAAACTAGAAGTAAGAAAAGGTGGAAAAAAATAAAATAGGAAAGGTACAAAGAATTTAACATAGTGAAGGGAGAAAAAGGTGAGTGGAGAGGAAAAATAAAGGGTAGTTTTCATATTTTAAACATATAAAAATGTTATAACTACCTAAGATTTTATATAATGTCAATGGAAACCATTTTCTTAGAAAAGGGAAAAAAATATAGGCTCCAAGCATAAGCACAAAGTCCATACACCATGGAGATTTTGAGCTTGGAAAGACTTATAAAAAATCATGTATTATCTGGAAGAAATAAATAGAGATGCATTTCCCTAATTTTACTTAATTGTCATCATTTTAAATTATTTATATAAGTTATGGCATATTCTATATAAAGGATAGTAAATCATATTACAATTTAACAACAATATTCTAATAGATTTGAAAGGAAAAGAATAAAAATAAATGAACACGCTCACAAGTAATATTCACCCTAAAAAATTCTAAGAAGAAATTATTATGAATTCCTCTCTTATTTATTCTTCATTGTATTGTATACATAAATCTCTTCTTTCTCCTTTTCCAAAAATTCTTTTCTGAGTCAAAATCCCCATTATAATGTATGAAACCCATATTTATATCTTAGGAGGGTGTAACCACCTTGTAACAATCTAATAACCACCTACGTAACCAAATTTTTGGTAATTTGTTTTGATTTTACTATTAATTTTTCATTTACAACTTGAAAAAATTAAAACATAATCATTTTAAGTGTTTACAAAAAGTGTAATAGAGAAATAGAAAGTCAGAGAGAGAAAAAGTGACTTGGATATGAAGAAGAAGATAATTAGTTTTGCTTAGACAGACCTTGTTCAACTAATAAAACTATCTTTGACTCTTCCTTTTATGATGATTTGAACTTGTATATTATAAACCTATGATTAGTCTATGGTGTGCCCTAACACACACACCCCATTTTCAAATTTTCTAAAAATAGGGACCCATTGTTATAAAAACATCTACTTAGGGAACTAGGATCCTAAATATCTATGACTAGGGTATCATGTATTTGTCATAAGGGTTATTTATAAATATATGGCATTTCCCAAGTAAAAAATTTTAAAATATAAGCTTAAAATAATATCTTAAGTCATTTCAAACCTTAGATTTTCCATAATTTTTACTTTGATATAATTTATATATTAACAAATCTAATGTTTATATGTATTAGTATGTATATGTTGATCACATGATTAATAGCCAAAGACCATTGATTTCTTCAAATCGGGCCATAGTAAATATTTTATGTATTTGTGACATGTGTTACTCTTGCATCATTCAAATTTTTGGATGATTACAAAAGCTTAAGTCTTTCAATCCCCTGAGCCTCCCAAGCTCTACAAACATGTCATGCAAGATATTCATGATAAAAATAAAGATAGAAAATTCACTTGTTTACCATCAAACTTAATAGTTTCATATACCCGTGAACTTTTAAGCTTCCAAGTTATTGATTCATTGGGCCTCTGAGATCTCTCCACATGTCTTGATCATGGCAATTTTCATACAAAAGAAGGTTAAATGGTTTTTAAATCTATAGACTAATGTCTTGAGCTTCTAAAATTATGGGGTTTTGAATGATCAACACTAGTCACATTCATGGTAATCTACATCATTATAATGTTAAGTAGTCCTTTGGTCAACAATCTAATGATCTGAGCTCCTAATTCTATAATCCCTTGATATCACTCCATGTGTCTCGATCATGTTGACCCATGAACATGGAATGTTATTCACCAAAAGGAATACCAATATAATATCCAAAGCTCCCATGCTTATAGTGCATTAATATTATGCCATGTGGCACTTACCACTACAAGACATACCAAACACAAATAATAAATTTAAATAGATGATTTAATGAGAACATTACATATGGCACTAACCAAGTAAGGTATGGTCAACACATAAGGAAGAATGTTTGATAGTATGGCAAAGAATCAAGTTAATGAATGCCTAACAACTATCTCAAAATAATGAATGGGCATGAATAATTAACTAAATATCACCACTTGTTAAAAAAGGGCACCACCAAAGTTGGTTGGCATATTAAAATCAAAATGAGCATTAAATACACAATCCTAAAAGTAATATATATGAAATCTTTGAAAATTAATTCACTTTACTATTGCTCTATTGATCAATTGATTGCATTCTCTAGCTTCCTCAATGTCCAATGATCCCTAAATTATTTTAGTCACCAATCACCAAATGGATCACTACAAAACCTCATAGGATTTACAGTGATTAAAATATATCAAAGGCTTCTTCATCAAAACAAGGTAAGCCCTTAGTCCCATCCCCATTCTCATTTACAGGATCAACATAATATAAAGACATAGTATTTGAGAAGAGTGCTTTGATTTTCAAGTTCACTCACTATTTGACATTATGGGAAGATGTCAAATCAATTTAGTCCTACTCTATAAAGGATTAACTCTCTCTAGAATCCAAACAATATATACATGATTTGCTCATAATTAAGGAATAGGGTCTCCACTACGTTGTAGCCAAACTAGAAGTAATGCCATCCATTGACCTCTTAAAAGTTTTATTCATTAATTAAAATACTATAGGTGAGATATTTCATGTGAGTAAAGTCTATAACACCTTTTATTACATATTATGGAGGGTGTTTCAATGGTACCTTAAGCTTCCTTATCCCAAAACTACCTAAAATCAAGTCTCATCTAATGTGTGGCTTGAGCACAACACTATAGATGGGAAGGTAAATAAATGACTTAAAAGGGGAAAAAGGCTATATACCAAGGGCTAAATTTATATGAATTTAATTATTAATTTTAGACCTTGGTTTTCCATAGTAATTAAATTGTTGAACATATTATATGGGTTCCCAAGTATTCTTTATGTTTAGGTCGAATGGGTACCACTATTGGACATATTGATGACAACTAACAAATTTGTATCCATAAGAGAGATTATCAATGTAAGGCTAAAAAAATAGATACTCTACCCTAATATGAGGCCCAAGGATGAAAGTTTATATATGATGTCCTACTTATTGGATGTGGTGATGGTTAATATATATAAGTCATATGGCCAAAAATGGCAACCATCAATTGAGTATTTGGGAAACAATGTTAGGGAACATTTATCCTTCATGTTTATTCACAGGTATAGGAATGATGTCAAAATAATAAGAAATGAGGTATATCATCATATATACCAAGCTATATAGGGCACCCCAATTCCTAGACTATCTAAAAATATAACAAGGGTACTCATCAAAATGGGTGATTAATGGTTTTACCTAGATGTAAATGTCATATGAGTAGAGGGTACTAGGATTTCTCCTTTTATACTAAATCATCATGTTCTTTATCAAACTATATAATAAGATATATCTTACCAATTTTTTAATAGCATTAATGAATAATTAGGCTAGAGACACTTGGCCCACTACTTCAAAATGCCCTTAAGCATTGGACAACACTAGTATATGACTAGGTCACATTTTCAACTTAAAACTTGTAGCTTAAACCATATATGGATTAGGAACCCAAGAAAATGATAATGGGCTACCTCAAAACCATCTTAAATAATAAATTCATTTTTTTAATTATCACTAGACTTATGATCATGATCCAATCTTCTTGAATGCCTCAGATGACTCTAAAGTATGGATAAAGATGAAGGATAGATAGATATCTATGATAGTGGCATAGGCTCTAAAACTATAATCTATAGGCCATAGAAGAAGAATATTATAATGTATGGAGTCAAAAATGGCCTCCATCTCCATCACAAGGCTCTCAACCACCAGATTAGCCTATTTCCCCAAAATCAAAAGCCATAGAAGAGGTAGATCAATCTAGGAGTAAAATCCCAAACTCAAGAAGGCATTTTTATAGGAATTCCCAGTCCTCAATTTCCTTCCACTTTCACATCTTCATATGAGCAAGTCTTGAGGATAGTAAAAAAATGGAAAAACCAGTTATTACCTTAGCTAGTCAAAAGAATAGTAATTTTGTGATGATGCATTTGCCTCCTCTCACCTTGATCACCTAAGTGAGCCTTCTAAAATTATTTTAGTCA
Organism: Torreya grandis; assembly: GCA_037957365.1. Taxonomy (NCBI): domain Eukaryota; kingdom Viridiplantae; phylum Streptophyta; class Pinopsida; order Cupressales; family Taxaceae; genus Torreya; species Torreya grandis. The sequence continues at coordinate 819,038 of JARHVA010004557.1, read as the reverse complement.
TCTTTCACTTCATTTCTAACTCCCTCTAGCTCTTTTAAATCTCCTAAGTCCCCTCAGGGAACCCCTATACTCTACACACCTTCCACTTCATCATATTCATCTCCACCTCCTACCATAGTTATTTCCACAACCCCTCTACCATCTCATTGACCCTCCACTCCAGCTATCTTCACATACTAGAGGAAGCACAAGGATTCCCATACTCCTTACTAGGATATAAATATAGAAGAGAGAACATCACTTGATTTACCTATCATTAAATAAGTTATTAAAGAAGAGGAGAAAGATTAGAGGTTACCATGAAGTTGAGAACTAGAGAAATTTATATCTCTTGTTGATTATCCATTAGAAGAAGAAAACCAAGAGATGGGAATAGCACATCTAAATGATTAAGAAGATGAGCTAGAGAAATCAAAATATTTGAGTCTGGGAGAAGGGGAAGGAGGATACACCTTGGTCAGGCTCACCCTATAACAAACTTAGAAGATTGTTGAGGTAGTTTCTTCCATAATTTATTTATTACCTAATGTACAAATTCCAATTGTAAGTTTACCTACACTAATTCCTATTATTGCATCTTCCACTTCCATTATCATTAGTATAGATTCTAACATTATTTCCACACCAAAATTAATATGGAATCCTAGAAAAATCCATTTTGAAATTTTGGTTACAATTTCCATTTTTAATAATCCAAAAACTCTAAGAAAGAAGGTGACCCAAAAAGATATTTCCATGTCCCATCCATTGGCTCTACCAAAAGTAACCATGAATGTGGAAATAACCCTAGGGTTGACCAAATTCCTTATTGAGGTGACACCAATGAAATAAACCTCTCCATGTCAAGTGGTTGGCCAAAAACTTCCCCAATTTCCCATATAAATAAGTGCCTCACTACCAACCATTGTGACCACCTCCCTTCTTATGACCTCTCAACCTTCTACATCTTCATAACTTGCCCAAGGAGAAGAAGCAGGTGAACTAATAGTTCCTCAATGGGTAAGGGAGAAGCAAAATGTCTAGTATGAAAGGAAAAATCTATTTATGACATAAATTCCCATACTTTTTACATGATTTGACAAAGAAAGCGGGACCATACAGAGAGTGAGGAAGAGGAAAATGATAAGTATAAGGATAAAGGGAGAGATAGAATTTGAGCAGAGAGAAAATTTATTCTCACTAGCCAATAGACCCAAGAGGAACCCCAATGATCCTATCAAGTACATTGAATTGTATATTATATTGGGTTGAAATTAAAAGAGATACATTGAAGTATCAAGGAAGCCTTGAAGAGGTGGAAATAAACTAATATTATACATGATCCATAGGAAGTAATTGCTAAGGTACATAGTGTAATTACAAATCCATACAATATTTTATTCAATATTAGAGTATCCAAGGTAGCTAGTCAGACCCATAGAAAAAATATTATCACACTATGGAATGGATTGAAGGATAAATAAAGGATATTGAATTTCCTAGTCCAATGTTCTAGTATTAGTGCCATTGATTAGTTTAATATGATGACCAATATGGATGCTTCTCAGTTTCTTAATTATGTGATTTCCAAAAGGGATGCCTCCTTAAATTGGCATAGATCAATGAATAATTTGTCAAGTTTTTTATTAATCATAAAGTGAAACCACTATGAATTTTGGTAGATATACAGGTAATTAAGGTGATTACCTAAACATGGGAGTTGATAAATTTGCCCAATTTTGACAATCTTCTCCACCTAAATTTTCAATAATTGAAACAAGTAGAAGGTACTATATATAAGACCAATGAAGAAGTTATATAGTTGGTAAGTTTTTCCAAAGATATAGTGATAAATGTTGAAGCCTTATTAGTTGAGTTTAAAATCTTAGAGGTAGATTAAGATAGGTTAATAATTGAGGTAATCAATATTTAGGAGACTTCACTACTATATTTTGAAGTAATAGATAAATGATTTGATACAAAATATGCAGTGGGTGAAGTGATAAAGGCTAAAGAGGTAGCTTATGGGTCTACAAAACACACAACTAGTAGTTAGTATCCTCTAGCTTTATAACACTCAGTCTACACCATAGTTACAACTATACTATCTTCATCGACTATCCAAATAGTGGCATTACATCAATATTCTAATTTTAGAATAATTATGTATTTTCATGACTTTCATCAAAGTGGGACTTTATTTCTCCATCTATGATTGTACATGCATAATTTATTTTTAGCTAGCAAAAGTATTTTTAGTGTTATCATTATAACATGCATCATTGAATGAATTTTAAACTAGAGGTTCAATTTTTGGACTTGTAATATTAGGAAAATCTTGAAGATATGAAGCCTTACCCATCCCAAAATTATAAATACACGTAACCTCCACATCACAAAGGGAGGAGAATTTTAGCTATTGAGATTAATAGTAAATTCAAATAAAACTTTCTTAACTTAGTCTTGATGTGCAAATCTTCATTCTTCTCCAATTCTATGAATTACTTGGGACATTCCATAATTTTGTTATATTAGTGCTTAAAATTGTGTATGATGTATCTATTTTAAATGCATTCTTTCATATTTAGCTATAGCTTATTTAAATATCTTTTACATGCTTATCATAAGCCTCTTATAGATGTGAAACAATAATATGGCAATTAGGCAACCTTTGATTCATGCATGTTTGAGTATGTTGTTCTCTTCTTTATTTTTACTCTTAGACTGCATTTGATTGTTTGTGTGCTAAAAAAACTTGCAATAAGTATTGGTCTAGATTATTTATCTTACTTGAGCTAAAATACTAGTCTTGAAAGGCTTTATCCTTGAATTTTTCATAGACCTTCCTTCTTTGCCTTACTCTTCCCTCTCTTTTTTTAGTTTCTATTAAAATTATACCCATATTAGTTAGAATAATCAATTTTTCATCCACTCTAGTTAGATTTAGGTTTACCCATAGCCAATTAACCCATGGTAAATAATCTATGTCACTTAACCACTATTTCACAAACAAGTTGTTATATAACTAAAACCCTACAACTCATGCTTTGGAGTAATCCTATTCACCAATCCTAAAATGTTAGAGACAACCTCGTAATAAATTATGTGTTTGTATATGAAAACCACATCAACAATTTAGATAATACCTTCTCTTGTAGGAGCAAGTGTATGAGTTAAACATGCAATCCACTTGTATGATGCATTAGTAGCCTCTATGATACTATTGAAAAGTCTCAAGAAATTTAAAGTGATATATTTAGTTTCATAATGGATATTGCTCAACTTAATCATAGCTTATTTTTTTAATGTTTCTATTTTAAACAAATCTTATTTCACCATCTTATGAAACTATTCTTTCAATTATGTGGTTGTATATGCATTTGATTTATCTTTATTCAATAATTCAAAATGAACCACCCAAATTTTAGAACATACCTTTGGATTCATTTCATCATAGCATTTTTCATGAAATTGAGAGTATTTTAAAGTTTTATCTAGATCATGGTTTTTCTAATTCATGTATTGAGCTTACAAACATGAATAGTTTTGTTCAACTTTATCAAGGATACCTTCTAATACCAATGAATTATCATCCATGATAGCTATATCTCTCAAGTATATATTCATATTTTTTTCCATATTCCTAGTCATTTCTTAGCATCTAGGATTTTATCTTAGATTTTCACTTGACTAGAATTGATGAGAACATATATTCTTTGATTTTCACCAATAAATTTAAAATTGCTAAGAAGTAGATCTTCAACATAGGACTCCATAATTTTACAATGATTTCTATACCTAATGATTTCATTGATCATTTCCTTATCAATCTCAAATTTAGAGCTTGGTATTTATATTTTGGAATAGATTGATGCAAGTGCAGTGATCACTTCCTAAGAAGTTTTACCTATATTCAATATATGTTTGATGTATAATGAAATCATACATACTTTTTCCTCCAACCATTATTATTTTTTCATCCCTTTTTATATCATTTAGATCATCTTGGTTGCAGTCACCTTGAAATTGTGAATATTTCCTTTAGGAGTAAATTCACCAAGATCAATCTTGTTGATGTTTTAATTGGCCAAAGTCATTTTGTCCTACTTATTTTCTACAAGAGGTTAGGAAATCTCTATAAATTATGCACTTAAAGAATAAATAATCAACCTAAAATTATTCTTCACCTTTATATTTTTTGTAGGACCTTATATTATATTAGCAACAACATCAAAATCAATCCCTGCTAATGTGAATGTAGGTTATCTCTTGTTCATTATCTAGTATACCCATGAATAAGACATATCTCCCTTTGAATTATCTAATGTAGTACTTAAGTAAATCAAGGGATTCAATGAATATTAATTTTATAAGGATGATACAAGAATATATCCAAGCTTAACTAATTATGGAAGAGAAATAACTTGTTGCACAAGGAAAATAGGAAGTGGAGATGGAGACCGAACTAGGAACGAGGATGGTGGAAGTGGAGGGGAAAATGGAAGAGATGAAGGAACTATTGATTTAATGGGAGTAATAACAATGGGAAAGGGTATTGAACCCAAATCAAAGGCCAAGAAATTTTAAGTGGTGTTATCAATCAACATTAAAGGATCAATCTCTTGTATGAAATTTGCACTGTCATATGGATTGGGCCTCTTGATTTAGATTTTTTACTTTTATGGATCATCCTCGCATGTCTATTTAGGATGATTTTTATGTCGGGATCTTCTCCATCTAATACTCTTATGGCAGCCAAACTAGAATATATTGTGAATGTTTTGGTCCCAAAATATTGAGCATTTAGAGTAGAATAAGTCTATTATTTCCCTCTTGAAGTTACTTCATATTTTAGATGACTTTATAAAGTATATTCTCTCACCTTTTTCTCATACCAAGTTATCAATATTTATAGCATGGTTTGTGTGCATTTTTCAATGTATGTCAATTCTCTTATTGACAAATTGATTAGAGGAATGGTTGAGGTGAATCTTTTCATAAAAAATATTTGCCATAGTGTCAGTGCCATCATCCTCAAAAAAAAATTGCACCTTTAAAATTTTAAGGATTCCATATTTTTCAAGGTCATTTTTGGCCATTTTTGGCCCACATATAAATCTCCTACATAGTTTGATGAAGCAGTGGATCAAAGGTGTATAAATGGATCCAACATTTGCAAATAGAGAGGATCCAAGCAAGGTTTTCTAAGGATCTAGCAATAGTTTTCAAGGATAAGCCTAGAAGCCAAAAGATAAGTGCAAAATGTTTTATTAAGCTAAGTCTTTACTTGTTCATTCTTTTAGAATTTGCAATGACTAAGTGTTTCTTTTCTTTTTGGACTCTTTTTTCACCAAGTGTTTATTCTTTTAGAGGTTTTGTTTTCAGGGTTTTTGTCTAAGTGTCAGGAATTATTTCAGACATTTTATTTAAAGAAATTTTCCCAAAGGATATATTTTCAAAGTAAATGTTTTAGATATTTTTTTTGAAACAACTTTGCCAAATGATTCTTTCCAAAAGGAAAAGACCATTTCAAAAGTTTTGAAAGACCATTTCAAGATTTTTGAAGGGTCCATTCCTTTTTTTCTTGAAAGGTCATTTAAAAAAAATTGAGGGAAATTTCAAAAGGATAAGGGGCACTTTTCAAAATCTAAAATATCTTTTTCAAAAAGAAAGGAACTTCTAGGCAAAATGGTCCATTTTCAAAGTTTTGAAGGGTCTAAGTAAAAATTCCAAAGACATTATTTCTTTCAGATAAATTATCCATGGCAAAGTGATAACCAAATTATTTAAAAGAAAATTTCATCTGAAAGTGTCAAAATAATTCCTTTGGGAGAAAAGTCTGAAAATAAAAGGCTACAATGAAGTCTAAAAAAATTCATTCGAAGGAATAGCCTGAAGAAAAGCCAATGGATTCTTTCAAAAAAAAGGCTAAAACAAATAGCCAAAAGAGATAAGTTTGGGAAAATAACCTAAGGAAATTATTCTAAAGGAATTATCTACAGGAAATGGTCAAAGAAAAAAAATTAAATAAATTGATGATGTTCATGCTAGTGTCAAATTTAAATCACATAAAATAGCCATTGGGATTCAAATATCCCATGTTGAGCCTACAAATGTAAAAATCTAAACCCCTACAATTATCCAATTAGATTTGTATGGACTTATATCGACATAAATGGGTACAAGTAAACCAATTTCCTTAAATTGGTTTTCCATCTATATGGAAGATCTAACCTAGGTTTAAAGTTAGGAATTGGTAGGTGAAATTAATGGAGAGGTCATCATCCTTCGACATGGCCATCATCTCTGACAAAAAACCATTCAATGAAAAAGTAGCATGGCTTGGTCTAGATTCAGAGTTATGAGGATTTTTTCCTTATACATGCAAAAAAATTGAGATATGACATGGGCATGATAGATGAAAATCAAGTGATTAGAAAAGGTAGCTCAAGCATTAAAGATGTTCTTGGAGAATTTCTTGTCTTCTAGCATGTTTACTAATTAATGAGGGGCTTGAGGAGACTTGTGGTGATCTTGGATGATTAATTTCGTGGTCAAGGAAGTTACACACTCTGAATGTAAAACATTTCAAGGATATATTGGTGGTTGTATCCATTTATGACCCCTATCTCTATTTTCTCATGAAATCCCCTTCTTCTCTCATCATTTTTTTCTATATATATAGTGTTCTAAGCCTAAAAAGAGATCCCTTGACTGGTGATAGAGTCACTCTATCAAAATCACTTTGTAAAAACTCTCTTAAAGCAATAAGATAAACTTTTTTTGATCTTAGCTTGAAGTCAAGTAAACATTATTGGAGTTTAACTTGTAGATGTATGTCCCTTTTCATCATCTATAGATTCTCTATGTATCTTGAATTAATTATTTTGGTTCTTTGCAGGTTGTGTAAAGTGTTAGACATTGGTCCCTTTCTTAAAGTGTCACAAGTTTATAGTGTCTCATACAGACCTATTTTTTTTGTCCTTCAAATTGAAAGTTTCCCCTTCGACCTCCACACAAAATACTTATGCTTGTGATCTTGAGATAGGATCAAATTATTTTATGTCTTGGTTAGGTTCATTAGTAGTTGTTAAGGTTTTTAGGCTAAAAGTGTATCATTTCATGTTTGTTGCATCACCATCCTTAGCTTAGATGTTCCCTTCCATGTTATTTTCTCTCCCTTTTCCTTAGTCAATAGTAGATTTTAGTGTGGGAAACAAGTTGAAGTGAAGCATCTAAGGATCTAGCCTCATTAAAAATCCTAGAGGTTTGACCTCATTATAGGATACCCACAGCCTGAGGTTGTTCCAATATTATAGCTAGAAGTGAGAGAGCCTAACAAACTCTCCCACAAGGGTGAAATTATAGCCTAAAATAGTTTTTAGCATGACTGGTGGGACCACTTTGAAGGAAGATTAGTCAATTTTGATGCTATTTTGATCAATTTGTAGCAGTCATAGCTTTCATTTTTTAGTATCTAGTAACTCTAAAGAATAATCAATAATCTAGTCACAGAACAATAGCTATCTTTCATGTCAAGGGTGACTACGAGATCATCTTCTAGAAGTATTCCTTTTGAATTTGTTAAACTCCACTTAAATTCAACCAAAAGGTTAAGGTTTTCCCATACTCACCCATACGTAGGAAACCATTTTCCTAAACCAGTCATGAGGTATACCTATGCAAGAAGACCTTTATTAGCCCCTTTTATTACCATGATCCCCCAAAGAGATTTTGTAGGCTCCAGTGGCCAAATTCCTTTGAATTTGCCATAATAAAATCCCGTACTAGTAGTAGCTCTAAAAAACATCAAATATTTTATAGGAGACCAAGTCATAACCCTTATTGAACACATAAATGATAGCTAATTTTTGCAATATCCATAATGTCATTATATAAAATATAGCTATTAGACTATTTTTGTATCCCTTAAGAGAAAATATTTAGATTGGTATAGAGGCTTAGCTCCTAATTCTATTCAATCATAGAATCAACTAAGAGAGGCCTTGTGTAGAATATTTGAAGATTAGAGTGACCATTTGTCACTAGCATAATAGCTTACCACAATTAAGAGAGTCCCCTATGAATTCATGTAAGATTTCAACACAAGATTCCAAAAATCTTGGGATAGAATTCTAGCCTTTGTTAGACTATCCCCTAACTTTGTGTTCCTATACTACTTGTGTAGACACCTAAATCTAGTCACCGATAACCTCCAACTACGCTTTTGACCAATTTCTATCTAAAATGCACAATTTGGCCTAAAAACACTAAAACATGCTAAATCATGTGAAACTAACATATTCAAGTGTTGATTTTGGTGAGGGTATCCCTAAATGGGGAAATCTAATTTATAGGCTAGCTAACTTTGATCAGATCATTTCCAATCAAAATGCCAATTTTGCACCTAGGTGCTCTGGATTGCTCTTTCCTATCAAATATTTTGCAGTAGCTATGCACCATTGCTTTTTATTTTTTACAATATCCTAAATGGAATAATGGTTCTAATGCATCTGACATTAATTTCCAATTCCAATCCAGTCAAATTTTGGACCAATAACAAGGCATTTTGATCAATTTGGGTAATTTGTGCACAAAGTGCTTAAACATGCTTAAGATAGAATTAAACCAAATTAGAGCCTAATTAATAATTCCATGGAAACTTGTTGAATACTTATTTTTGGAAATGAATATTAAATATTTGCATCATCAAATGACCTCATTTCTTGGGAAAACATTCCTAGGCCATAAATGACACAAATATCAAGATTCATGTCTCCCATGCCTCATCAAAGCCCTCTATGTCTCTTAATTACTCCTCTATTCAAAATATTTATGAGAAAATTTACCAATTTTAATTTCATAATTGGATTAATATTTAGCCACACATCTCAATCTCATAATGGATGGTTCAGGTTGATTCTAGACATTTGCAATTTTTAATAAATAGAGAGGCCATGAACATTATTTCTAAGATATTTTGGTGCAAAGTTATAATGCACAAATATATTCAAGAATCCATTGAAATTAGTGTTACCATGTCAAATTGATTCTAAGCCAAGATAAGCCACAAGCCAAAGGTGGTAAGGAGATATGGAGGTAGCCAAGCTTCCTTTGATGAAGACTTCATGAGCACAAACCAAGAAAGCCACTACAACAAGCATTTTGAAGCATCCAAGGAAGGTAAAAGAGAGATTCTTTTGCATTTTAGTTGTGTTTTTTATTCATGTTTGTTAACTAATATCTCCCTAGTGTCTAGGCCTAGAGATGTTATGCTAGTTAGTGTGTTTTTTTCATTTTGGAACTAACACCATACTAGCCATCCTCTCTTGAGTCAAATTCCTAGATCACAACTTGAAGGATATAAATAGTGACATGGTTGTAATGATCCAATCCATGGGAGGGGACATATTTCCAGATGCTTATGAGGTGGCTATTAAAGCAAAAAATTGCATAGTTTAAGTTGGCAAGCTTTCTCCTAGGCCCCCAATGCCTTTTTTCCATAAAATTATACTACGCCCTATGGTTATTCCCCCACTTGATTTTATTCTTCCAACTCTAATAATTGTTGTTATACCTTCACATAAATACGAAAGGGCATCCATTAGTGGATCAGGTGATTCTTAAGAGTAAAAAAGTTACTTATAACTTAAGATCATGCTCCAATCCTTAGGAAATGATGTGGTAAATGTTAAAAGGTAGTAAACTTAGTTCAATAAACCTTTTCAGGCTCCATATCATCCTTAGCATCAATCTTATCAATGTAATAGACCCCCCTTCAAGGGAAATTTCCAAAACCAAAACCATGAGCAAGGGAAAGGAAAACCTAGCTACAATAAGCATATCAGCTATAGCCCAAATTTTGTAGGCTCTTCCAACTCCTTGGTTCCTATTCAAAACAATATGGCTTAAGATGTTAAAGGGACCATACATTGGGATCAATATTTTAGGCAATCTATTTTCCCAAATAATTTATTTAACCATGCCTTAAATGACCAATGGTAGTAGGCTATTACGTATGGATATAATTAAGCCTTAATGGCTCAAAATATAAAGCCCCCCATGATGACAAAACTAAGATAGTCTCTACAAGACCAAGGATTTAATCAATTACCAAACTAGTTGGATGTTTCAATGGTCATTAGTAATTAAGACAAGTGTTATGTACTTAATCAATGGGCTAGTTCTAACCAAACATACATTTTAGTGGTAGTTAATACAATATTTCAAAATAAGGAATATGGATGGTAATCATGAGGTGATAAAATAACCTCCTATCATTATTCCTTCATTGCCTAAGCCTAATGAGCTTGATACCACTCCAAAGGTCTCAACACCTCTCAAAAATTAGAATTAAGGGGCCCATTTTGATTTAATAAACTCAAAAATTTAATAAAAAATATTAGTGGCCCCTAAAGCTCATGTAGTGGTTGGTGGTCCACTAATAAACAATGTTGAGCATATAAATAAATATAATGTGAGTGTACCGATGTGGGACATGCTTTCCATGCTCGATCAGGTGGATATCTTTCAAGAAGGTTTATATAAAATAAGTGTTATAATAACTATAGGTAGACAACAAAATAAAGAAACTAATGTCTTCACCAATGCAACCCAAGGTCCTATGGGAGAAGGATCAAGTAAAGTGGTCAAACCTCCTCCATTATACATTTCATTAATCATTGGTGATTCCTTAGTACATAATTTCTTGGTAGATAGTGGACTTAACACTTCAGTAATGCTAAAGTCTATAGCTAATCAACTAAACCTCGAATATGAGCCACATACTAAGGGATTTCTATAGCTTGATGGTTCCTCCATAAAGTTTTCTAGTATCATCAAGGAATTGAGTTTGACCCTACATGCTTATCCTAACGTTTTAGTGTTTCAAGATGTGTTGATCCTTGATGTAACTCCTCACTTTGTGTTATGCCTCTCTAGAGAATTCATAGCCAAAATTAGGGGTTATCTACCATCGGTCTGGTTTTGTATGGAATTTATAACAAGGTATGGGACTAGGTAATCAATAAAGGTTTCACCCATGTCATAATTTCACATTAAGCCCCATCAACCAGATAACATAAACCTAAATTATACTATCCATGATGAGGCTGAATTTACAATTGGTCAATAACTGAATACTTATCTTGAGGGGATTATAGACTTGTTATTAGATGAGTTATGAGTGGATAATCAATTTCTCAACCCTTTGGAAGGTGCTAAATAAATATACATGGGTGTCTATTTGCTACATTATTAAAATCAACTCATGCCTTCCCTCATTGGACCTAAAGAAGACCTCAATGGTATGTGGAAGTTGTTCTTTAATGGTTTAAGGAGAAAAAATGGAGAATGTGTAGGGGAAATGTTGGTTTCCCATTTAGATGATAAGTTTTTCTCCTCTTATAGGTTTTATTTTAGTTACTCCTCCAATGTATCAGAATATGAAGGCCTAATCTATGGCCTCCAATGGGCTAGTAAGAGGGGAATGAAGTAGTTTCAAGCATATAGAGATAGTTAACTTATAGTAGACCAAGTTAGGGGGATGAACATTATAAACAATCCTTTGATGAGGTCATACAAAAATATATTATGGGACGTAATTTAATATTTCAAATCCTTTAACATTCAAGCTATGCCAACGAACCAAAATCAACATGCTAATAGGTTGGTGGCTATGGGAGCCTAGTTTGATATTCCAAGTAAGTTAAAAGAGGCCAAGGTTCAAAAACATGCCAAGGTGGTGATGAGGCCATTAATACTAGATAATGAAACCCATTGATAGGTCTTTGAAAATTAAAAACAAATTGCTTGTTTCTTACAGGAAGAAGAAGAGTTTTCCTCAATGAACCAAGGTAAATTTCAACATCAGTATGAGGATCAAATTTTTCAACTAAAGTCTAAAAAACCTCATAAAGGGTTGGTTACCCTTTAAATTATTTTACATTAATGAGAACATATAATTAAAGACAAGTTAGTGATGTCAACTGATGAGGAAAACTATGAAGGAGTCTTTATTTTTAAGGATAAGCTCCTTAAGCTTGGGAAGGTACACTATGAGGCAGAAAGGCATGCTTTCATTGAAATTTTTAAGGAATATTTAGACATATTTACTTGAGAATATAGTGACCTAAAAGGTTTTGATCCAAATTTATCCCAACATACCATAGAACTAGAGGCCAATGCTAAACCTATGAGGCAAAAGCAAAGGCCCGTTAACCCCAAAATAGAAGAGCTTATGAGGAGAGAGTTGACCAAGTTAATTGAATCCAAGATTATTTTTCCCATCAAGCACTCATAATAGCTAGCCAATTTGGTGCCTGTAAGGAAAAAGAGTGTGGAGATTAGACTATGTGTTGACTTTAGAGATCTAAACATGGTCTCCTTAAAGGACCACTACCCTCTACCATCTATGGAGCATCTTCTTCAAATAGTGGCAAGCTCAGAATGTTTTTCTCTTTTAGATGGATATTTAGGTTACAACCAAGTATTAGTAAAGAAATAAGATCAGTACAAGACTACCTTTACCACCAAATAAGGCATGTATGCATCTAAAAGATGCCTTTTGGCTTATCAAATGCTGGGGAAACTCTCCAAAGAGCTATGGACATGGCTTTCCAAGGGCTACTGAATCAAGTGGTGTTAGAATACTTGGATGACATCACAATTTTATCAAAGGATGCCAGTGAACACATGAACCACCTAAGGTTGATCTTTGAGAGATGTAGAGAGTATGGGATCTCTTTAAATCCTAAGAATTATGTGTTTATTATACATCAAGGTAAAATCTTGGGACATATTATCTCAAAATAAGGATTATCTATTCATCTCTATAGAATAAGTGTCATCTTAGCCTTACCCTTACCCAAGCATAAGAAAGAAATCTAGAGTTTCCTTAGGAAAATAAACTTCATGAGAAGGTTTATACCTAGATTTTCAAATTTGGTCAAGCCCATCATTACCATGCTTAAGAAAAACCAAGTGTTCACTTGGTTAAATAAATGTAAATTACCATTTAAGGCTATCAATCAAGCCATTACCCAATTACCCACACTCATGAATCCTAATTTCTCAAGATATTTCATATTTTATGCCTTCGATAATATTTATAATATATTAAATAGTTGATTCAAAAGAATGGTGAAGGGCATGATAATCCAATAGAATTTTTTAGCTAGGGGATTGAGGGGTATGAGGTGAGGTATAATTTCATATAGAAGCAAGTCCTTGTGGTGGTAAGAAGCCTTAAAATTTTCAATCTAATTCTCTGCAAAATAAAAATATATCTTATGGTGTCTCATCCTAGAGTGAGAGACCTCCTTCTTAACAAAGACTTGAATGAAAAGAGGGTTGGTTGGATTACCAAGGTCATAGAGTATGATGTGGAGATCAAGGTCAATAAGATAGTAAGAGGCAAAGGCTTGTGTGATAATATAGTTGATCACCTTCATGAAGACAAAGAGATTGTCTTGGTAACACAAGAAACCCCACAAATAGATGCATCTCCACCTCACACTAGTTGGCTCCAAGATATAACACATTTATTGATAATATGTGAGTGCCCACAAGGTATGCATAGGGCAAAAATAAGGTATTTTAGACATCAATCCATACCTTATGCATTTTGTGATGGGGTTTATTCAAAATAGGACTAAATGGAGTGCTATTAAGGTGCATAGATGATGACCAGGTGACAAGGCTCTTAGAACAATTCCATAATGGGCTTGCAGGAGGCCATTTTACTCCAAGGACCATAGCCACAAAGATAATGAGCATTATTTATTACTAGCCTAACATCTTTAAATATGCATATGCATGGGTAAGGAAGTGTTAGAAGTATTCTTTCTTTATGGGTAAGAAAAGATTGGTAGCCCTTCCTCTCAATCCAATTGAAGTAGAGCAACTCTTCATGCAATGGGGGATAGATTTCATAGGAATGATCAACCCTCCATCAAGTGTAAGACATAGATGGGTACTTAAAAAAATTGACTACTTCACTAGGTGTATGGAAGTCATTGTGTTGAAAGAAGCTAATGAAGGTGCAGTCTTATACTTCTATGATAACATTATGACTAGGTTAGGTATTCCATCCACTATCATTTTGGATAATGCATTAGCATTCCTCAATCTAAAAATAAGTGAATGGGCTCTGAAGATGGGCATCTACCTCATCACCTCTTCCAACTATTACCCTGAAGGAAATGGATTGGCTGAGTCCACAAATAAAAATTTGTTAAGAATCATCAAGAGAACTATGTAAGAGAATTAGAGGACATGGCACACTAAACTAAAGATAGCCTTATGGGCTGATAGGGTGACTCTTAAAGCTACCATTGGCAATTTTTCATATGTCTTAATATATGGAAGGGAGGCCAAGTTGCCCATTTCTCTTGAATTTCTTGCATTAAAACTAACCCATCAGTTGGAGTTGATGGAAGATGAGCCCATGCATGTGAGACTAGTAGAACTCATGGAGCTTGAAGAAATGAGAGACCTTACAATGAAAACACTAGAATCACATCAAGCTCAATTCAAGAAGGCATTTGATAAGAGATCCATAGAAAGGGACTTCAAGGAAGGAGATATAGTCCTCAAGTGGGATTCAAACAAGGCCAAGCAAGGAAATCATACTAAATTTGATAGCTTGTGGAGTGGTCCTTATTTGATCCACAGATGTAAACAACATAATGCCTTTTAGCTGGCCCAACTAGATGGAGAGGTACTACCCATCCTAGTCAATGTGATTCATCTAAATCCTTTCTATTAGAAGAGTTTGTAACCACTATATATATTGTACATTTTGTATATCTTTTCATGCTTTCCTCTAGGTTCCTTGTGCACTTTTCTTTTTAGTTGTGTTTTTCCTTTACCTATGTGCCTTGAGCATAGTGTTTATTTTATGCTTGTTATCCTTGTTGCTTCAAGAATAGGTTCCATAAAGGGTCAGCCTTGTATCTAGTTTTAGATCAACTCAATTGTAGAGGTTGATGACTCTATACCCAATGGACTAGACAAGGCAACATGGTCTAGGTTCTCTTACATCAACAGGCATGTAACCCTTGTGAGCCACAAAAGATGTTGGCCATTTTTGGCCCATATATAAAGCTCTTGCATGGTTTGATTAAGCAATGGATCAAAGGCATATAAATGGATACAAAAATTTTAAATAGATAGGATCCAAGCAAGTTTTTCTAAGGTTCCAATATCAGTGTTCAAGGATAAGCCTACAAGCTAGAAGCTAAGTGCAAAATATTTTTTTCACCTAAGACTTTACTTGTTCATTCATTAAGAATTTGTGAGGACAAAGTTTTTATTTTATTTTGGGACTCTTTTTCACCAAGTTTTTATTCTTTTGGAGGTTTTATTTTTGGGTTTTTTATCTGTCTCAGGAATAATTTCAGACATTTTATCCAAAGTAATTTTCTCGAAGGATATCTTTTTGAAGGGATTGTTTCGGACATTTTGTTCAAAAAAACTTTTCCAAAGGTTTATTTTAAAAAGGAAAAGACCATTTCAAAAGTTTCAAAATACCATATCAAAATATTTGAAAGACCATTTCAAGATTTTTAAAGGGTCCATTTATTTTGTTTTTTGAAAGGTCATTTTCAAAAAATTTGAAAGGGACATTTCAAAAGGATGAGGGACACTTTTCAAAATTTGAAAGATCCTTTGCAAAAAAATTAAAAGGCACTTCTAGGTAAAATGGTCCATTTTCAAAGTTCTGAAGGGTCCAATCAAAAAGTCCAAAGACATGATTTCTTTTAGACAAATTATTCATAGGAAAGTGATAAGCAAATTGTGTGAAAGAAAAGTTCATATCAAAGTGCCAAAATAATTCCTTTAGGAGAAAAGTCAAAAAATAAAAGGCCACAAGGAAGTCCAAAAAAATTCCTTCGAAGGAATAGCCTGAAGAAAAGTTAATGAATTATTTCCAAAAAAATGTCAAAACAAATAGCTAAAACAGATAAGTTTGGGAAAATAGCCCAAGGAAATTCTTCCAAAGGAATTATCTATAGGAAATGGCCAAAGAAAAAAATATGAAGAAATTGATGTTGTTCATGTCAGTGTTAAATTTCAAGCTCGTTAAATAGCCACTAGGATTCAAATATCCCATGATGAGCCTATAAACATCAAAATCTAAACCCCTACAAGTATTTCTTTAGATTTGTATGGACTTACATCGACATAAATGGGTACAAGAAAACTAATGTCCTTAGATTGGTTTTCCATATATATAAAAGATTTGGTTTAGGTTTAAAGGTAGGAGCTGGTATGTGAAATTAATGGAAAGGTCCTCATCCTTTAACATGGCCATCATCTTTGACAAATAACCATTCAATGCAGAAGTAGCATGGCTCAGTCCAAATTCAAAGTTATGAGGATTTTGTCCTTATACATGAAAAATAAGTGAGAGATGGTGTGAGGATGATAGATGAAAATTAATTTATTAGAAAAGGTAACTCGATCATTAAAGACATTCTTGTATAATTTATTATCTTCTAGCATGTTTGCTAGTCAATGAAGGGCTTGAGGAGATTTGTGATGATCTTGGATTGTTTATTTAATGGTCAAGGTAGTTGCATGCTATGAATGCAAAAGAGTTTAAGGACATAGTGGTAGTTACACCATTTATGACCCCTTTCTCCATTTTCTCACACAAGCCCCCTTTTCTCTCATCCTTTTATACTATATATACAAGATTTTGAGCCTAAAAAAAGATCTCGCGACTAGCACTAGAGTCACTCTATCAGATTCACCTTGTAAATACTCTCTTAAAGTAATAATATAAACTTTTTATGATCCTAGCTTGAAGTCAAGTATACATTATTAGAGTTTAACTTGCAAATGTATGTCCCTTTTCATCATCAATAGATTTTCTACATATCTTTCTTTAATTTTTTTAGGTTGCTTATAGGTTGTCTAAAGTGTTAGATATGGTCCCTTTCTTGAAGTGTCACAAGTTTATAGTGTCTCATATAGACCTATTTATTTATATCCTTAAAATTGTAGGGTTTCCCTTCGACCTCCACACAAAATACTTATGCTTGTGGTTTTGAGATAGGATCAAATTATTCTATGTCTTATTTAGACTCATTAGTAGTAGTTAAGGTTTCCAAGTTAAAATTGGATCATTTCATCTTTGATGCATCACCATCCTTATCTTAGATTTCCTTTTCATGTTATTTTCTCTCCCTTTTCCCTAGTCAATAGTAGATTTTAGTGTGGGAAACAAGTTGAAGTGAAGTATTTGAGGAGCTATCCTCATTAAAAATCATAGAGGTTTAACCTCATTATAGGATACCCATAGCCTGAGGTTGTTCCAATATTGTTAAGGTTTCCAATTTGAAAGTGGTTCATTTCATCTTTGGTGCATAACCATCCTTAGCTTAGATTTCCCCTTCATGTTATTTTCTCTCCCTTTTCCTATGTCAGCAATAGATTTTATTGTGGGAAATAAGTTTAAGTGAAGTATCTGAGGAGATATCCTCATTAAAAATTCTAAAGGTTCAACCTCATTAGAGGATACCCACAGCCTAAGGTTGTTCCAACATTGTAGCTGGAAGTGAGAGAGCCTAAAAAACTCTCCAACAAGGGTGAAATTTTAGCCTACAACAGTCATTCTTGACCATTCTCTTTTTTTGATCTTGAAGTCATCTTCACAATCCTCCCAATAGTCTTCAATTTCTAAAATGTGAAGATAATTAGGGCCCATTTTGAGATTGTTTCTCATGAGACCCTTGCTATCAAAAGTAAGTCTCCTCATGTGTGGTTGCATCAAAAATTCCAATGGTGGTGGTCAATATTATTGTAATCTCTTGGTGATTTTCAAATGAAATATTTGAGGCTGATAAGAAAGGTTATCCCTCTAATATATTTATTGATACATTTTTTGTGCACTTCACTGTGTTACATATAAAGCTCAATCAAAATAATTTTATCACTAGGACATCTTGGTAGTCTTAGAGGAACACCTTCAAATCCACCAATCTTGATATAGGTCAACTTCAAGAACTAAATGAATTATCTCTTGTATTTTATAATTAGAGTAGCTACTTCATTAGAAATCTTGGTCATAAATTTTTCGTCTAATGTCTTGACTAACATCATGGAGAATGCATTATTTACTCTCCTAAAATGATTTTTCCCTTATAATGAGTGAGTTGAGGGAACTTATCATATACTAATGGACTAGGTAGGTTCTTATCCACTTCCTTCAAACCAAGATACGTTTTGACTATTACAATGGAATAGACCAAATATGTGGTCATATAAAATTCTTGTGTGGATTCCAACTTGGTCAACTATTTTTGAATTTTGTTGTTGATGATCAAATACCAATCAATGAAATGTTTCCTATAAGATATGATGCTCATGAACATGTAAATCTAATGACAAAAAACATTTTATACCTTTTTTCCCATGACCTAATTCAAAAGAGTAATCATATATGATAGTTATTCCTTGAAATTAGATATGTATATAGGTTTATTCTATTTGATATTTATACTTCTTTTGTTCATCAACCAAGATTGATTTAGCATCTTTTCACATCTCTCATGATTATTTTCTTATATCTATTGAGCAATGTTTTTGTTGATTTCTATTGTTTTATCATTAGGTTAAATACTAAAAGTGATGCATATAAAAGTGTTATTCAGCTTGACTATCAATTGAATATTCACATATCTTATTTCCATTATCTCTAGATTGTAGTACTTCATGAATGCAAGTAATATATTTGAAAATTGAAAATATGTCAAAAAAATAGAAGCATGTCTGAGTCTCCTATCCAAAATATATCCTCCTAAAGGAGTCCTTTTCATGACATCCATCCTCTCCTATAATTTATCAATATTCATGTGATTTATGTTACTACTAGTGATTTATGGGGTGGCCAATATGATAGTAATTTGGGCAAGCAGAATGAGATTTTTGTAATGCATGCTTAGAATTGAATTTAGTAAAATGGACATGAAGACCTATATAAAATCAAAAAGGCTATCATATAAAACAGTATTTTAAAAATTTCCTCATGTATGTAATTATTGTCTTGATCTTATTTATGTATCTAAGGCCATTAGGAAATTCTCAAGATAACATGAAATTTATTAGGATGTGTGAGCATGCATGCAATGATAAACCACCTGGTATGATTATTCAGATTTTATAGCTTGCAAAGAATGTATCTAGGCTGTGGATGGAAAGATTTTTTTAAAATTATGCTTCCCAAACCTACTATATGATTCAAAATTGTCTATGTTTTTGAAAATCACCTTTGTCTCTTTAATAATGAATTAAAAATAAAGATAGAAGAAGAAAGAAATGAGTATGTAGTTGATGAGAAATGAAATATTATGAATGCCATGTATAAGGATTTAAAGAGTTATTTTGAAATCTCACAAGGCTGTCAAAAACCACACCACACTAGAACTACAAGTTTACACTACAAAACCACCTTCATCGAGTTCGAGGAAGCCACATTGGAGAGTGAAATGAAGGTTGGTGGAGGTTTGAATATATTATTTAAATGTAAAATGGAAAATAAAGGGTTTTAAATATAAAATAATATTTAAAGGTCCTCCAATATGTAAAAAATCATGCCTTTTCTCCCCAAAATGCCTTTAGGGTGCAGCCAAAACCATGAAGACTTCACTTTGAAACCACTTTTTCAGATATTGATTGAGTATGAAGGATAATGGTAGCTTTATATAGGTTATTTTGCATGTAAAATCTTCTTCCCAAGGCTGTACAATAAAAAATAACCTATTGAAGGCTACCTCATGGAAAAAAAGGTTTTTGTTTTTATGTAAACCATTCTTTAATAGCCAATACCACATGTTTTACACTAAAACCACTCTCAAATAGCTATTTTTAGCTTAAATGATTTGAAAAAAGGTTGATGAGGCATTTTAGATAGGTATGTGGCTTTGAATATGATTTCTACATGTAAAATAAACATTCAAAAGCTAAAAAATACAAACTATGATCAAGAAGGTTTAATAGAATAGGTTCGAACCATTCTTTCCATCAAAACTACTTTAGAGATACTTGAAAACAACTTAAAATCATTTTAGAACTTATCAAAAATTCTAGTGTGCATGATAGAAATAATAATAGTCAAGAATGTTTTGGATTTTGAAAAATCTATTTGAATGCCAAAAATAACATGGTGGGATTTTGAAGTGTCTTTTGCATGTAAAATGGGTTTGAAAAATTCATAAGCTACAAAAATAAGTCTATGAAGATGTAATAAATGACTTAGAGATGTTCATGTTGCCAAAATTACTTTTATATCTTCAAAATTTATTTAGGAATTATTTTTTACACTTAGATGCAATGATAGAAAGGAAAATGACTTTGTATGGGTTAGAATTCCATGTGAAAGGTTGCACGATAGTTTAGAATGCCACATGGATCATAGTGAGCTTGTAGGATGTTGAAACTACCTTAGAACTAATCAAAACTGCTTTGGTCTTGTTTAAAGCCATTTTTATTGTGATTTTCATGAATGAAATGTTGGTTTACATTTGAGAGTAAGTTGTGATATGCTTGGCAGCTTGAACAAGTAATTTTGAAATTTTTGAAGGATATTTAGTCTTTTGAAAGGCTTTTTACATGAAAAATATTTTTTATAGTCCCACAATCATTCAAAAAAGAATACAAAATCTGCAAGCTACCAAACCACATTTTAAACTGCTTAAAACTACCTTTATTTCCTTTAAAACCACCTTATATGGAATTGAAATCCACATAGAGATAATAATAAGCTTATTTAGAAGCTTAACAAGAGTTAACAGAATTTTAGAGTGCCATTTACATGCAAAACAAGATTGGGAAACCTACAACATGTAATTTTAACTCTGTAAATCTGCATAACACAAACTATTCTAAAATTGCCATGTGAAATATGAAGACTATTGAAGAGCATCATGTCAAATGAGTTTTAAGGACCCATAATTTGTATATGGATGTCATAAATTCCACATGGCTTAGCTTAGACATGTGTAATAATGACATGACTCTTTAGTGAGCTTAGAATTATTTATTATATGGAAAACAAGTTTATAAAACTTGCATGTCTAAAAAAATAGAACATATGGCATAAAAAGGAGTCTTTGTTGACAAAAAATTTCAAAAATTAAAATTTTCATTTTCGGTAATAACATTATGTAAGGATATTTCCATAGAATGTGATTCCAAATTATGTAATGATGTTTCTATAAAATTTTATTACAAGAAATGTGATGATGAAAATGAATGTCACTAATTTGTTACATCTATGTTTAGGATATATGGTGAGTTACAACAGAATAATGAAACTTTCCAAACTACTATTATTCGCACTAGTCATCTCATATCCATGATTCATGTCAAGGGTGGCCTCCAATAGAAATCTTTTTCTCTCACTTTACATTATGGATAATGTAATGTTAATATGATAAATAATGACATATTAGGAAAACATATAACACTAATCATCTTTAATTCTAATTATCCAAAAGGATTTATCAATCCTAAGTTCTAATTGTTTTATGGCCATGGAGAACCTATTAGTCACTTGAGTAAGTATGTATTATCTTTTGAGAAAAACTCAAATGATGGATGGATATTTTTTTAAACTTTCCACAAAAGTTTAGAAGGAGAGGCATTAGATTCTATAATCTTCCTAGTAGATCTTTACATCACTTCAAGAAGTTAGAAGAAGTTTTATTATCCCATTGTATTAAGAAAAAATATCACTAAATTCACATTGTAACATCTCCGAAGTCTAAAATAGGGTCATATGAGCTTATTGAGGATTAAATTTTATGATTTAAGAATAAATTAGATTTTTTAATGTATCAACCCTTGAATTTGGAAAATTAATTTCTTTTTAATAAGGGTCTTATATCTCCACTTAAGGAAATATCACTTTACAATTCTAATCCTTCCTTTGGGAGACTTTATATGGATGCTTTATCTTATGGCTCTAATCTCATTTTTGAGTCATATAAGGAGAAAAATTCAAGTGATTTAAGACCATATTCACCTAATAATGAAATTTTACATAAGGAAGCTCAACCAAGTACATCACCTTCCAAATAAAAGAGTTCAATCAAGGTCCTTAATAAAAGCAAATATTCTAAAGACATGACTCACAAGTCAAAAGCTAAAATGAGTGCACCTATTGAAATTAAGAATCACCACTTAACTTTTATAGTTTCAAATATCGATCAAGTACTATTATACAAATATTATTTGATAATAAATTAATAAACCTACCTCCTAATTATATCACCCTCCCCATCATATTAAATGAGTATGTATAAGACCATTTTGTACTATCATCATATCAATGGATATAGAGAATATGATTGTTGTGTATTTTAATAAAATATGAAGTAACTTGTGGATAAAGGAGTTATTACATTTGTACAAATGACAATAGGTCAATAAGGTCCCATTATAAATCTTCTTCTACTACTCATTACAAGAAAATTGATATATCCTAAATCATTTTTCTAAAGGATCCAATGGTCCCTCAAGATTCTATGAAAGGTATAACTAGAAGATCTTATAGTTAAAATTCTACAAGGATCAATATTTCACAAGATGTTTTTATCAAAAAACCAATGGTCATTAAGCCCTTATTAGTGGTGAATATAGAGAATGCATTATTAGAAATGACAAACATCAATGCAACACATTTACAATTGGATTTCTTAAGGATTTTGGATATAGCTATTGGTATTTACATCATACACATCATTATGAGAATACCATAGGGCATGTTACTATACCAATTTCTCATTGTTCTAAGATATCAAACACATTATTTTATATAAAAGGCTATTCCATAAGGAAATGTCATATTTGGACAATCATAGTTACATAAGATGGGAGAAAATTTATGTAGAATTAATGTTACAACCTCCTATTCTTTCTAAGATGGATTTCTTACATATCAAATATATAAAACAAGTATGGAGACAAATATAGGTACATCTTCTCCAACACAATTTTGGGTACCAGAGATAAATCAAGTAGTTAAGAATACATAAATGGAACAAGTAAATAACATTACGCAATAAGATCATGAAAAGGACCCATTCAAAATCATCATGGGATAGATACATAAGCCAGTTTCAACTATTAATGACTATAGTATAATGGTGTTGCTGAGTGGTTAGTCAAATAAGTTTTACACACCTTATACCACCATTTTTATATATTGTACACATATGTGTTATGATTAAATGACATATCATTTTACACATTCCATACAACAAATACATAATAAAAATTATAATACATTTAAGTAATTCAAAAAAAATGTATCATCTAACAAATTAAATATCCAAGTATAACATGGAACATAAAATATAAAATCATTGGACCTAGGACCTCTAGAAGATGACACACCACTATCTACATGGGGACCTCAGGATTAAGAACTACTACATCTCTCTTGATCCTCATAAATGACTAATCTAGTTTAGATCCTAACATGATCCTCCAAGACTCTATTGTGTTATACTTAAAGATATACATACTTTTAAAAAAATGGCCCAAGTCATTACCATATACAGCTAGTGGAGGAATATGATGCCTCTCCAACTACACCCTCAAATCATCTCATTGTCTCTAATTACAAAAATGCAGTCTGTGATAGCCATATAAATGCAATCTAATAAAGGGGATGCATACCTAAAATGTCATCTATGTAATCAAGTAAGCCACCTTCCATCATATCATCTATAAAAAAAATTATCAAAGTAAAAATAGGTGCATCAATCATAGTTATCTAGTAGGTATCCCCTATAAAATCCACATGACATTTTCATGAGATATTAAAAATTATTGCACCAAGTATAATCAAATTTTAAATGATAAAACACATATATACTTACATCCATCCATAGCGGATAAACCAGGTTTCCCTACTACCTAATCCAATCCTCCACCATCTTCAACTTCAGATTGTGGTATAACTCTAGCTCCCTAATCTAAAATAGTAAATATCAATAGCCATTATCTTTGAATCCACCATCTAGTATAGTTTGTGGTGCATCCCACATCATTGGTATTAGTATTCACCACTAGATGGTCTACCTCTCCTCCAAGAAGTGGTGTCAACGCAACATCACTCATATGCTCTCTATCACCAAATTGACAAGTAGCAATATGAGTGCAGGTCTATGCATGTTTTATTAGAGGCACATCCTATCTAATTCCAAATTTATGAATCACACATTCAGACTCAATCTCTCAAAAACACCAATAAATACTATTAACCAAGATTTTCCACCATGAATTAGTACCATTCATAACTTTGATGTATATGATCTTAACTTTATTAATAGACATCATAAAGGGCTTGTATTGGTCATCAATGGTCTAAAGATGATAGGTAGTGTGTCTTCCTAAGCATCTTAAAAATCCTTCTAGGATGGTATAGTTAATATTATAGTCATATAAAATGTCAAAATTGGTAGCTTGATTGTGTCTTCTGACACCCAACCCATAGTTCCCTCTTTCATGCTTTCATAACCCTTCTAGACACTATTTTCTTATTCCCAATCATCTGTAGACATCTAATATGTATTTACACCTCATCCAAGCTACTTTTCCCATGTTAATTCTATCCTCCTAGGTCTTGTACCTATAGGAAAATAGCACCCAAGTTAGACTATAGAACTAGATCCTAGGGTGTCCCATTTTTAGTGCTCATGTCCAATCACATTTCAAGCCTAGATGACCATTTCCTTCTGATTCCTCTTCTTCATTATGTTAGCCTAGCATGAATACATTTAACCCATAACTAATAGATATTTATAAACTCCCATTAAAATTTCATTTATAATGGGTTGGAAAGTATTACAAAATTAAGCAAGACCATTAAGGAAAACTTCCCTATTCTCTACATACAGCCATCCAATATAGATATCAGCATATTCAAAACCTCACACTAGTCCTTAGCCACCTCAATCACACCCAGTTTAGCATTTTTGCATCTATATATAACACTATTTCACAAATCACATCAAGTGGGAGAACTACATATGGCTTGATCCCTCTTTGGATTATTGGTGTGTAGGTGGCATGCCCACATAAAGGGTGTGGATACACGTTTAGTGCATCTTACATACACTAACCCCCCACCCTATTTCTCAAGTTTAATTTAATAAAAATGGAGGTCTAGGGTTTGAACATTAAATTGTATCTACAAGGATATTTTTGGATATTTAAGACTAAAGTTTTAATAAGGAGGCTCATACAGGGTTAATGGATGAAACCCAGAGAACTTAGATCTATGTGACTAGTTTGGATAATAGTAGCAGAACCTAGATTATAGCACCAAGCCCTAAAGTGTCTTGTTATAAGTGCTCCTATCCTTTCACTATATGAAATCCAAGTCCAAATTCATGACATTATCCCAGTCTTATATGGCTAGTATCAATCTCTGTCTCAGCCATATCAGCATAGTTTTAAGATAAGTTACATTTCTCCTCTTTCATTACTATGTTTAGAAAACTATGAAGCTTAAATAAATTATACAAATCAGTGGTTAAATTATTGAAATATCATTTACTAATTTATTCAACTTATACCTTTAACTAAAGTATTAATAAGACTCCAATATTCAAAAATAGTTAAATCATTCGATGAACTTGACTTACTTTATTTGCATATAAAACCCCTAAAAACCCTAGGGTAAATTCCTTCCTAATTTTTCCAATATTTTTTTGATTTTTTTACCTACATATTTAAATCAAAAATTAACTTTAATTTTTAAAATTCCATAGTAATTTTTAAAAAAATCATTTTATTCCAAAACCTAGTTGCATATACTAGGTCGCTTTAAATCAAAAAATTTCCAAATTTTTTTATGATTTTTTACCTAAATTTTTAAATTAAAAATTCACATTAATTTTTAAAATTCCTTAGGAAATTTTAAATATAACATTTTAAAAAACCCTAATTTCACTTACTAGGTCCCTTTGCCTTTGAAGTATCACCTTACATGTTTGTGAGCTTCATATCCTTTTTATGCATATTCTAGTTTGCTACTTAGATTATATTTATTTAATATGATCTTTCATTTTTCAAGTTATTTCCTTGTGTAAGATAAGTTCCTTTCATCTTTTCCTTTGAGATGAAGTTAAATAATTAGTGGTAACCCTCCTAAATTCACCTAGATTCCTTCAACCTGACCATTTACCATGGATAAATAACCAACTCAACTTCCTGCTATTGATCCTACACATCTAGATTACACTAATTTCCATAGAGATAACTTTGATAATGAGCAGTATGAGAATAGAAATGATGATACAAAAATTTATTTTCATGATCCACCACATCAGACTCTTGATATACTTCAACCTATTATTGATAATGAAGTTATCCTCAACAAATATTTGATCCTACAATTTTTTTGAGAAAGACCTAGGAAACAGCCTCGATATCATACTCTTATCTTATAATTTATCATGGAAATCAAAAAGTCTAAACAAGTTGAGTCTTCTAATCCTTTATAGAAACTAGTTGCACATGACACTATAGAGGCAACAATGTCTCAACAACTACCTATAGTAACCCAACCTTCCTATGAGGTACCACTAGTTATGGCTAGTACATCTTTGTCTCTTGATGTGGTTACCCTTGTGAAAGACATTAAATCTCTTCAATCCAAGGTGCTACATATTGAGCTAGGTGCTTCTAGACCAATGTAGGATTTTAATTTTTTCCCTCTATTTCATACACTATTGGCATGCCATATTACTTCAACACACTTACCATAAGGTTTTGTTCAACCCAAGCTCACTCTATATGATGGCAAGGGTGATCCAATGACACACTTGAGACCTTTTCATGTAGCATGCTTGGACTATGTGCCAAATGATTGGATATTAACCAAGTTATTTCCTTTAAGTCTAAATGATTATACTTTACAATGGTTCTATAGTCTACCGAATTAGTCGATCAATGCCTTCATACTTTACAATGGTTCTATAATCTACCAAATTAGTCAATCAATGTCTTCAATCCTTTAGCTGACATGTTCCTAGCTCATTTCAGTATTAACATTGGTGATAAGGTTTATTATGCCCAAGTTACATAATAGAAACAAAGGTCAAATGAGCATATCATATATTATGTTATTAGATATAATACTGTCTTTGCTAAGATGACTAGCCTAATGATTGATCAAGAGTTAAAATATCTCTTCAAACAAACACTTCTACCAGCTTTACATGAGTCAATAATGTTCAAAATATTCTCTTATTCATTGAGTTATGTCATACACTAAAGGAAAGGGAAGTCAAATTAATTTCAATGGGCAAACTCAAGTACGCAAGTATATCAAAAACAAAAAACAAGAGTAATAATAAAGTCCCATATAAAGTAAAGGTCAATGATATCAAGAGTCAAAATTAACCTATAATTAATGTAGCTTTAGATCCCCCTTAACAAGTGGTTTTATCTACACCTCCTTGGCAAAACATTTCCAATCTACCAGTATCTCCAACCAAAGTTTTACAATATTTAGTGGAATGTAATATCATATCTCTCCCTCTTATTTGGGAAGTTGATCCAAGAAAGACTCTTCCATGGGGATATGATCAGAATGCA
This sequence comes from Torreya grandis, assembly GCA_037957365.1. Taxonomy (NCBI): domain Eukaryota; kingdom Viridiplantae; phylum Streptophyta; class Pinopsida; order Cupressales; family Taxaceae; genus Torreya; species Torreya grandis. The sequence goes on along the minus strand of JARHVA010004557.1, from coordinate 791,441 downwards.
TTTTACAATTTTTACAGGGCACCAAGCCACATAACAAATAGATGCATCCATTTGAAACATAATATATAGGACTTGATAGATGGAAACATTATTGATCTTGGACCTCTAGTTGATCCTCCTTAATCAAAGAAAATATAAGATAAATCTTTGAAAATATTCTCATATCCTTTCCCATAGCATTCTAAATAAGAGACAGTGGATACATCATGTGTTCATCATGCATATCATGTACATCCTCCAACAACTATATACATGGTACCTTTAGTTGAGTTTCACCCTTTAAGAAACATGATTGGTGTATACAATTCTAGAGTTCTAACTAGAGCTTTGATTTCCTTCTGAGAGTAGGAGATAATTAAATATGATTTGGATTATCATGCACTCTTTATCAGATCTTACATTCATAATCATCCTATTCATAGTATTCTCATATAGAATGGATCTAGCATTAACATGTGTACTATAGCATTTAAGATATTCAGAGTAGGATATTTCCTTGATGGACATTGTTATTAGTGGATTCAATGGGCATATATATATTTCATTGGGTGAGATTGTACTTCCTTTATAGGTTAGTCCAACACATGTGGCCACACCATTTACTATTGTTCCTAGTGCAAAAGTTTTTGATATGTTACTTTTTTAACCATGGATTCAAAAACATTGATAATTTCCTTTTACAATTTATAGATGCATGAAATTCATTCATGGTAATTAGGTTATTATAGTTGGTGGATTTTTGTATGAGTTACCACTCCCCACTTTAGATCCATCTACTTATTTGTAGTCACTAGTTTTAGTCTCTCCACCAATTTTAGTTTCTCCACCATTTTTAGTTTCTCCAATAGTTACAATTCTTCCTCTAGTTCATATTCAAATACATTTAAGGCCTTCTTCACTATCACAAAGATTTCATACACATACACAGATGCCTCTTTTAGAGTAACCATAATTTTAAGATTCTAGATAGCTTCTAGATATAGTGTTCACACCTAGGGTAGTATCATTTAGGTCACATACATATACACACAGAGCACATGTTAAAAGATATTATCCTACCACCAAATGGTCCAAGAGCCCTATAATTACATCCACTTCTTAGAGTTATAGGGGAACCCAATAGTCAATTTTCACTATAGATATTTTAGAGAATTTAAAGTATACATAGCTTTCAGAGTCATAGTCTCATCCCTTTATCATGCTTCATGATCACTCATGATCCCTCTCCTTGATATAGGACACCATGATATGGATTCTACCATGAGACTCATCAGTTACTATTGTCTCTCCTTAGCCTTACTTTTACATAGTCTCCTTATGATTGATTATACATAGCTTATATAAAAAATATTCAAATATTTCAAAATCAAAAAACATTCAAATATATCAAAAATATTTAAATATTTAAAAATCCAAAAACATTCACATAATTAAAAAACACAAAAACATTTTAATTATATGTATTATGCATTCTTTACATCTCTACTACCATGCTAGACTTACATTTGTTGTTTTATGCTATTGTTTGTCAATTTATCTACATTACCATGCCTCACATGATCTTCTTTAAGTGTGTGTAGTGACTTTTAAATCCTTAATTGATTTACTCTACCCATTGAGGGGACATTCTACTTCATACATTTGAGACACGTATCGATATATCTACCCATTAAGGGCATCTTCTACATGACTACACCATCCAGGTTATGTCATTCCTATACCATACACTATATTTATCATGTTAATGTACATTACTTACTTGCTTACATAAATTAATCTATCGACATTCACTAGTATATATCAATTATGTATTTATTAACATATATCTAATCTTGTACTCTATATCTTGCATGATTTCACTTCTTGCTTTGATTAGTTAGATGTGATTGCATTTATAATATAGTACATGCCTTCTTTTCTTGATTTGTGTAGCTAGGTGTGAATGCATTTCTTAGTTCCTATTTTGTCTCTTATTTATTCTTTAGGAAATTTACCAATGTCTGTTACATGTAATCTTCTATGTGATTGTGGCCCTCATGTTAACATTGCTTATTTTTAATTGTATGTGTATGTGGCATTTGAACATGCCTTGTATGCTTTATTTCTAGTTTGAGTGACATGTACCCATGTCCCTTCTTTGCTTGGTCCCTTGGCCACTATTGTATGCTTCATGCTTCTTACCTTGTGTGATTGTTGCTTGCTTGTTTCTCATTATTTATAATGCCATGATCCATATCACGCATTATCTCACTTTCTTAGATGCCATAATGGACATCATGCTCCATCTCTCTTTTCCAACTAACAACTAAACACTAAAATTTCTAGTTTTAATTTAATACATTACACATGCTATTACATTGTCATATCTATCTAGGCATACCCATATTGATCTAACAATCTCCAATACAAAATATGATATATATTGATACATATTTTTGATTATCATTGTTATATCATGTGTTTCATAGATTAACACATTTTTAGGGTTGTCTTATAAGGGAATTAATTATAGGTTCTTTATTCCTACCCTTAGAAGAGGGGGAAATAAATAGGGATTTTATCATAGAGATCAGAGTTCTTATCGGTCAAAAAACCAATATTTAGAACACTAAGAATAGCAATTTGAGAATAAACCAAGCAGAATAGACCCAAAAAATAGTGATGATTATAGAATAGTCATCATATTTAGTAAAGGACAATAGTGCCAAAAATGGACAATAGTAATGGACAATAAGGTGTCTTAATTTTGTTTCTCTTTTTAAAACATCAAAAGACCTATATTTTCTAAAAATAGGGAAAAAGGTCAGCTCAGATACAATTTTGTCAAATATAAATTAGTTTAGATTCAGTAGTTTCAGTATAGTTTTTCTTAGAGAATACAGATATAGGGGTATCATGTATGACATGATGGCTCTAGATTCTAGTTTTAGATTAGGTAGTTGGTATAACTTCTAGATCAAAATCCATATTAAAAACACTAGTGATTGGGGATAATGTGCATAGCACATTTGACTTATTTTCTTTCTAAGTTTAGTATATCACCTAAACATTCTCAGTAATTATGTGCCTTTCCATCTACAGGTGGTTGGCATCATTTTAGAGTGGCTTTCATACAAACCTAACCTCCACATTCTTGAGTGGATTTCACATAAGCCTAGTTTTCATTTTTCAAGTGGATTTCATACAAGCCTAATCTCCTCCTTCCATATTTGTCCAAGATTAGCTTAGTTTCTAGTACACATTTGTCTATCCACACCATAGTTTTAGATTATAGAGCATTCATGGGATTTAGGAGCTATCTCATATGACATACATTCATATTAGTATTAGTTTATAGCTTCACTTCATGGGGCAATAATGGATTGAAAATACTAGCTAGTCTTTGTATTCTTAAGCCACCTACTCAAATAGATTGGACACATAATTGAAACATAGATTAACACACATGGGATCACATAGCTTCACTTAGTAGGTGATGATAGATCCAAAGGCCTAGCATTTGCATTCTTGAGCCACTCTTGGGGAATTGAGCACTCAGTTCCATTTATGATAGTACTCTTGGTATAACACATACCCATCATTACTCAACATCATCCAACATCACTCAACATCATAACAGGTTTTGTATTAGTTTGCATACCTCATGAGGTGTATTCATTCCTTTATCTTCCTCTCTCTCTTACCCATATTTGTACATTCTTATTTTATATATAGTGTATCTAGTAAGAACTTATATACTATTTGCTTTCTTTCATAAATTTACACTTCATAATGTTCTCTCTCTATGCACACTTAGCATCGCATAGCTTCATGGGCTTCACCCTTATAGGTAAGTTCAGGTATGCTTTCTAAATTTCCTTTATCTTAGTATTTCACTTTGTTTCATCACTAGAATAAAAGGGGGGAAATCTAGTCATATAAAATGTCAAAATTGGTATATTGAGTGTGTCTTATGACACCCAGCCCATAGGTCCCTCTTGCATGCTCTCATGACCCTTCTAGACACCTTTTTGCTTACTCCTAGTCATTCATAGACTTCTAAGACTTGAATCTAGCTCAACCAGGCTACTTTTCCCATGCTAATTCTATCCCTTGAGGTCCCATATCTCTAGGAAAATAGTGCCCAAGTTGGAATATAGTGCTAGACCATAGGGTGTCTCATTTCTAGTACTCCTATCTAATCACATTTCAAGCCCATATGACCCTTTCCTTCTGATTCCTCTTCTTCATTGTGTCAGCCTAGCATGAATACATTTAACCCATGATCAATAGATCTCTATAAAATCCCATTCAAATTTTATATATAAGGGGTTGGTAAATATTACAAAAGTAAGCAATAATACATGCAAGACCACTAAGGCAAACTTCCCTGTTCTTTACATATATCCATCTAATACAGCTATCAGCATATTCAGACCCTCACACCAACCTCTAGCCACCTCAATCACACCTAGTTTAACATTTTTGGATTTGCATAACACTATTTCACAAAGCATATCAAGTGAGATAACTACATATGGCTTGATCCCTCTTTGGAGTATTGGTATGTAGGTAGTGTGCCCACACAAGGGGTGTGGATACACATTTAGTGCATCTTACACCAACTAACCCCCCCTCTTTCTCAAGTCTCATTCAAGAACAATGGAGGTTTAGGTTTTGAAGATTAAATCAGCTCTACAAGGAGCTTCATTGACATTCAAGACTTTAAATTTCATAAATAGGCTCACATAAGGATAACGAATAAAACCTAGAAAACTCAAATCTCTATGACTAGTTTGGACAATAGTGGCAGGACCTAGGCTATATCACTGAACCCTAAAGTGTCTTATTTTTAGTACTCCTATCCTTTCATCAAATAAAATCTACATCCATATTCATGACACTGTCCTAGTCCTACATAGTTGGTATTATTCTCTATCTCAACCATATCAGCATAGTTTTAAGATACATTATATTTCTTCTCTTTCATTACTATTTCTAGAAAGCTATGAAGGTCAAATAAATTATACAAATTAGTGGTTAAATTATTGCAATATTATGTACTAATTTAGTCAACTCAGACCTTTAACTAAATTAGAAATAAGACCCTAATATTCTAAAATGGTTAAATTAGGTATCAAGGTCAGCTCATTTTGTCTTGTCATCAAATTGTCATTCAATATAGTATTTTTCATGTGTTTATCATAGGTTAAGGTAATTTTGGAAAAGATAATGTTAAATGTGAAGTCAATATTTAATCATGGCCAAAGAGGCAAGTTTGTTATCCTTCCAAGAATAAATTTCATCTAATCTAATCAAATTGACCAAAGAGTAGAACTAGTAAGTTGATCACATTGTATTTTTTAAGCACTTTGGAGAGATTAAGGTAGTTTTGATAATATCAAGGTAATTCATTTGCTTTATTCTCATTGTTTACTCTAGTGTTGAGATGATTCTTGCTAGGAAAGAGTAAATATGAAGGATATATCATTTTATAGGGCTTTTTTAATTCATATGACATATTTGTAATAGCATGATGCTTTTACTTATTTCTACATATTCTCTTAATGTCTTAACAACTGCTTTCCAACATTAGAATCTCTTTGTAACTACCCATTCATAATTTTATAACATAAAAATGAGAGATATTAAATGAGTTTTAGGGAAAGAGAAGTGGGAAATAGTTTTACATACTCTTCCACCTTTTTACATGACAATGAAAGTTGTATAATCACTTGTTTCATAATCTCTAGTAGTTTTAAATGGTAGAATAGGTAGATTCTTAAAGAAAGCAAGTTTTTAGAGGTCTTTTGTAGAGGTTTTCCATTAATTGGAAATTTTAAGACTCATATAATTATCCTAATAGACTCTTCATACCCAAATCCATGCAAAAAATGGATTTTCAAACCTAAACAAGGCAAAAACTTCCTTTTCTCCATAGGGTTTCTTAACAATATCAAAAGGCTAATCGATTTATGGATGGTACTCAGAGGGGAGAGAGAGAGATGGATCCCAAGATCTTGGGTAGATGATGGGACCCTAATTCCCTTACATTTTTTTTAATTGGTTTTATATTTAATTTCTTTAATTTTATGAACAATACTTAAGAAGTTAGGAGTATAAAAAGATGACTAAAAACTCCATAGGGCCAATTTTCTCCTAATACAAAGTTATGAAGTTTAATTAATGAATTAAAATTATTTAAAAAGGTACATTAAACACTTTTTAATCTCTTAAATATTATATTTTTTCAAGGTTCTTCATGTTCATATTTGTATTAACACTAAATAGTCCTGATTTGCCAGACTAGACATGACCATCACAGTTTGAAGGAGTTGCGAAGTGTTTTGGTACATCAAATGAATGAAATTTTTAAATAGTTTATTTAAATTAATAAATATCCATGAAACCTATTCAAAAAATCATTAAATTAATAAAATTCAAGAAAGGCAAATACTTATGCATGAATAGGTGGGTTGAATAAGCCAACAAACATGGTTGAGTTAAGCCTATTCAAGTATGGGTGTGTTTTCATTATCAAAGACTTTTGAATGTAAAATATTATTTTCATGTGGATTTTAATATAATTATTTTGTAATTATTCCAATTGTAAATCCATATGAGTCAATGGTTCTAGTGTTTTCTCTGAGCCAAGTCTAAAAGAAGTTTTGTGAACCTACAAGTCTACATACTTATAGGTCAACATTAGCACCAAAATGGTTGAAATGGAAGTGTATATGACATATTTGAGTAATAATTTAATGTTATAATTAAATTTTTAAATATATATGTCTATTAATTTACATCTAAACTTCTCATACCAACATTGAAAGGATGGAGTCTAGGTGCATACAAGGCATGCAAATAGGTAAAATCTATGTTTCTACAGGAAATCAACACTCATAGTGTCTTGGTGAACTCAAAAGTCACTCTTTAAAGTTTTTTATAAGTTATTAAATAATTATAAAAATCTATTAATACTAAAATCTTAGCTTACCTACCCTCATGTGATGCACCCTATGGTTGTAGGCCTATACAGAGAAAATGAGCAATAAATACTAGGTCTTGCATTGGATTTGGCACTAAAAGGACTTGATAGGGTATAGATGGTATGAAATAAGTTTGGGATAAAATTTTAGATCCTTATTTTAAAACTATAACATGAAGCATCAACTTCTATAATTGAAGAGGTATTATAGGCCTATTGAAGACTAGAAAGGCAATGGTGATCTTGTTTTTTATCTTGGAGAAACTAGTATCAGATTGGTTTCTCATTCACATAATGGTCTAACCATGTGTACTAAATAAAATTAATCCCAATTATTCATTTAATTTTTTTGTTTAATAAAGGAATACATGAGGTGATAGGTGGTCAGTCATATGAAAGAAAGATACCATGCCAAGTAGACTATGTAAAGCCAAGAGGACTACGAAGGTTTCAAGTGAATATCTAAGGTAATTTGATCCCATTGGATATATGGAGAGGATATAAAAACAAAAATTCACTTTTTCCATGGTTCCATTATTGTCTAATTAGGATCAAGAAGGAAGAATGGGAGAAAATAAGGCTTTAGGCCTAATAACCACCTAAATGCTTGTAAGAGGGTAGAGTTAGAGGCAAGTTTCAATGAATTGAAAGGGTCAATTCCTTCATGACACTATTTAAACATATCATATGGTGTTTAACATACCCAAAAATATTTTATAAAATATAAACCAAGAAATTCTACCCATTTTCTTACCAAATGACTCCTCTCAAATACACAGTCAAGCTTGTATGGCTCAAAAGGGTAACTTTTAGTACGTGTGAACTTGTACAAGGAAGTGAATGGAATCCTAAGAACATTATGGAATGAAATTGGTTTATATAATTAATATTATTGGTGTTATTTCATTCATCAAATCTCAAATATTTATGATCTGTCATTAAGAAGTTAGGTAACTCCAAAATCCTTGTTAAACCTTGAGTAAGACCTGATGGAAGAGATAAGATCTCCAAGAACTCAAAATGGATTGACATGACTTATAAACCAATTGAATGACCTTTATGCCTCTCCTAAACATCTAACTCATAGAATTTATGGAAAGTGTGAGATGAATTTGTACAACAAATCCCCTGAGAAACCCTTTATTGGTTTTATTTTCAAGGTTTTGAGTTAGAGGCAATTATAGAGAGTCTTTGATCAAAGATAAATATGTTATTATCATATTAAATTTATTTAAGAGGTTTAAATAGTCATGGTATATGTTTTAATAATTAAAATGGTCCTTAATAAATAATCATGACTAATGTGACTTTAAGAAAGTAGGGGTACAGACTAGATGCAAGGTTCCAGCAATAAAGAAGTTTCAAAACACCTTAGAGAACCTTTAAACATCATCTAAACATGACTTGGATTCATGTAATAGATACAAGGATTAAATTCAACCCTCAAATCTAGTTTAAACCTCCATGATAATGAATATCTCTCTCTACTCTATTGATAAGCAAGAGTGAAGACCAGCTACAAAATGACTTCCATTGATTAAACAAAAACTCCATGACTTCATATGATATCTTCCTTCAAAAAATAATATATGGTGGAAACATTTCATGGCACAAAACTAGGGCTTCCTTGGGAATTCATTCCTTGATATCAAAGAGAGAGTCTAAGAAGAAGTCATGCAGTTCATTATAAAACTCATAAGGAAGAAGTATTGTAAGAGAGAAAGGTTGGTGTAGATGGTTTTCAAGAGCACCAAATGTAATTTGAATAACTTGTAATTATCAAAATAATAAGATAGGTAACTCTATGGGAAGATTTTATAATAAATAAGGCATCAAAACTACCAATATGGCCTCTTATGCCACTCTTTATGAATATTTCCATTAATATATTACTTAAAAGGCTAAGAGGAAAGATGTCAGCACACTATTTATAAGTTTTGTGTCACTTTATTTCTATTTTGTAATTGATCTGATCATGAGTTATTTTCTTGTCCTACCCTTCTCTCTTCTTTTAATTCATCTATAAATAAGGCCTTGAAAGGCATTGAATGTATCCTCAAACTGGTTATGGGAAAGCCATACCAATTTTAAGACTTGTAATTTCCTTTGAAATCAATTCAAGCTAAAATCTACTATCTTCATCTTGCATATAGTGATTTTGAATGAATTTTTGATGAATGTTTTGTGATAATGATATTACTTCCTTGCATTTCTCCTTCTTTTTCATGCCTCTATGCGATTTTATCTTCTTTCCACAAGTCATATGAAGTGTAGTACATGGTTTGTTGAGTTTAATACCTGAAATTTCATTAGTGTCTACTCTTAGGTTTCTTGACTAATCAGCTTAGCCATTTTAATAGCCATATCTTTCATATAGAAACACTTATGTGGTAGGATATGTTTTGAAGCTATAAAATCAAATTTTAGACTTATCATTTCATAGTGCAAACATTGACAAGTAGAGGACATTATTTTTGGTGCATCACATCCATGATTTCTTATTAATTTAAGCTATTTTCTATCCCTTTGCCTTGTAAGTGTGGAAATTTATTGTAGTTTTTGGTGAATCATCAAGGAAGCTATCCCTTTTATATAGGTTCAATCTATTAATTTTGTCACTCACAACCTAGGATTGTTCCTATGTTATAATCTAATTGTGAAAGCTTGAACAACCTTCCTAGGAGATAAAATTAGATAGATAAAAGTTTTGGCATGCCTGGTGGGACTAAGTTTCAACAATATTATCTAATATTGATGATGGTCTTAACAAATTTATAGCTGTAATAGCCTCCATATAGTATCTGGTGACTCTACCAAGTTTTTAGCTCTTGGTTGCAGACTAGTAAACTAGTTTTCATGCCAAAGGTGATTACAAGGTCAAGGACCAAAGGTATTAATTTTGATTTCATTAAATTACCTTCATTTTCAATTAATTAAAATAGATTTATTTATTTTTTACCTTACACCAAGACTCCTAGAAGGAAGGGTAGACACTAGAAATCTGTACACGATGGTTTTGAATGTCATAATTCCTTTGGACCACCTTAGGATCCCCTTGGGTTGAACCTTGATATTTTTGACCCATAACTAAACCTCACCCACCTAACCTAAGTTAGTTTACCTTTTGGATAAAACACACCTTTTAACCAACCCTACCTTTGACCCTTGACCGTTGATGGTCAAGTTCTATCATCTAAACCAACATAGCTCACCCTTAACTCTACCTTGATTTCTATAATTATCTCATCTAAATCCATGTGAAATACATTACATACACAATTTGAAATTAGACAAAAATTTGGACCCATCATTAACATCTTGTTTCACCTCTCTTTCCTTGCTTATAAGAAGAGATGAGCAAGAGGTGAAAAAAGATCCATCCACAACTATCAAGACATTTTTACATCCAAAGCTTCTTTTATAGGTGTTCTTCCATCAATCCATTGATCTAGCTATCATGTTAGAGAGATGACTTACTACCACCCTTCAGTCAATATCCAATAATTGATACTCTATCAGAATCATGCTAGACTCTAACAACACATCAATCACCTTGACCATTTATATGACCAACCTCTAGCAAGCTAAGTATTTATTTTTCATTATTTAATTACTTTGTTTGTATTTCATAATCATCCCAATACAAACCCATCTCTAGAAATTACCTTCTAGAATACTATCAATTTAATCTTTATCAACCTAGACCTAACATAATAACCATTGATGATCTATCTAACCATCAATGATTATCTCAACTATCAACAGTCACCTCATCTGCTAATGGTTACTCAAATAGAAAATAATATCAATCTATTTTCATCAACCTACCCTCAACCAAATCCAATTTTAATTTCATCTACCTATTCACAAACTCCTATCTTATTTTTCAAAGCATACCCAACCTATTTAGCATTAGTATTGACCTGTTTATTGTTATATTAGTCATTTTAGTCTATTTATTTATCAAGCATTTCTTGTATCCAATTTTAATATATTTTAATTATTTATGCATGTACTTTATCTTCTATTGTATAAACTTAATTATTTCAAAATTTTGGATTAGCAGCCCCCAAATAAGCTCTTACTTCCAAGATCTAGCTAGTGCTAGGCAATCCACCCAACTATCTATCTAACAAACCATTTGCTTTAGTGATATCTTATTTGTAGGTCATCCTCCCAGGCCAAATATGAGCTCTTCAAAATCTTTTAATTTAACACGTGCACAATCAAACATATTTTTCTATTATACCTATATTTATTTTCTTCTTCTTCATTTCTCAAAATATAGATAAAATTCATTGAAACATTTTAGCATGCCTAGTGGGAACCTTGAGTCTCTACTTGGGTTTCATTTGTTTGCATCTATACTCTCTTCTCTCTATTATGTGCTCATAAATGAAATTAAAGTTTTGTTTGTCATTAAAATCAACTACATGCATTGGTTACCTAAAATTTAGCTCACATAGTTTAAATTAAAGAAAAGTAATTAAAATGTAGCATCACTTGTATCACACACTAAACCAAAACACCTACATCAATATAAAATCAAAAAAATGAAACAAGGATGGACTAGGATTCCATCACCTAGTATTCACCTTACCCTTTCTTAATGATCTGACTTGGAGGTCATTACCAAGGGGAGAATAAATTTAGCTCTTTAGTTGAGTATAAACTCTAGAAATTAGTATATATTGGCTAAGCACCCAACACCCTTATCACTGTGATGTGTGAAGTGAGAGGATAGGCCCCAATACCAATCCACCTATTGATTTCTAATATAGATCCTTTTGAGATCTTGAACAACCTAAAACTATCCATAGATTTCATTTTTAGTACATGTTCTATCATCCCAAGTCGAGTAACATAATTTTTTGAAATCTTAAGTCATAATCCAAAAGAGAGACTAAAAATAACTTTAAGACTTGACATAATTTCTAGTGTGTGATTTCTTTCCTTACTTATTTCTCCTCTTATCTTTATTTGAGTGGTGATATTGTTTGCATATTCTCTCTCCCTTACCTTAGATGGTTCTAACTCACCAACAGTGAAATAATCTATTCAAATAAAACCCATCACCAAACTAATCAAACCCTTATACCTCCTCATCCATGAAGTACATTTTTGAACTAAAAAACTCTCCTTATCCTTAGGAAAGTCCTTATTTCCCTTGATAATTTTTCCAAGCAGATACGGACTTTGCCACCTTCTTAGATAATAATCATGTGGCCCTTCAGCATTATCTTAACACTATGCCTCATCATGCCCCTACTTCAGTTACACCTATGGATCCACCTTATGGCATGCCTTCCTACCTTATGGGAAACACTTCCATTGCCATAGTCATAACCCAACCATTAACTACCCAAGCTTCCTCATCCACCAATAATCCCTTTTATACTACTATGGAAAGCTAACCTTCCCATCCTAAAATCACCCTTATACCTTCAACCCCCACAAACAACTCCTCTACCTTAGGATCAACCCAACTTCTAGCCACCCATACTCCCCTCACCATTGGTGTACCTACCACTAGATTTACAAACCTTCCTTTAACTACCTCCAATCTACTAACCACTACCCCACTTCAAAATCTCATGGTGTATATACCTTTTACCTTACCACTAATCAGTACAAAGGTCACTACCCTTACTCTAATCACCAACCTAACCACCACTCCTACCCAAAAAATGCCCATTCCACCAAACTTGGGTTACGTCCCTAACCCACAAGGGCATGTACCTCTACCTACTACCCAACCACTTGCATTTAGCTACCCCTACATAACTTCCACTCAACCACCAATGTCCACATACCAATATATGGTAGCTCCTCAACCCCTACCAATTATCAATATGTCACCCAACTACAATAATAATATGAACCTTATAACCCTCTAGGTGCATAACTCTAAGTAGATCTAATGAAAATACTCATGGATAAAATTACTACCTTAGAGTCATCCATTTATGGATCTCACAACATCTTATCATATGACCAAATTTGTAATGATCCCACCCACCCATCTATCCATATCATAAAATATCATCCTTATTGAGATCTCCATAAGTTATCTAAGTTTTAGAGTAAGGAGGATTCCCAAAAGCATCTAAGGGCATTTAGGCATGTATGTTATTTGATTTCCTATGATGATTCCCTCCTTCATACCTTCCCTATGTTCCTATCTGGTCTAGCATTAAACTGGTATAGTGCCATAACCAAACACTCTTTGTTCTCCTTTACCCAACTGACCCAAACTTCCTTGGATCACTTTTTGATAAACATCTTCAAGAAATTTTCCATCACCAACCTCTACTCTATCTTCTAATTTTATGATGAATCTATCATTGATTTAGTAGCTCATTAAAGGAGCCTAATCAATCAACTTTCCTTCTCCTTGACCCAACCAAAATTGATAGAACTTTTTTCTCAATCATGTGCCAAGCACATGTCTTCTACATTACATGTTTCAAGTTTTAGAACCTTTGATGAAGCTTTTTCTATGATGTTTAATCTAAAAAATAGATCCATTTATGAAGGAAAGCTAAAGTTTCAAAACAAAAACTTTACCTACAAAACCAATGAAGCTTTTTCCTCTAAACTAAGCAATCAAACCAATACCAATGCCAAAATCAAAGTAACTATGAATGCATTTTTCCTTAAAACTACTCCTTAACCATCTATCAATCAACCAAACTCCTCTAACTCCTCAAAACAAAACATGAGAAACCAAAATCAAAACAATGAAAAGCAATTTACTCCACTTAGGGAATCTTACACTTCAGTCCTAGAGACGTTGCTAAAATATAATATCATACATCTTCCTTCTATAAATCCCCCTTAATAATTTGATTCTTCTCATCCTACACCTAACTACTACAACAAGAATAACCTATGTGATTTCCATCGAGTAGTGGGGCATGACATTAGTAGGTTTAATACCTTAAAAATTAGTGTATAAACCCTCATTGACAGGGGGTAGCTTATGTTGGATAACCCTAACACACCTCTAAACCAATCCCTTAACAGCTTCAAATAACCTTTTCTCAATCATGCACCTACCAAAAATTAGAGAAACAAAGTTGAGTGTTCTCATGATGCCCATACCATCAATATGGTTCTTAACATGCTCATTTTTCAAGAACCTACCACCCAATCTACATGTTCCTTTCCCTCTCCACTTATTGAGGTAGTAGAGTCACCTTTTGATCTCTTAGAGACCTAAACTGAGGAAGTAACATTTTTCTCTCCTCCACTTATTAAGGTAATGGATTCATCAACCACTCCTTTAACTAGCATACCACAACAAGCAGCCATTTTACCTTCTCCCTCAACCACTAAATAACTCACTGCCCCTTTAGAGATCATTCCCAAAGAGGAGGCCACCATGTCTACACCTCCCATAGAGAATTGATCCATCCAAACCTTGCATCATTTTTTGAGGAAAAGGATGAGGTCACCATTCCCCTTTCTCAACCTACAAGTTTATCTTCTAATTCCACCATCTAAAGAATAAGACCAGTCTATAAACCATTCTCTAGGCTAATTCAGAAGTTAGAATTTGTTGCCAACCCTAATGTGGATCAGGCCACCTTTTGGAAATAGTTGGGGCTACATTACATTACCAAGCAAGAACCTCTAACCATAAATTTTGGTAGACCAACCCATCACTCTTATTATCCAAACCCCTATCATATCAGCCAAACTAATAAAAACCTCTATCAACCTAATAATTTCTCAACCTTTGAATCCACCCAAACCCTAAACAACCAAATCACCCTCTCTAACTAAACCAAACAAAAACCTTGGCTTCTTTTTGACACATATCCTTAATCACCCATCCTTAAAACTAGAACTTACCTCACCCAACCTAACAACCAAACACCAAACCAAAACAACAAAAGAACCAAAGCCACCAAAAGGCCAGAGGGCCAAACTTCTACCTCCCTCAACCTTGCCCTCTATATTTTTACCTCATCCCTCCAATTTTATTAGGAAATTGATTATCTCAACTAAAACCCAACCACCATTATTGATTATACTAGCATACTTTCTTTTTGACACACCTATCTTCACTGAGCCATCAATAACCAAACTACCAACCCTAAAACCTTCTACCTCTACTTTATCAAATTCCACCTTACCAAAAATAAAATGTTCACCTAAGAATACCACCTTCCCCAAAACCTCTAGCACCAAGCCCATTTTCAAGAAAACTTCCATCCCACAAACCAAGGCCAAAACCTCTAAACCCCATCCACCTTTAGACAAATCTTACTTGATAATTTTCTAATGGTATTATCAAGCCTCTTGCTTGACCTTACCTCCTATCAGGCCATTTAACCCTCTAGGTCCAATTCTAGTCTTTTATAATGAACACCAAGTGTGTTCCTATCATAGGACATTATGACATGACATAGAGAACTAAAAATATCTCCAAACCATAATCCATTAGCTATATGATGAGGATTATATATTAACAGATGAATCTCCCACAATCCCAATACCAATATAATAAAAAAAAAAACTACCCAACACCTACCCACTCCCCCACTCTCACCCCAAAGTTCTAAGGAACCAAACTAGTCTCCTATCCCAACTCTTCCCTTTATCCATACTATTTATGTGGTCACATGATCACACACTGAGTAGAAGGATAAGGGGAAGACTAAGTGTCCATCCCATGGACATACCCATCTTTCACCTCTTAACCAAGTCAAAATCAAGCACCTTCACCTTTAGCCAAACCCAAGGTATCTATCTTGTGTACCTCCCAATCTAACCCCTCCAAATCAATTAGAAGAGTGGTTCTTAAATAACTTCACTAGACCTTGGCAAAGATGAGATTATATGAGTTAATTTCTACTCTACCTCATCATCACCAAGAAATTATAGAGTCATTATAATCAATAGAGGTCTAAATTGAAGACCCTCAACCTTTGGTAGCCTTTATTGGTGCTATCCAAATTTCCAACCTTGTCACCTTTAAGGATTCAAAAATACCTTCTATCTATCTTGATAACCCAGATCCCCCTCTTTTCATAACTACCTACATAAACCAAACCCACATCAAGTAGGTTATGACTGATGGAGGATCTAGTATTAATATCATCTCCTCTCATGCTTATGACCAACTCAACCTACCTAACAATTTCATATCTAAAACCTTAGCCATCCTCCATTCCTTCAGTGACACCATGGCCACTACTTTTGAACTATTATCCTTCATATCTATTTAGGGCCTCAAACACTCCCAAAAAAAATTTATTTAGTGGAAGGGAAATTCTAATACAATGTTTTGTTGGGATGACCTTAGATCTAATCCATGGTTTTTATCCCTTATACCCTTCATTATTACATCAGATTTGAACACAAAGGTTAGGTTGTCACTATAAAAGCTTACCCAAGTACCTTCTCATCATGAAACATGACTTATCAATCCAAAAACATCCTCCTACCTCCATCTAGTTCACCCCCATTGACTAAATACAAACCCTCAACCATGAAGGATGAAGCCATATCTCCTTTGACCAATGAGGCATCTTCTATGTCATCCATCCCCTTGGGTCAAATCCCCACCTTAGACTACTTAGAATCCACATTCTAATGTCTTTCGCTGGCAAATATTGCCTCCTCACCCTTGACACTTTGCCTAATTCTCAAGAATATGGGAAACTAAACCACCAACTAGGGTATGACCCCAATATCAGAGCCATTATTCCCTTTGGACCTTCAAACTATCAAACCTATTTCATCTATGGAGGACTTGACAAACCATTTGTCACTTCCACCACCTCTATTTAATCTCGATCATTCACCTCTAGCTTCTCTTATCTAGACAAGCTAAGTTTCACCAAGACATACCTCCATAGGTGTGCTTGGAAAGGATTTGGTCTTGGGAAATATGAACATGTCCCACATAATTTTATTTTAATTGAGACTATAAATCCTTATGAGAAACATAGCCTCAATTTTTTTCTACCCAACAAGATGAAAACCAAACCACGTACTATCACCATTATTAAGGAAGACATCCCTTCCTCATCAACCTCTTCTCTACCTAGGTGTGAGGATGATGACACCATCACACCTAAATTGTTTTCATAAACATGATCAACCTTGGACCCCTAACTTATCAAAAGGAAGGGACAACCATAGCCATCCCCATGACCCATCTTTAGATGATAGGAGATTACTCTCCTACCATTAACATTATTCAATGCTATGATGATAATTCCATTCTTACCTACCTTACTACCCTAGATTATTCCATCCACAAATCCCTTCATCCTAAGACTTTGACCATGTTGAATGAATCCACCATGGATATCAACTTGGCCACTTTAAACAACCCTTGCATTGTCAAAATTATCCAATCATTAAATGTTGAGGAACTTCAGTATTTCCCCTCCTTCCAAGACTAAAGCATAGCATTTGCTTGTTCTTATAGTGACATATCAATAATTGATACCACCATTCCCACCCATAACATAGTCACAATCTATGATGTCAAGCCCATTAAGCATAAACTTCAATGAATGCACCCTCACATAGCCCTTCCCTTCAAATAAGAGCTTCAATGTCTCTTATCGATCAATTTCATTCAACACTTTGACTATCCCCAATGGGTCTCAAATATCATCCATGTTACCAAATCCATAGGGTAACTACACATTTATGTATACTATCACAACCTCAACCTTGCTTGCCCCAAAGATAACTTTCCTCTACCAAGCATCAACCAGCTAGTTGATCTTACAGTCGACCATGAGATGTTATCTCTCATAGAAGGGTTTTTAGGTACAATCAAATCCTAATTATCCCCAAAGATCAGCAAAAAACTACCTTTATCACCCTATGGGGGACAGTCTACTATAGATTCATGCCTTTTAGACTAAATAAAATTGGTGTAACCTACCAATGTGCCATGACTTATATCTTCTCTAACCTTATCCAAAAAATTGTCAAAGAATATGTGGATGACCTCTTAAGGAAATCCATATATTGTAAGGACCATTTGGTCATTCTCAAAATCATCTTTGAACACCTCCTCTATTACCATGTCTACCTCAACCTTAAGAAGTGAATTTTTGAGGTCTTGTTAGGAAAAATCCTTAGATTTATCATTTCCCTTCAGGGAATCAAAGTCTTTCCTACCAAAATCAAAGTCATCCTCGACATGATTCCTTCAATAAACCTCAAACAACTCTATAGCATGTAGGTTAAGCTCCAATCCATTCATTTTTTTATCTCTCGGCTCTTGAATTTATGTTAACCCTTTCATCACCTCCTGAATAAGGATGTCTCTTTCAAGTGGAACATTAACTATAAAAGGGCCTTTGATTCACTAAAAAAGTACCTTTTGTGTCCACCTATCCTCATCCTTCCCAAGGATGACCAACCTTTTTATGTTTATATCTCCACCATCGACCACTCCTTACGGGAAATGCTTGCTCATTGGGATGAATAACATAAAGAACAAGTAGTCTACTACATCATTCACATGCTTTTAGAGTAGGAGACTTAATACACCCATATTAAGAAACTTTGCCTAGCCCTATTCTTCATGGCCACCAAACTTTACCACTACTACTTAACCATAAGACCTATTTCATAACCAATACTAACCCACTCAATTATATGCACTCCAAGCCATACCAAATGTATGACCAAGTGGCTAATGCTTTTATCTAAGTTTGACCTTGATTTTTTTCAACAAAAGTAAATTAAAGGGAAAGTGATTGCTAACTAATTATCTAAAGCACCTTTATCAAACAACCAATCTCCTCTTGAGTTTCTCAATGAGTTTATTGCAACCCTCTCTTAGATAGACTTCACCTATCAAGTAACCATGTTACCTAATGGATTAAAATGTCAACACGGTTGGGAAGTTTGAATTATCCTTATCCCACTTCATGGAAAACCACTTCCTTTATCCTTTAAGATAAATTTTGAATGTCCCAATAATATGGTTGAACATGAAGCCTTAGTCATAGGCCTTCAAACTTATTAGCCTTAGGAGTTAAAATGATCAACATCTTTAGAAACTCTCAACTAGTGGCCAATCAAATCAATGGCTCTTACCAGTGTAATAATGATGCTTTAAAATAATATAAACAACTAGTTGATGAACTCTTAACATCATTTTAATACTACCATATCTAATCTATCCCATGATCTACAAAAACATTTACTGACACCATGGCTTCCCTCACCTCTCAAATCCAATCTACACCATCTAACTCTAATCTATCTATCAGTATCCATAGACTTACCCAAACTTATTACGTCAAACCAAATTCTCCCACCATCTTCAATGTGGAGGAGACCCAACCTAACCTTTGGTATTAGTAGACCTTTGACTATCTTAACCTTGCCATCATACCTTCTGGTCTATCTAGGAATAATAGAAAAGCATTTATCTAGAGTACCTCATGTTATACCATCATAGGGGGAATTATTTATAAACATGGCTTTGATGGTATCCTCTTTCATTGCCTACATAATCATGAAGCCTCTCATTCTATCATATAAATGCATGATGGGATATTTGGGGGACACTTTAGTACCCTTGTCATGTCTAAGCGCATACTTCACCTTGGATATTACTAGCCTAACCTCAACCAAGATTATTGTGATTATATGAAAAAGTGTGTTAGGTGTTAATAACACACCATTTTTCATCATGTACCTAACCATAGTCCTCATGTATCAACTATTTTTTGGCCCTTCTCATAATGAAGTTTGGACCTTATTGGTGAAATTAAACCTCATTATTCATAGTAACATCATTCTATCATCACTACGATTGAGTATTTTACCAAATGGGTAGAGGCTATTCCTTTAGTATCAACCAAGGTAGAAAATATTATCAACATTATCGCCCATCACATCATCTACCATTTTAGTGTTCCTCATAAAATTATCACTGACAATGGTAAATCTTTAAAAAATAAATAATTCCAAGGTCATTGTAATGAAATTGGGATTAGTTTAAGTTTTTTCTTACCCTATCACCCTTAAATTAATGGACAAATATAATCCTCTAACAAAACTCTTAACAACATGCTCACCAAAATGGTCAATGCATCTGGTCGAGATTGGCATTTTCATATCCCCTTCACTTTATGGGCATATCTTACTAGCGTATGAACACCTATGGGTACTACCCCCTTCTCTCTTATGTTTGGAACTAAGGCTATCTTACCTCTTGAAGTCCAAATCCCATATCTTCATATCTCTTTATAGGATCTCATTTGAGAAGATGATTATCATTAGTACCATTTAGCCTAGCATGAGATACTTGATGAGCATTATATAGTTTCCCTTACCCATTTTCATGTTGATTAAGAGTGCATCAAACATGCCTATAATAAATACCTTAGAGTACAAGAATTCAACATCAGAGACATCATCCTAAAGGAAAATCAACATGTCACCAATATGGAGAAAAGTAAGTGGGGCAAGTTTGATTTCAATTGTATTGGACTTTATATCATAACCCATAAGTATGGTTTAAGAACTTACCATTTGTCCTCTCTTGAAGGTAACCCAAAATTTGAGCCCCTCAATACTTCGTATCTACATCCTTTCTTTTGTTAAATAGGATCAAACTCACCTTTTGTCTAACTTAAGCTTTTTTCTTGCTTACAAACCACATTCATCTCCCTATTTTAGGGGCAACTGACTAAAATTGAATAATGTGATCACCCATCATAGTCATAGCCTAATCTTGAACAATGGGTACCACAACTCTACTCATGGCATGATTCTCATGGTAATTTCTACCCCTTTTCATAAGGATGGATTCTTATGATTGTTGTCACCTAAACCTCTTTACACCTAGTCAACATTCTTATGATTTTAGTTTTTCCTTCATATAGGTGAACCCTTTAAGCCTATATAAGCATGAATATGTCAAAAAAAATTAAACAAATCAAAAAGAAAGATCTAAACCAATAGGAATCATGGGTCATTCCTAGCATTCATAGACTTCTCCCATGAAGGAAAACTTTTTAAAACATATTTGAAATTGATCCAAAGTAAGGTGGACTACTCCCTTGAAGGATAGATATCAAAAGCATTTAAAAACTCATATAAACTTAGACCACTCCCTCAAAGGATGGTTGAGTAAGGCATTTATCAAAACAAGAAATTTCTTGGAAGCTTCCCGCATTGATAATCTTCCCCAACCCTCCTAAGATATAAGGAAAAGACCCATTATCAAGCATAATCAAAAACAAAAGAATTTTTGAAAGCTACAATCAACTCTCATAAGAAAAATAATCTAAAAAGTTGTAAACATATCTCATGAGTAGACTTCCCACATCGATTAGTCTACACTTTGTATTACATAGACTTATTTATATTGACTCTTTAGAAACCTATAGATGAGGCATGTTAGTCTCATAATAAGGTTACATATTTCATCCATCTCTCCTTTATACACTATAAGCAAGGAATTTTGAGCTCACTTGACATTATGTGATCAAGATACTTTTTTAACCAACTAACAAATGTTAATGCAAAGCATTCAAAGGGATTATGTTCCTTAATCTAATATAAATTTGGTTTTGTTTTAGTCCTTGTCAAAAAAGATGCATTGTGTCCTCTTCTTACCCTATTATGACTAGTTTATATATTCATTAAGATTTTTATCTATTTATTATATTCTTTGTTTTCACATATAGTGTTGTTAATTAACTTACTTTATGTGATCTACCTCAAGAAAAGTAAAAATAACCATAATCATAAACACTACGATCAACATATATCATAAGAAAAAACATACACCATTAGCATATCCATCATCATGTCAAAGTCAAGAATCCATGAACAATAAAGTAATCAACTATTTTCACCACATGTATAAATCTAAATAATGAAGCATATACTCATTAAAATTTAGCACGTCATAAACATACATGTCATAAATAATAACCATGAATAAAATATGATACATCTCATCATGTGCCTTGATAGGTGAGTCTACATCATTATCCAATATCCATAACAGAAGCATAATCAATATAGCATCATCAGTGATCAATATAACATCATTTCATCACATCAAAGCAAACCATGGACCATGAGAAATAAAAAAGGATCATATATATACCTATTGAGTCTAAGAATCATAATGTACATAATAATATAAATGTCTCTCTCATAATTTACATCTCACCACATCAACTCATAGGCTAGTATCAAAATGATATATAGTAACATATCATATATCATAAACCATGTCATGTCTATGCCCTTAGGGCACCATAGTCTCCCATAGTAACATTGTCTTCTGATGCTTGTCCTACCAAAGTACCTACCAATTCACCTAAAAAATCCACCCATTAACTAGGTGTCACCACGCTGGCACCACCTACCAAGCTAACTCTATATTCACCCCATGAAGGTTCATCAAGATATCACCTCAAAACTATAGCCTCATAATAGCACAACTCCTTCATTGTGGCTAAGTATCATACCATGGGGATGGTACTGGGTGTTCTTTTGTTTTCTATAGCTCCTCCTCCTCTACATCCATAGGCCTCCTCCCACCATCATCTCCATCAAAATCTACTATCACATATAGATCTTAGTACCATGTAGAGTAACCATCTATAAAACCTACATCATCAATTATCAACCTTGCTTGTAACTCCTCATGATCTAGCAAGGTTTATACTAGATGTAGTTTAGGAAGTAAGATCTCTACATCCTCTAACCTATACTTGGGGAATGGGCATGGTATACCCTAAACCAAGCCAAACTACATCTTCACTCTATTAAATGAGATGATCTCTACCTCCCCATCCCTCCTATCAAAGATCCACCTATAACTCTACAAGGATAAAGTCTACCTCTTATATTCAACCCACTCTAGAAACCTAACATATGCCTTCTAAGTAACATCATCGATAACCAAAGCCCCTAGAGCCCCTCTAAACCAATCTACATCATGAGCTCCTCCTACACCTAAAGTGGCAAATTCATCTCTCCATCACATGAAACTAATTTATAAATCTATCTGAGCATACCCCACCCATGGCATCCCCATGGGCCTCAGCACTTATATGTGCTCATAAGCCCAGTAGTGTAGGACAAACTCAATTTTAATGTCATACCTCATGTGATCTATAAAACCCCATATATTTTTTTGTATCTAAATAAGTAGCATAGGTACCTATCCAAACATTTTGCATCCCAACAGCATCTTGACCAACACCCCCATCATCATCATAGGTAAACATCTTACTACTCAAATATGAAAGGACAAAGCATGACACATCCATCATCATCATAGTCATAAGATTCCTATCATCTCTTACCCTCTGATATAGTGTAATATCATTAAAACCTCTAGCATACCATCTAACACAATCATGATCATCCTCATATATAATCTCTAAAAAATAATCTCACTCCTCCTATTCAATGTGGTATATTGGGTCACCCTAAAGGGGTAATTGAGTGATCCTATGCATATCTTCTAAGAAGATAGTCATCTCACCAGTAGTAGGAAGGTATTTGTGGCTAGATCCCATTTCTTAATGAGGGCCATGATCATCACCACATCTCATAGCACATATTAGTAATGTTTCATCACTCTGAGCTTGACCTCCTCTATATGTGCCCATTCTATTAGGGTCATCCCCTAGTAGATCTCTACAAAGATGCAAGGTACCTAATCTCATATCTAGATCTACTCCTACACCTACATATTTCATTAGAAAATAAACTTAGTTATCTATACTATGAATGCTTATGGTCTTAACTCATTAACAAACCCTACTTACCCTTAACTTAATTAACCATTACACTGCTAACATTTAAATCAAAACTAAGCTCTTTTACCTCACACTAACTACCCATTTTCACCTTAAAACATTACCCCAACCCACCCATTACCTAAACCCTTCACACATATAGCATCCCATATACTCAAACTACCCTTGAAACTTTAAATACATTCAACATAACTTCTTATCAATGTTACCAAACCTACCTAACCATTGATAATCATAGTGACCATCAAAATCTAGGCACCCCTTTTCCCAATCATCATCAACTACTAACCATTGCCTTAAACTCCCTAACCTTAACCTACCCAAAAACACAATCCACATAGTCAAGTGATTACAAATTTCTACCTCTTCTTACACCCATCCTACCTTAGTTACCCCATGTTAGCCAATTTAAATTTTCAATTGAAAAATTACCCAATAAGAAAGCACAACCTACCTAGGTCAAAAACCCTCCCACCAAGTCAATGCCACATCCATCACATTCAACCATCATGAAGGAATAATTCTAGGGCCTCTTGCCAATGATCATCTACATTCACACCCACTCTACATAGTCACTGGTCCACTTTATCTACTTGGTCAACCCAACAATCACTTTCACCCACTATCACTCATCATCAACTACTTTTTTTCCCAACATGACAAAAACTAGAACTCATAAGTTAACAAAATCAAATGAGTCCAAAAGACTCACCTTTTTCTTTTGACCTCCAAACTTTTAGGGTTTTAACCCTAACCATCGATGGTCAAGGTGACTACCGATAGTTAACCCCATGCCCCCTAACCATCGATGGTTAAGATATTGGTAAATGTTTTCCCCTACCACCAATAATCATTTTCACCAAAAATTTATTAGCATACTCACCTCTTGAGACTACCTTCTCTACCCACCTCATTAACCACCTCATCACCTCACCCTTGGTCTATTTCAGCCCAACTAGCACATGTTTTGCAACACCTTTTACCTATTCATTTTTACTATAATTACAACAATTTCCATGATTGACCAATTTTTAAACTCATTCTACCTCATGCATACTTGACCATCTTGTGTCTTCTCAAGATCACTTCTTACCTTGGATACTCATGACTTTACCTAACCAATTTATATTTTCCTTGGGAACACTTCCTTGGATATCCATGGAATCATAGATCTTGCCTAGGATACTTTCATTTACAAGTGCACCCAATTACCATGCCTAAATGCAATCATGAAATCCACTTGTCATTTATTCTACTAAAACTGACCTTTATTTTTACCAATTATGACAACCTAATCTATGCACAATCTTGGCTTTTGCACCTTTTATCACACTTTGTGCACTTGTTTATACTTTAGTTCTCAACCTATCATTGACCAATTTTATCATCCACTACCTACACATTAAACTTGTACCTAATTCTATCCACCTCATCAACTCTTGATTTTAGGGGGAACACATCCTCCCATGCTCGAGGTAATCAAACCTTCAACTAGTAATCCATTTTTGTTTTATAGCTTCTTGATAAAATCTACATAATAAAAAGGGGGAAAATGTAGACACCAAAAATCCTACATGATGGTTTTGAATATCAAAATTCCCCTAGACCACCTTAGGAACCCTTTCATCCTAACGTTTACTTTTTTTCTCCTAACTAAACCTAACCCACCTAACCTATGCCACTTGACCTTCTAGATAAAACCCACCTTTTAACCAAACCTGCCCTTGACCCCTAACTATCGATGATCAAGTTGATCACTAATGGACACCTTGGCCATCAAGGGTCAAGTTATACCATCTAAACCAACTTATCTCACCCTTAACTCTAATTATTTTTTATAATTAGCTCATCTAAATCCACATGCAAGCCATTACATGTGTGAGTTAAAATTAGATAGTAAGTTGGACCCTTGTTAACATCATGTTGCACCTCTCCTTCCTTTCTTATAAGAAGATAGAAGTAATAGGTGAAAAAATATCCATCCACAACTATCATAAGATTCTTACATATAGATATTCTATTTCAGGCATTCTTCCAGCAATCTAGTGATCCAACCATCATGTTATAGAGTTGACTTGCCACCACCCTTCAATCGATAGTTAAGTACCATTACTCTACCAAAATAATGCTAGACTCTACTAATGTGTCAATCACTTTGACCATTCATCTAACCAACTCTGGTAAGCTATATATTTGTTTTCCATTATTTAATTACTATTTTTGTATTTTTCAATCAACCCAGTACAAACCCATCTTTCAAAATTACCTTCTATGGTCCCATCAATCTAATCTTTATCAACCCATACCCAACACATAGTAACCACTACTGGTTAGCTTGACCATCAATGGTCTATCCAAGCATCGATGGTTCTCTCAACCATTGATGGTTACCTCAACCATCAATAGTCAGACCAACCACTGATGATCATTGTGGTACAAAATAATAGCAAGTTATTTTCATCCACCTACCCTAAACTAAATCTAATTTTCTGTGTCTACCTATTCACAAACCCCTATCCTATTTTTTAAAGCACACCCAACCCATTTTTCATTAGTATTGACCCACTTATTTCTATATTAGTCATCTTAGCCTATTTATTTTTCAAGTATTTCTTGTATCCAATTTCAATAGCTATTGATTATTGATGCAAGTAATTTATCTTCTATTTTCTAAACTTAATTGTTTCAAAAGCATGTATTGACAACCCTTGAGGAAGCTTTTGATTTCAATATCTAGCTAGCACTAGGTAATCCACCCAACTATTTATCTAACCAACCATTTAATTAAGTGTTATCTTATTTGCAAGTCATCCTCCCAAGCCAAAGAGGAGCTCTTCACAATCTCCTGATTCAACGTACACACAATCAAATATATTTTTCAACCATACCAGTATTTAGTTTTTTCTTCTTCCTTTCTCAAAATATAAGATGAAATTCACTAATATAGGAAGCTACATTTTCATTACACTCAAATCTATCCTAAATCTATCAAGATGGTTAAAAACCTACCCTTTATTGACTTCAATGGTGGATATCCTCTAAACCTTGCAAGATATAATAATATACTTGTGTCAACCCTTAAGAGTGTCCCATACTTTAGTGGATAAAACAAAATTAATCCATTGAACACATTAGATATAAGTCTAATTTTTATATTATTCATAATATCACTGAAGGGAATGTTTCCATTAGGTCATTCATAATCTCATTCAAGGTAAAAGCATTGGATTGGTATATGACATTAGTTCCTAATTCCATTGATTCATGGGACCAATTGGGAGATAATTCATGTAAGAGGTTTAAATACAAGAGTTATCATTTGTCAC
Organism: Torreya grandis; assembly: GCA_037957365.1. Lineage (NCBI taxonomy): Eukaryota > Viridiplantae > Streptophyta > Pinopsida > Cupressales > Taxaceae > Torreya > Torreya grandis. The sequence continues at coordinate 764,364 of JARHVA010004557.1, read as the reverse complement.
TAGCTAAATAATTGACTACTATCAAGAGAAATCCACAAGAATTCATGCAAGGATTCAATTTTAGGTTCTTAAAAACATGGGATAGGATCCCAATTCTTGTGAGACCTCTAAATTATGCCTTCCTCAATTATCTCAAGGCATTAAATAGTGACATAGTGTTAGGATAAATTAAAACCCAGATCTATCCCCAAATCACATACAAGAGAAATTATGAAATGAATTAAACAAACATTCCAAAAATAAATCATGAATATGCACATAACAAGAGACATCATATTTAACATGGTTCACCCAAGATGGGCTACATCCACCAAACTTGTCCAATATATTATTTTCATCAATATGAGGAGGAAAAAAATCCTATAACAAACCATGTTACACCTCTCTACCTTTTTTACCTCCTCTCTATGTACAACATTTCATTCAATCATCACAATAATCCCTCTCAGCTATATATCAATACATTTTCGGGTAAAAACACTTAAACATAACCTCTACCATTATATTTGGAAACCTTTAATCATTGACCCAAATTGACTATGAAATTAAAATTTAACAAGGCAATTTTAATTAAAAAATATTTGGGGTTCCTTAATTTAATTATCATCCATGAAAACCAATTGAAGCTGAACAAATATTTAAATTATCTCTTGTAACTACTTTGTTCATCATATATGTAAGATTTTTACTGGTATGTATCTTCTCTAATTTTAGTTTCTCTTCCTCTATTGCTAAATTAATGAAATGATACCATAACTAAATGTGTTTTTTCCTAGAGTGAAAAGCTGAGTTTTTGAGTTTTTGCTAGATGGATTGCACTTTGACTATCACTATATAGTGTACATATTTCTTGACTACGTCAAAATTCTTCCATCAATCTCTGTAACAAAATTATTTCCTTGATTTCTTTTGTAGCATCAACATACTTAGCCTCTGTAGTTGAAAGCTTCAGAACCTTCTATAAACATGATACCTAACTAACTATTGTACCACTTATTGCAAACACATACCCTGTAGTGTTTCTTCTACCATCCAAGTCACCTACCATATCTAAGTTAACATATCCCTATAATGTTACATCTAATCCACCATAACTTGACACTATATCTATGGTCCCTCTTAAGTAATGAAAGATCCATTTTACTACCTTCTAATGTTCCTTTCATGGATCACTCATGAACTTACTCACCACTCCCATTGCATGTGCAATGTTTGACATCATACACACCATTACTTACATTAAAATACCAACTACTAATGAGTATGGAATTTTAGACATTAGTTTATTTTCTTATTATGTTTTAGGACATTATTCCTTTATTAATTTAAAGTCTGTAGTTAAAGGTGTCCCAACTAATTTTGCATCCTACATATTAAATCTTTCAAAAACTTTTTTGATATACTCTCCCTGTGATAATTCCATCTTCTTATTCTTTCTATCTCTATTTATCCTCATATCAAATATCTATTTAGTTGCACTTATATCCTTCATATAAAATCAATCACTTAAATGTTTCTTGAGTATATTAATATTTTACATATTAGACCCAACTACAAGCATATCATCTACATATAAAAGTAAAATAATATAGCTACCATTTTTAAATCTTTTAATAAATACACAATTGTCTGAATGACATCTAGAATAACCCTGTTCCATCATAAAAATATAAAAATTAATATACCATTGTCTTGGAGCTTATTTCAAGCCATACAAGCTCTTCTTTAATTTTCACACCAAATTCTCCTTACCATTAACTTCATAACCTTGTGGCTGCTCCATGTATATTTCCTCCTTCAAATCCTCATGAAGGAAATTAGTCTTCACATCTAACTACTCTAAGTGTAAATATTTAATAGCTAATAATCTGAAAATAGTTATAATTGAAGTCAATTTAACAACTAGAGAAAATATTTCATCAAAATCTATACCTTTCTTTTATGCAAAACCTTTATGTAGACACTAGAAAACAACACACTTGCAGTTTTTGATGATTGAATGGCCTGGGAACCCCTAAAGACCCCATAAAAACTTCTTAACCCTTAACCAACCCATCTTAACCTAACCAAATAACTATTCTCTTATTCACAAAGTAGTATTAAAAAGTACTATTTAAAAGTACTATTCAAAAATACTATTCATTATGGGACCCACTATCACTATTCATAATGACATGGAAAGTGACATGGGAAGTGACATGGAAGGTGATATGGCAAGTGACATAGTTTGGAAGTAAGGTGGCTTCAAATGGGACACACTACCCCACCTGGGACCCTTCTACAAGGTATCTCATGACATCATTAAGCACTAAAAGGCCCCTCCTTTAGAATATGGTGCCTTTTTCCCTATGAGACCATCATTAAACATGTGTTTTTCTCCTCATGCACAGAGAATGGTGCCAAAATTCATGGGGCACTTAGCCAAAATATGTGAGTGGTGGAAATTTTTTTGGACCCATATGAGCCCATGTGCATGATTTTCATTCCATTTTGGACTCTTTATCAAATGGGAGATCTATTAGCTAAGTAGGAATCTCACCCCCTTGACTTTCATGACCACTCATGCACCAACATGGAGAATGGTGCCACAATTCATGGGGCAGTTAGCCAAAAGACAAATTAGCTTGGTGGAAAGTCCTTTGGCCTCATTTGAGCCCATGTGTATGATTCTCATTCAAAATTTGACTCATGTGCAAGGTTGGAGATAAACCAACAAGATGGAAATCCCACCACCCTTATCCCCTCTGTCATTTATGATCCCACTTGAAAAATGGTGACATACTTCACTATTTCACTTCTTTGTCACGTTTTTTGACAACAAATTCTATAAATATGACCCTCCTCCTTCACCCATGGTTAAGTTAGTTTTGTTTAGGAACATTTTCATCTTGCATGTTTGGAAGCATTCTTTAAGGAGGCCACTCATCATCTTAGAGGATAAAAGTAGAAAGCAATGAAGCTCTGTCAAAATTTCAAATCATCTTCATCAACAACAACACCTTCATCATCCATCTACAATATTTAATGAGCACGAGTTCACTTTGTTTTTATTTTATTTCTTGTACTTATTCCTTTCTTTTCATTTGTCCTTCTTCCTCCACCTCCTTTCTCTCCTACCCCCTTTTCCTCATTTACCATTCTTATACATTTTCCCTTTTGCCCCTTTGCCATCATCACCCTTTTGGCCAACTCATACCTTTACCATCTTTAATTTCCTTATCTCTTTGGCTTCCTACCATCTTGACCTTCATCCATTTTATTTATTACCATTATTTACCCTTTCACCCATTAACCAACTTTTCCATTTATCAACCCCAAACCAAAGCCACAACCTTGTCCTTTGACTAAATTTTATCATTAGTTACTTTTATCTAGTCATTATTTTAGCAAAGCATTTGACTTCTTTATTTTAATTTTAGTTACTATCATTCATTATTTTTAGTTTTAGTTTACTATCATTTTATGCAAATTCTATCATTTTTATTTATCAAACATAATTGCTTAAAGGATGTGGATTCACAGCCTCCTAAACAGTTTTCGCTTCTAGGATCTAGCTCACACTAGGCAATCCACCCATCTACTTGTCTTACAAACAAGTTTGTTTAAGTTTTTTATTATTTGAAATTCATCCTCCCAAGAAAAAGAGGATCTACCCATAATCACTTAGATTCGATTCATTCACATTTTAGTAGGTTTTTTTACATACCCTTCTTGACAAGTTTCTTTCTTCCAAAATTAAGAAAAGCAAAAAAAATTAGAGAGAAACATTTTGGCACACCCGATGGGACCCTATATTTTTATTGGGTTTATAGTTGTTTTATAAAATTTAGTTGTATTATTGAAAAATCATTTAGTTGCATTCTTTTCTAACAAATTAAATTTCCTTTCTTCTTTTCCAAAATTCAAGTTATAGTCTCTTTTGTTTTCTTAGAAAAAGTAAAAAAATTATTTTCCTTGCATTTTCTGAAAAAGTCAAAAATTAATCATCCTAGGATTAGGACTTGCACTATCATCTTTCACTTAGGTTGCATTTAGTTTGTATTCATTAAAATAAATTAAAAAAATTCCTTTGGGATTAAAATTAACTTGCATATATAGTTTATTTTCTTGTTTAATTAGCTCATCTAGTTTAATTTAAGCAAAGCAAATTATCCGTAGTGCACAAATGTTACACAAACCAAACCACTTACACTAAAATAAACATAAAACACACTTGAGATAATGCCTAACTAGGATTTCATCACCTAGCATATCACCTTACCCTTTTCCAATTATCATACTTGGATTTAATCATTGAGGGGATAACCAACTTAGCTCTTTGGTTGAGTATAAACTCTAGATAAATAGTATAATGGCTAAGTACCCACACTAGTTACAATATCATGAAGTAAGAAGAGCAAGCCCCAAGTATCAAGCCACATACCTGATCCAATATAGACTTCTTTTTTAGTACCTAAACATAACCCTAAACCAAACATAGATTACTTTCTAAGACCTATTCAAGCCAATTTCCCCTTCACACTTTTCTAAGGCATAAGCCAAGAGAGAGATTAAAATAAATCATAGGAATTAATGCACTCTTAGTGAATTCATTATTTTCCTTGAATCTTCTTTAATTAATCTTTGTTTTGAGGTGTGAGAATTTATCATTCCTTGCCTATTTTCTCACATGGTTTTTACTCACCAAGAATGAAGGGACCTTGAGGAATAAAACTCACCACCAAATCAACCAACCTCTTCCACCTTTGCATCCATAGAATGTGTTTCTAAACCTGTGGACCCCCCTCAATCTTCAATAAGTCTTATTTAGGTATTCCCAAGAGATGTGTATTTTTTCACTTTCCTAAACAATAATCACATAGCCTTACATTATTAACTTAGAACTACGTCTCACCAAATCCCAATTTTGACCTCACCTATAGATCCACCTTATGGCATGCCTCTCCACCTCATGGGGTTTACCTCTACTACCATGGGTACTACTCAAACTTTAGTTACCAAAGCCCTATCATTGACCAATAATCACTATAAGGCTACCACTCAAAATCAACCAACCCAAACTACCATTGCCCTTATATCGCCTACCAATCACTCCTCTACAATAGAAGTGCCTACCTCTAGTACTACCCATCTCTCTATAACTACCTCTAACCCATCAAACACTACTCTACTTTAAATCCTTATGGTGTCCATACCCTCCATGTTACCATTGATTAGTAAAAAGGTCACCACCCTTCCATTGGCCACTAACCCCACTACCACTCCTACCCAACAAGCAACCTCTAGTTATCTCCATAATTTAAAAGGGCATATTCCCTCTTCCCAAACACCCAACCCTAACCAACCATTGACATCCACATATATATTTTATACCCAACCATTAGCATCCGCATACCAATATGTGGCAACCTCTTAACCTTATACCCACTATCAACATGTTTCTCATCTACCATCATATTATGCATCTTACAACCTCCCGTGTACTCAACCCCAAACATACTTCATAAAGATGATCATGGACAATATGACTACCCTTGATTCATCCATATTTGCAGCCCATAATCTCTTCTCCTATGATTAAATTTTCAATGAGCCTATTCACCCTTTAGTCCCTATCAGACCTTATCCATCCTAGTGGGAACTTCCAAAATTTACCAAGTTTAATAGTAAGGAAGACCCTAAACAACATTTAACAGAATTTAGGCATTCATGCTACATAATTTCCCATGATTATGTTTGTATCCTTCTTACCCTTCTTATGTCATTATCTAGACTATCATTGGATTCATATAGTGTCATACCCAAACATGCCATCTTCTCCTTCAACCAACTAGCCCAAAACATCTTATATCACTTTTTAACCTATATATCTAAGAAATTTTCCATTATCGACCTCTACTCCATCCAAAAATTTTAGGATGAGTCCATTTCCTATTTTATGGCTCATTAGAGGAGCCTAATTAACCAACTTTCCTTCACCTTTCCCCAACTTGAACTCATACAACTCTTTACATGAGCATGTGCAAAACATATTTCCTCCACATTATGTGTCCAAATTTTTTGTACATTTGATGAAGATTTTACCATGGCTTGAAAACTAGAGAACATATCCACTGATGAAGGAAATTCAAAGTTGAAGAATAAGAACTCAAATTACAAACCTAATGAGCCCTCTTCTTCCAAACCAAATAAACAAACTAATCCCAACACCAAAATCAAAGTAACTGCCAAAGTTATTGTCCTCTAAGCCACACCTCCACCATCTACCAACCAACAAAACCTAAGGAACCAAGCCTCTAACTCCTCTAATTCCTCAAACCAAAACCCAAGGAACCAAACTTGGAGTAACTAGAAGCAATTAACTCCACTTCGGGAACCCTATGCTTTTATTTTGAAAAGTTATTAAAATATAATAGCATCCAACTTCTAAAAATTAAACCGCCCTAATAATTTAATGCTTCTCACCCTGTGCTAGGTTGGTATAGCAAAAATGACTATTGTTCCTTTCAATAAGTCATAATACATTATATTAATAGGTATAATACCTTCAAATACCTTATCCAATCTCTCATTGACAAGGGGGAGCTTAGATTGGACAACCCTAATGCCTGACTAAACCAAACCCTTAACATATTTAGGCACCCTTTTCCAAACCATGCTCTTACCAAAAATGAGAATAACAACATCGAGTGAACTCTTTATGCCCACACTATTAACATAGTTCTTGACACACTCACTAATAAAGAGGCCATTCACCAATATACCAATCCCCCTCTGCTTATTGAAATAGTAGAGTTACCTTCTACCCCTTTAGACATCCAAAAAGAGGAAGTAACCATATCCACACCTTTGAAAAAGGTTACCACACCTATCTCCCCTATTATAGAACCATCCATTCCATCTTTGGAAGCTATCTCATAAGAAGAGATAACTTCACCCACAAAACCTCCAATATTGGAACCTTCCATCAAAAAATAAGCCAAAGGTAAGGGAACCAAACTTGAACCTCTAACCTTTTCTTTGGTAGACCAACCTAGCCCTTTTAAACCAACCAAAACCTCCACCTAACCAACCAAAACCTCCTCCAAATTAATTGACCCTTAAACACCTAAACCCACCAAGATAACTAAAGTAACCAAACCCCCTCCAAAACCAAAAACTAAAGAAACAAAAGAATTAAAACCACCCAAAGGCCCAAAGCCTCAAATTTTACCACCCTCAACCTTTCCCTCTATTTTGGGTCCTCATCCCTCTACCTTGAGCATAAAACCGATTATTTTTACCAAAACCCCATCACCTATGTCGGTTACACCTTCACACTTACTTCATAATTCACCTCTATTTAATACAAAAACAATACCTAAGTTACCTACCTTTCAATCCTCAAACTCTAGCTCATCAACCATCTTACCTAAACCAAAACCATCAACCAAGCATACCACCTTACCTAAGACACCTATCACCAAACCTAATTCCAAATAACCTTATACCTAACCATTCTCAAATGTTTATTACAAACCTCTTCCTTGAGCTTACCACCCATCAAACCCTTTGACCATTCATATCCAAAACCATCATGGTTCAATAACAATTTGATTTATTTATTTATACCATAAGACACCTAGCCATGATACAGAGAATTATAAAGCTCTCAAAACTCTCATCCACCAGCTTTAAGAGGAGGAAAATATATTAATAGATTAACCTCCTATGTCACCCATATCAACCCAAATAATATCCATACCTACCCAACAATTAGATGAAGACAACAAGAGGATGCTCTATTCTGCTTTATCGGGTGGTCAAAAGGGGCCAGTGTAGCCACCAAGGTGAGTGGCTCATAGAGAATCAAATTAAGACAACTGCCACACCTGATGAGTAATATTGATGCAATGGATACCATTACTTCTCAAAGAGGGAGGAATTATTTATGCAATAATTCAAGTGACAATTTGGGTGACGGTTCTACCCCAATTGATGATGGAACTTCTAGGAACCATAACTTTTGCACTGTATCTCCAATTGACTCATTGTTTGAACCATTGAAAAGATAATAATGAGGATAATGAAATGAGATGGAATTAAGCTTTGATGGATGGATTTTTACCCCTAAAAACCAAATATAAGTTCCCTAAATTTTAATTTTAGTAGTGTAATCTAAAAATAGTAAGTTTCTAAAAATAGTAATTCCTTAAATTCTATATTGTTTTAAATCATGGAAGTCAAACCACTTAATCTCCCTTGAGATTTCTGACCTTCCACATCCTATTCATAATTTCAAAATTTATATAAATGAAGATGTAACCTAAAATGGAAATCAGACATCTCTTTCCAGAGATAAGCATATAGTGGTATTGTAATTTTGAGTAATAAAACATCTCTTCTCACAGAATTCATTATTACTATGTTATTTTCATGTTCTTAAAATATCTATCTATCAAAAATTTTAAGTTTTGGATCAATGGTATTAGAGTGGTTTGTCTTGAGAGTGTATGATCTTAAGGATGAGGTTAGGCTAATAGAAGCTTGGGTGGGAAACAACAGAGCTTCCAAACTATCCACCTATTCACTCCAAATGACTTCAAATGATAGATGACACTAAGACATATGATCCTTTTAAGGAAATTGTAAATGAATCCCTCTAATGGCAACAAGCATATATTCTACAACAATTTTCCCAAATTCTCCAACAACTCTTGATGGGAAATTCTAGCTCCTCATCTGCACTTCTTAGCTCCTCATTTATAGAACATCCTTTCAGTGCCCCAACACCCTTCAAGCTTTAGGTGAATTTTTAAATTCCTACATTAGAAGTAAAAATCAATGCTGATGTAGTAGAAAATTAGTTGGATCATTTATCTTCTTACTTCTCTTTAAATAAATTCACCGATGGAGAAAAGATCACTTTTGCTCTTTTGAAAGAATCATTGCCCATGAAAAATTGGTGGGAAGTGTACAAAAAGAGGTTCAGTATAGATGACATTGGCCTTGAGGTGGAACCTACTTGGGATGATTTCATGGAAGTGGTAAAGGAATAATACTATCACATTGGATCATATGATGATCTATACATACAGTGGCAATAACTTTGCCAAGGTAAGGACCAATCTTTTTAAGATTACACAGACATTTTTTATTCTCTGTCTGTAAGATTGGGCATCTAAGAAAGTGAGAAACATAAGACTCTCAAATATCATGGTTGACTAAAATGATACATATGGGGGGAAATGAAACTCTTTAATTTGGAAACCCTCAGTGAGGCATACAAGTTCATAGTGAAGATTAAGCAAAAGCATGGAAGAAAGAATACGAAGAGTTAGCCTTCAAAATATAAAAGTGACAAGGAAGGTCAAATACAAGGCCAAAATTGGAATAAAAAATAGTTTCAAGATAAGAAACCCTAGAAGGGGAAAGCTGTAAAATGGTGTGATTACCACAAAACTGGAACTCACTCCAAATAAGAATGTTGAGCCATCAAGTCACTGCTTTTTGAGTCACAGTACTCAACATCTACTATTCTATTTCATACACAACCTACATTAAAATAAGATGAAGAACATATTGTAGATTTTGAGATCGACACCATCGTCACTTCATCACAGGCCCAGGAGGAAAGGCTAGATGACAAGTAAATATTGTTTCACTCTAAATTATGCATAAAAAGTAAGCCTCTACATTTCATTCTTGATAGTGGGAGTCAAAAGAATTTAATCTCTACTAAAGTTATGAAAAATATAAATCTATCCATGAAGCCTCACCCAAATCCATATAGTATTGGATGGTTGAGCCCAGGAAAAGACCTCCATGTCACCCATCAGTGTCTTCTTTCATATGCAATAAAACCTTTCCAAGATGAAGTCTTGTGTGATGTGGTCAATTTAGATGTTTGTGATGTAATCCTTGGTCATCCATTCATGTATGATAAATATGGCATCTATGAATCATGAACATAAATAATCACCCTCACTCTTGTAATGTGGTGCAATAGGGTACAAGACATACCACCTTCCACATCTATCTCCCTGATCAGTGCCAAACAATGTAAGAGATTGGTGGAGAAGATAAAGCAATTCATTCTCATGGTGGTCAAACCATAGAAATCCAAGAAGTTCAATGTTACAGTCTTGACTACACAATCAACACAATAAAAAAATCAAATGGAATAAATCATAGGAGAATATGATGACTTATTCAAATCACCCATAGGAGTTATACTACATTCTATCAATTTTATCTTAGGATCACCATTGCCTAATAGTCCTATGTATCATAGATCAATTTTAGAGAATGATGAGATAAAAATATAGATTCAATAACTGATCCAAAAGAGTCACATTAGGCCAAGCTCTTCACCTTATGACAGCCTAATTATCTTGGCACCAAAGAAAGATGGAACATGGAGGTTTTGCATTGACTATCAAGCCCTAAATAAAATCATTGTGAAGAATCACTACCCCCTTCCCAGGATTGATGACCTACTAGACCAACTCTATGGTGAAATTTTCTTCACCAAAATTGGTCTCAAATTTGGCTATCACCAAATTCCCATTGATCCCATCGATGTCTAGAAGACTGCATTCAAATCTAAGGAGGGGCTCTTCAAATGGTTGGTTATGCCTTTTAGCTTAACTAATTCACCTACAACCTTCATGAGGATGATGGATTACATCATGTGACCCTTCACCAACTCATTCATGGTTGTCAACTTAGATGACACACTCATCTATAGTAGAATATGGGAGGAATATTTGCAACATCTTCGTAAGGTGATTCAAACTCTTTGGGAGCATAAGTTGTATGAAAATCTTGACAAATGCACATTTGGGATGAAAATAGTTTAGTGCCTTGGGTATGTTGTGAATGAAGAAGGGGTCCATGTTGATCCATAAGAGTTTCAGGCTATATGAGAATGGCCTACATTAAGGACCCTCATAGAACTTTGTAATTTTTTGGGTCTTAAAAATTTCTATCACATGTTTGTTCTTGGATTTTCACATGTTGCTTGGTCACTAACCCAAGTGACTAAACAAGGAGCTAAAGCTACATTTTAGTGGGGTGAAATACAATAAAGGGCATTTGAGAATTTGAAGAATAGACTTTGCTCAGGCCTTGTTCTTGCCTTACTAGATTTGCATCAACCTTTTGAGTTGATGATAAATGCATCTGAATATGCAATGGGAGCTGTCATCATGTAACATGGCCATCTTATTTCATCTCACAGTAAAAATTTCACTAATACATTCAAGAAATATCTAACGTATGATAAGGATCTCTATGCCATTATGTAAGCCTAAAAATAATGGAAACACTACATCTTAGGGAAAAAGAATGTCATCCACACTAACCACAGACCATTAGAATTCATCTAGACATAAAGTAAACTATGAAATGAGAGGCACCAAAAGTGGGCTACATATTTACATTAATTCCATCTAATAATCAAACACAAAAAGGGGAGCTAAAATATGGCTATAAATTATTTGAGCCACCTACCAATTACTACACTCAAAACAATTCTTGACCTATGTGGACATGAGACTGCCACTTGGGGTGCTCTGTATGAAGCAAATCCTACCTTTGTTGATACATATCAGGTGCTTCAAAAAGGTAAACATATTTATAATTTGTATTTGTAAGATAATTTCATCTATCATATGGGGCACATCTTTGTTCTAGCTATAGAGCAATAGAAGATGATATGGGAAGCACATTTCAGTAGGACAACTCGATACTTTGTGTAGAAAAGATATTAGTAATTCTTCAAAAACACTTCTACTAGCCCCATATGTGAAAGGATGTGGAAAGGTATCTCAAATATTGCACCCATGTGTAATATCTAAGCCAAAAAATAAGAATCAAGGATTGTACATGCCATTTCTAGAACCAACTAGGCCTTGGGAATCTGTCTCAATGGATTTTCTCTCAGGTTTGCCCACTTCAAAACATGGCAAGGACTATATTTTTGTTGTAGTTGATCATTTTTCAAAAATGGCTATCATGATTGCTTATAATAAAAATATATCTACTAAAGAAACTAATCAACTATATTTTAGTCATGTATGGCTCTATTTTAGTCTCCCCAAGTCTATTGTCTCAGATTGAGATAGCAAGTGCCTGAGCATCTTCTGTTCCACTCTATAAAAGATGATGGATACCAAGATGATGAAGTCCACAACCTCCCATCCACAGATTAATGGTCAAATAGAGGTGGTGAACCACTTGATTATTCACATGATTTAGATGTATCACTCTAAACATCCATACACATGGGATGAGGGGATTCTTTTAATACAACATGGATACAATCAGGCTCTACACAGCTCAACCAAGCACAGTCCATTCTAAGTATGTTTCAAGTTCTAACCCATGGTACCAATTGATATAGCCATTTCATTATCCACCATGGAATACACACCTCATGGAAGATCTGAGGTAGCAAAAGCAACAAATTTCATTGAATAAATGCAACACATCTAGTAGCAAGTTAATGACATCATGGAGAAGATGAATTAGAATTATAAGTAATGCCATGACAAACATAGGATTACACACCATTTTATTATGGGTGATAAGGTTTGGTTATGGCTTCAGAAGGAACAACTTGTAGGCCCACATAGAAAAATTCATCCTTTGCGATATGGTCCCTACACCATCACCAAAAAAGTTGGAGAAAATGCTTTTGAGTTAAACCTACCAGCCTACCTTGGTTTGCATCCAGTATTCAATGTGGAACTCCTTAAACCATATCATCCACACCTATTAGACACTTTAGTTGTAGTAAAACAACTATACATTGATGATATTGATCCACAGAGTTTTTCTCTATTAGAGGAGGATTAGATTGTGGACACCTAGATGAAGACAACAAGAGGATGCTCTATTCCAATTTATTAGGTGGTCAAAAGGGGCCAGCTTAGCCACCAAGGTGAGTGGCTCATAGAGATTCAAATTAATACATAACTACCACACTTGATGAGGAACATTAATGCAATGAGGAACATTGCTTCTCAAGGAGGTAAGAATGATCTAGGCAATAATTCATGTGACAATTTGGGTGACGGTTCTACCCTAATTGATGACGAAACTTTTGGGAGCCATAAATTTTACACCGTAGCTCTAATTGACTCGCTGTTTGAATTATTGAAAATCTAAGAATGATTATAATGTGATGTGATGTCATTGAGCTCTGATTGATGTATTTTTACCCCTAAAAACCTAATTCAATTTCCCCATGTTTCAATTTTAGTAGTGTAATCTAAAAATAGTAAGTTTTTAAAAATAGTAATTCCTTAAATTTTATATTGTTTTAAATCATGAAAGTTAAACCACTTACTATCCCTCAAGATTGGTGACCTTCCACATTCTCCTCCTACTTATAAAATGTGTATAGATTAATATGTAACCCAAAAGGGAAATCAAACATCTCTTCATAGAGATAAGCATATAGTGGTATTACAATTTTGAGTAATAAAACATCTCTTCTCAGAGAATTCATTATTACTATTTTATTTAATGTTATTGAAATATCTATCAATGAAAACTTATAAGTTTTGGATTAGAGAATATCACCCCCTTGTCTTTCATGACCACTCATGCACCCACATGGATAATAGTGCCAAAATTCATGGGGCACTTAGCCAAAGGACAAATTAGCTTGGTGTAAAGTCCTTTGGCCTCATTTGAGCCCATGTGTATGATTCCCATTCAAAATTGGACTCATATTCAGAGTTGGAGACAAACCAACAAGGTGGGAATCCCATCACCCTTATCCCCTTTGTCATTTATGAGCCCATTTGAAAAATGGACCCATACTTCACTATTCACTTCTTTGATATGTTTATTGACAACAAATACTATAGATATGACCCTTCCCCTTCACCCATAGTTAAGTTGGTTTTAGTAAGGAAAATTTTCATCTTATAGGTTTGGAATCATTCTTTAAGGAGGCCACTCATCATCTTGGAGGAGAAAATTAGAAAGCAATGAAGCTCTACCAAAATTGCAAGACATCTTCATCAACAACACCAACTTCATCAACCATGTTCAATATTTAATGAGCATGAGGTAACTTTGTTTTTATTTTATTTCTTGTATTTATTATTTTATTTTCCTTTTTCCTTCTTCCTCCACCTACTTTATCTCCTACCTCATTTTTCCCATTTACCATTCTTGTCCATTTATCCATTTTCCCTTTTGCCTCCTTGCCATCATCACCCTTTTGGCCAACTCATACCTTCACCATATTTAACTTCCTTATCTCTTTGGATTCCTAACATCTTGGCCTTCATCCCTTTGATTTCATTCCATCATTTACCCTTTCACCCATTATCCAAATTTTCCATTTATCAACCCTAAACCAAAACCACAACCTTGTCTTTTGACTAAATTTTAGCATCAATTGTTTTTATCTAGTCATTGTTTTGGCAAAGCATTTGACTTCCTTATTTTAATTTTAGTTACTTGTCATTTGTTATTTTTAGTTTTAGTTTTCTATTATTTTATACAAATTCTATAATTTTTATTTATCAAACTTAAGTTCTTAAAGTAGGTGGATTGACAGTCTCCTAGAAAGCTTTCGCTTCTAGGATCTTGTTCACACTAGGCAATCCACCTATTTACTTGTCTAACAAAAAAATATGTTTTAGTGTTTTCTTAATTTTAGGTCATCCTCCCAATATAAATAAAAACTTCCCAAAACACTTGGATTTAATATGCACACATTATAATATATTTTTCTGCACACACTTCATCACTAGTTTCTTTCTTCCAAAATTAAGAAAAGTAAAAAAAATAAGTATTCTAAGTGTAAATATTAAATCACTACTAAGCCCAAAATAGTTCTAATTGAATTCATTTTAACAATTGGATAAAATATTTCATCAAAATATATAACTTTCTTTTATGTAAAACCTTTAATTATTCTAAGTGTAACTGTTCTTAGTGTAAATCTTCAATAGCTACTAAGCTCAAAATAGCTCTATTTGAAGTCATTTTAACAATTGGAGAAAATATTTCATCAAAATCTATACCTATCTTTTATGAAAAACCTTTAACCACCATTCTATCCTTGAATTTTTTGAACTACATTCTCCTCTTTTACCCTGTATACCCATTTATTTTGCAATGCCTTCTTTCCTTTGGGAAACTCCACCAAATCCCATATCTGGTTTTCCATTAGAGCATCATATTCCTCATCCATAACTTGATCACACTTATCCTTGGCATCAATCTACACTACTTCTTCATATATTTATAGCTCACCACCATCAGTAACTAATAAATAATATAAAGAAGGATTAAAATGATTATGTGGTTTACTTACTCTTACAGATCTTCTAACAAGGGTTTGAGGTACCTATTCCTATTGCACATTTTGATCAGGAACCTTTGGGAGATGTGTTTCCTAATGTCTTCTAATACTATATATTCCTTTTTGGATTCTTATTACTTCTTTTCCTATAAATGGTCCCTATACATGACATTTTCATGGAACACATCTCGACTCCTGATTATTTTCTTATCTTCCAAATTCCACAACCAGAATCCAAAGTCATCAATTTCATAACCAATAAATGTGCATTTTTTAGACTTAACTTCTAAATTATTCCTATGATCTTTGTCAATATAATAAAATTCCTCATAACCAAAAACTCTTAGAAAAGAATAATCTATCTTCTTTCTATTCCATGTCTCCTTTATTATTCCACCATCCAAAGCACTCGAAGGTCCTCTATTTATCAAATAAACTGTAGTAGTTATAGCATCTACCCAAAACTATAAAGGTAAACCTACATGCAATCTCATGAATCTGACACACTCTATAATAATCCTATACATGTTTTTAACACACCATTCTATTTTGGTGTTCCTGGAACTATTTTCTATCTATGAATTAAATTTATTGAATAATAATTGTTAAAAGTGTTACTAAAATACTCACCTCCATTATCTGATTTGAGACATTTTATTTTTAAGTCTATTTAATTTTTAACTAAAGCTTTCCATTTCTTGATGTATCCAAAATATTATACTTAATTTTTATATAGTATACCCAAACATTACTAATTGCATCATCAATAAAAGTAACATAATAATTTGAACCAATAAGTGAAGATACCCGAGTTGGTCCCCATACATATGTATGCACAAGCTCTAACTTCTACTCCTTCTTGGATGGTACAACCCTAAGAAACCTCACATGTTTTTATTTCTTATATACATAGTACTCACAAAAGTCTAGATCTTATTCTTTTAGACCTAGTAGTTTATCTTTTGCATGTACAGTCTTCATTCCCTTTTCACTCATGTGGCCAAGTCTTTAATGTTATAAAGTTATGCCTTTACCTGTAGAAGCTACAACAAAATATGAATTAGTGTTATCTATATACGAATATAAAGTGCCTACTTTCTTACCTTTTATAACCACTAAATAACACTTTGTAACCTTCTATGATTTGGCTTTAAATGTGACCATACAACCCTCACTACCCAACTGCCTTGTAGAGATCATATCTCTCCTCAAGATTGGAACATGCTTGACATCCTTCAACACCCAAGTATTTCCATTCTATAATTTAACTTGAACACTTCATTTTCCAATAATGCTATACGATTCATCATAACCAAGGTAAACATTCTCATAATTACCTTAAACATAATCTACAAAATAATGTCTATGAGGGGTAGCATCAAAAGAAGCACTTGAATCTAAAACCCAAGATTCAAAAATATTATCCAAAGGAAGTATTGAGTATATTATAATAAATCACCTACTACATTTGCTTCTCTATTACTTTATTATTGGTCTTTACCCAATTTTTCCTTTCAAAACCAACATTCTTTCTTTGTGTGTCTTGGCTTACCACAAATCCAACTTTCCATCTTACATCTTGATTTAGATCTTGCATCCCCTTTTGATTTTCCATGGTTTCCTCTTCCTCTACTCTTCTTCCTTCCTCTATTCTCCACTATTAATGCATTTTAAGATATGGATTTTAACTTGTGTTTTTCCTTTTCATTTCCTCACTTAGGATAACACCCACCACATCTTCAAACTTTACTTTGAAATTGTTAGACACAAAGTTACTTACTGCTATTACCAAACTATTCTAGTTTTTAGGCAAGGAACAAAGAATAAGAAGATCCCTAACTTCATCTTAAAAGTCAACATTTATGGAATGTAACTGACTAGTAACTGTGTTACATTCATTTAAATTATATGGTACTAAACTATTTTTAGACATTTTCATATTAAATAATTTTTTCATCAAAAATATTTTATTTGAGGTAGAGGTTTTTTCATATAACTTACCTAATGCACTCATAAAACCTTGTATTGTCTTTTCTTGTGATTTATTGAATGCTATATAATATGTAAGTCAAAACCATAGGGTTCCAAGGGATTTTCAATCTAATAGTTCCCAATCTTCATTTGACATTGTTGATGGCTTCTTGGCTTGCCCTTCCAATGGTAAATAGAAGTCTTTTTGATAAAGGTAATCCTCCATCTGCATCTTCCATAGTCTAAATTTCTATCCATTGAACTTCTCCACCTTATATTTATTTTCATTTTCCATATCTCCCATGCAAGGTCAAACCCTTTTCTTCTTATGATTTAAAATTATGCAAAAAAACCTTTGCTCTAATACCACTTGTTAGGATAAATTAAAACCCAGATCTATCCCCAAATCACATATAAAATAAACTATTAAATGAATTAAATAAACATTATAAAAAATAAATCATAAACATGCACATAAAAAGAGATACTACATTTAATGTGGTTCACCCAAGATGGGCTACATCCACCAAAATTATCCAGTATATTATTTTTAGTAATATAAGGGAGGAACAAAATCCTATAGCAAACCTTGTTACACCTCTCTACCTTTTCTACCTCCTCTCTATGTACAAAATTTAATTCAATCATCATAGTAATCCATCTCATCCATATATCAATATATTTTAGCGTAAATACACCTAAACATAACATATACCATTAGATCTAGAAACATTTAATCAATGGCCTAGATTGATTACAAAAATACAATTTAACAAGGTGATTTTAATTAAAAAAATTCTCCAGGGTGTGTGACCCTCGGACCCCCCCCACCCTGTCAGGGGGGTCATCCCCCTTAGACCCCAAAATATAGGGTTCCCCCATTGAAACCCTCTATAACATGATGGATACAAATAATGGGATCTAAACCTAGCTGAAATAACATCATAATTTTAACCTCTAATCTTGGAAGACAATCAGGCTCCATATGTAACATATACTTGTTATGATATAATGTATGGGAGGAGAGACCTTATCTAAAGCCTATAACCTTTCCATAAAATCTAAAAATAACCTCATACAATATATAAAAATATCCCAAAGGTCTCACATTCCATTTTTTCCTAATTTATATCCCCCTACTCCCATTCTTGCTCCTATTCCCACATTAACTGAGGTCATGAGTTGGTTGTTCCTAGTCAACCAAAAAAGTCAAATGATATTGAAATATTACTCAATAATATTACAAAAAAGGTTATATAAATGTATTATAGGCATAAAAATCAATTTCATATACCTTTTCAAGTTCCATATCAATCCAATCAGTCCTACCATTCTAATAGCCCACCTTTCAAAGGCAATTCTCAAGGACAAGGGAAGATTACCAATGTGAGATCATATAATATTTACAATCCCAATGATAACTTCACTGATATATATTTATTACCTAATAAAAACACATTTTTAAAAGAGAATGATTGGTCTAATCAATGGTATCAGCCTCATAGTATGTCTTATAATCAAAATGAGGTGTTTAGTCAAGCTCATATGGCACAAAATAGAGTGATTCTTTCTAGGACACAAGCTGAAGTTCCAAATCAAGTAAAGACTAATGGAGATAAATTTCAATCCAATGATACATTCATAAATTTTAAATAATTTTATTTATGTGTATTCAATTAGTTGGGAAGCACAAGTAAGTTTGGTGATACTTCTATAGTAGCCAATATAAGGTCTAAAAAGACAGTAATTGATAATGCTCAAGAGATAGGTAAAAGTCTAGTGAATTTTCATTCTATGTCCAAAGGAAAATATGATGTTAATTCAGCTCATAAGTCCCAATAAACTCAAAAAATTATAATGTGAAGGGTGATTATATACCCAAAATTATGTAACCTCAAAATAATGTGCACCTCCTAAAGGACAGCCAAGAGTAAGCAGCTCTTGCATCAACATTATAGACCAAATGAAGAAGTTGAATGTGATAATTATTATGTGGGATACATTATATCTTCCTATCCAAAAGGAGATACTTCAAGACGAGTTGTCAAATCTTAGTATTTCAAAAACATCAACAAGAAAAGAAAGTTCAATTTTCATAAATAATCCTAAACATACTAGTGGATATCCAAGCAAATATGGTAAGCCACCTCCATTTTATGTTTTCATGATTATTGGATATTTCTTAGTACATAATTTAATGATATATAGTGGCTTAATTAACTTAGTGATGTCTAAATAAATAGTTGATAACTTAGGCCAAAAGTATGAGCCAATACCAAAGGTGTCTTGTAATTGGATGGTTCAACTACTAAATACCGTGGATGTAATCAAAGGTTTGAGCCTTGTTCTTCATGATTTTTCTAATTTATCTATTTCTCAAAAAAAAATTGTGGATTTTCCACCATGATTTTATATTTACTTGTCAAAAGACTTCACTGCCAAAATTTAAGGTTACTTATCATCTGATTGGTCATACATTGATTTCAAAACTAGATATGGAACTAAGGTTACAATCAAATCTAAACCTATGTCTAAGTTTCATCTTTAACCATACAAGCCAAAAATTTAAAAAGTTAATTTAACCATCATTGATTAATAGGATCATCCTAATGATCAAGAACCAATTTTACCTCTTAAAGACATGTTAGATCTTTTCCTTAATGAGTGGGAAGTAGAATACCATGAGTATGATCCATATAGATGTGTTGAATAAGTTGGTCTAGGTGTCTATTTTTTTCATGAAGAAGGTAGAACCATAATATCTCTCTCTAATCCAAGTGAAGATAGTGATATTCTATGTAAATTATTCTTTGATGGTTTAATAAGTAAGAATAGAGTAGGGGAAGGTATAATTATAGTTTTTCCATCAAATGAAAGGTACTATTTTAAAATTAATTTTTGATTTATTTTTACTTTTAATTTAGTTGAGTATGAGGCTCTTATACATGGGTGTAAATGGGCAAGAAACAAAGGAGTGAAGCAATTACAAGTTTTTGGAGATAGTGAAATAGTAGTCCACCAAGTAAAAGGTGAGAGTGATACCAAGAATCCACTATTGAAGTCCTACAAGCAGAGGGTATGGGACCTTATTGAATATTTTGAGGCCTTCAACATCTAATTAGTTATAAAAGAGGATAATTTACATGCTTATAGGTTAGATTCAGTAGGATCTCAATTTGACATTCCTAATGATGTCAAGAACTCAAAAACTTAGCCACATATCAATGTGGTTGTAAGGCCATCAATACCATATAATGATGTCAATTGGAAATTTTTTTAGTGTGACAAGTAAATAGCATGTTTCATTCAATAATAAGATGAGTTTTCTTCCCAAAACTATGCCAAATTGTAGCAAAAATATGGAGATCAAATTATATAGTTAAGGTTTGATAACCTTCCCAAAGGGCCGATAGCTCTTGAGAATATATTCAATGAGAGTGATCAATTGATAAATGACAAAGCGAGAATGTATATGAAAAAATAACATCATGAGAAAGTGGATATATTCAAATACAAGCTCTTTAATATTGGAAAGGTATGTACTTTAGTTGAGAGGCCTACATTTGTTGAGTTATGTAGAGATTTTTTTAATGTCTTTGCTTGGGAATATAGTGATCTTAAGGGATTTTATCCCATATTACCTCAACATAATATAGGTATTGATCTAAATTCCATCTTGCAAGACAAATACAAAGACCTATTAATCCTAAAGTTGAGATGTTAATGAGAAAAGAGCTAACCAAGTTGAAATAATCAAGAATCATATTCCCTATCAAATGCACTTCATGGGTTGTTAATCTATTCCCTATAACAAAGAAGATTGGAGAGATTAGATTATGTTTGTATTTTAGGGATTTGAATAAGGTATCATTAAAATATTATTATCCTTTATCTTCCATGAATAAATTATTTTGGTGGTTATTGGTTTTCAATGCTTCTCTCTCTTGGATGGACACTTAGGTTATAACCAAGTCTTGGTAAAGGAATAAGATCAATATAAGATATCTTTTGCTATTAAATGGGGAACATATGCCTATAATAAAATGTCATTTGGGATATCTAATGTAGGTGCTAATTTTCAAAGAGACATGGATATGGATTTTCATGGTTTGATCAATCAAATGGTGCTAATCTATCTTTATGATATAACAGTTTTCTCAAAGAATTCTAGTGGTCATATGGCTCATCATAGACTGATTTTTGAATGTTGATACTACGTAGGTAGTGAGATGGACTTCATTGGCTTACTAGTATTATAATTTCAAATGAAAGAAATATGATCAAGTTGTGTGTATGAATTTTGACAAATCTATAAATCATTATTATTTATTATTTGAAAACTTGAACCAAGTAATTTTTAGTGAGACATTGTGATTTCATGAGTATTATTTACATGTTTGTGAAATATGTTTCAATATAATATGTTTTCGAAGATACACTACATGTTTAGTTTTAGAAAGCATATAGCACATAGGTACTAGCTTATCTCTCTAGATTTCCTTGCCATCGCTATATACCCATCCATGAAGGGAGGGTTGTTCCCTGATGGGATTAGTGTAGGGGATTTTTGGTCTATGTTTGGTGTGGCAAAGCACTTGAATGATGTTCTCCCTCCCCACACTAATACTTACTTGACGACAACACTTGAGATTGCCACAAATACTAGAGTCCATAGAATTATGTTCAAGGGAGCCATGTATACTATATATATGTATATTGTATTGTATTGTATTTATTATTAAAATATTATCATGATGATATATAATTATATATTTCTTGTACATTGATAGCAGTGGTTTTAGGCATGTATTATCCATGGCTAGTTGATTGTAATTACTTTTTATATTTGTCTTATGATGTGATTCTTATGATGTTAGTGATCAGTGATGTATGATTTAGTACACTTTATTTATATTTGTCACATATACATTATTTTATATGGTTACTAGTTATATTCTCATGGTGTAATATATTTATAGTGTGTGTCTAATTAAAAAAAATTACATTTTTCTAGATAGAACCCAGGGGGTTATTACATGTGGTATCAGAGCTATGGTTCAAAATCTAAGACCTAATGAGTCCATTAGCATTTTTGTATCCTTATATTTATCGAAAAGGAGAATAGTAAAATGTGTGTGGTACATTGAGTGTGTACCTTAAGATCATTCATACCCCTTTAGATTTGTTAAGGGTTGGTATATCAGGTGTCTCGATGATGTTGTTTGTAATTGATGTTTGTTAGGAGAGTGCATAGCATAGTTCATGAGATGTGAACAATAAATCCCTATTATATTTTGATCATTTAGATCAAACACCTTGAGAATGATTACATTCTTACCTATTAATCAAGTCACCTTCACCATTTGTGTTTTGTGTTGAGATTATTTAAGAGAATGGGATGCTTCCTACTTAAGTATATATTGATTAGTTTTGTGTCTAATATACACTAATCCTAAGATTGGGAAATCCTATAAGACCATTTTAGAATGACAACATTAAGTGAAGTGGAAATTCTCCTACTATTAGAGTGTAGCTATCTTGTTTAGGATTCCTATGTGTTAGAATTTTGATTATGTATTGTCACCCCTATGTTTATGTGGATTAGGAAGAATTTTAATCTCTTATAACTAGCATAGAACTGAGTTTTTACTTTATCACCCTCCTTTGACATCATTAGAAACCACTGAGTGGATTTATATTTTCATGATGTTGATTTAGTGTTTCCTCAGATATAAACTTGTTTCATAAATGTTGTTAGGACCTTACTCCCTTGAGTTCATGGGATAATGTCTCCTACTTCTTATTGAGATATATTTTTTATGATTCGATGGATTGATATATCTTTATGGTTAGTATTTTCCTTTCTAGCTATGGAAATAGGTTTAGATACTACACTTACAAGATTGGTAATTATGTAGAGATTATGGCAACTTGGACTGTGATGTTTTATTTATACCATGTGAGGGTATTTAAAGTTTTTTTGTTAATATGTTAGTTCTCTACTTTTCACTCATGACTTTTTAGAGTCATACTTTCCAGTGATACTTTATCTAATATTTCAAACTTTAACCATGAGGAGTGACAAACCTTGAACTTATATTGGTTCTAGATTAAGGTTTATCAGTTGATTATAATTGTTATGTTATTGTATACCCTTTATTAGATTCAAAATATTATCTATTTGATTAAATCATGTTGTTTTGAAGAATTATTATGCACCTTTCACTTGGAGTAAGTAGGGTATAGGATGTGTGGAACATCTTGTTAGTCTAAAAGGGTTGAGATAAACTTTTAACTTGTTGTGTACTAGCTGAGCAAGCAAGGAGACATTGTCTCACTTATTTTATTTATAAGGTTTTAAGGATGGTTTGATCTTTGACCTTTGTATGTTATGTTAATTTTAACATTATTTCCTCTTAACTATGAATATAGCAGAATAGGTTTAGCTATGAAATAGGATACTAGTTATGTTCATCTAGTGGTAACTTAATAAAAGTATGGAATGATTGTATGATTTTTAGTGTATTTATGTTGGTACATATAAAATTATTTAGCATATATTATTTATTTATATGATTTGTTAGTATATAATTATGATTCATTGAACCTTATACACATTGAGGAGATCATTAGGCCGTGGAGACCTAAGGGAAGAGTGGTGAATTAGGAACATGAGTACTAAGAGATGTTCTAAAAGGGTTGAGATAAACTTTTAACTTGTTTTATACTAGCTGAGCAACTAAGGAGACATTGTCTCACCTATTTTATTTATAAGGTTTTAAGGATGGTGTGATCTTTTACCTTTGTATGTTATGTTAATTTTAACATTATTTCCTCTTAACTGTGAATATAAAAAATAGGTTAAGCTATGAAATATGATAGTAGTTATGTTCAGATAGGGGGGCCTTAATAAAATTATAGAATTATTGTATGATTTTTATTGTATGCCTATTAGTAAATATAGAATTATTTATCATATATTATTGCTTTAAATGATTTATTAGTGTAGAATTGTGATTCATTAAACCTTGTTTACATTGTGGAGATCATTAGGTCATGGACACCTAAGGAAAGAGTGGTGAATTAGGAGTTCATAAGTTTTAAGAGATGGGATTGGATTTTATTTAGTCTCACATTGACTCAATAGCTATTGAGTTTAGATCTGATATATAGACTTGTCATATCTACGATTTGATAGATAAACTTAATAAAATTAGTCATATGATCATACACATGTATGTTGTGGAAAGGTTATTCCTTAATTTTGTATACATTATAAATGTAGTATTTCTAGTTCCTATTCATCATCATACTTTTCTAGAGCTACATGGAGTAGTGATAGTATTGACATGATATACTTATCAAGAGCTACATAGAGTAGTAATGGTATTAACTTATACACATCATTCTTTCCAGGTTCCCTAAACACTCTTCTCTAAAATGAGAAAAACACTCTCTAGGTTAGAGAGATTTTTAAAATGGCTACAAGGTGCTGTGAAACATTCCCTAACCATTATTTTTGGCTTTTATGATAATCTCATGTGATTTTTGAAATTCAATGAAAATTTCACTGAGATATGTGGGACCATTCAAGGTATTATAGGTGGTCAATATTATATCATATAAGCTTGTATCAGTTTTGGACCCTAGGGTGGTCATGATAGAACTAATAAAGTTAAATGACACTCACAAACTTTGATGCATAATAGGGAGATGTCACAGTACAGGGTCTTGTGAGATCAATACTCTAGGAATCATACTATTTAGGAGGACTATGATAAGTTCTATAGGAAAATTTCACATTTATTTTCTTGATTTGATAATTTATACTATGTTATTTCTCTTTTGAATAATGGTTTTCATTCAGAACTTATATTTGAATAAGAGTCATTTGAGATGATGACTAGCTTTAAGGGGTAAGAATGTTACATCTTGATTCCTTTCTAAGTAAAATATTTGATTATCCATGGATATTTATAGTTGACAAATTTTATTTGGTTTATTTTGGAATGAGCTTTGAGATAAATGTTGGTATGGGATAGTTGGATATTATTTAGGTTACATTATTACATTGTTATGAGCTAGTTATAGTGTATATGTTTACATTAAAAACATGTTGATTTGTTATTTTAGTTACATTTTATGATGTATGTATATCATGACTATTATGGTCTAACTACCTTATTTTTTGTGAATTTTATGTAAGAGAACTCACCCCTCAGAGTTTGATGAATGGAGAGCATCATCAGAGAGGGTGACGTAGAAGGAGATGTTAAAAGATGATAGAAAAATTGCCTAGAACCGTACACACACCACAATAAATAGCACATGTTATATGAATAATACATGGTTAGCATAATATGTTTTATTACTTATTACATTATATATTTGTTCTCTCATGATTTTCTATCATAGTTTAATGATTTCCTGGAACTCATTTTGCATGATTAGCCTATTTGATCATTAAATGCTAGTAGAAATCTAGTTTACATAGTTAAATTAAATTTAGGATATTGATTTATGAATTTATCATTAATCCATTATTGCATTAGTAGAATATAACTAAATTTGTGAATTTAATGATTTTTATAATTAATGTTGAAATTAATAAAATTTAGAAAATTCTTATTAACAAAAAAATGGAAAAAAAGAAAAATAAAATCTAAAAAATAAAAAAATAAAAAGAGAAATAAAATGGTCTAAATTTAAGAAAAAATATATATATCTTCATTAAAATAATGAGAAAAAAAAAACAAAGGAAAGAATCTAAAAAAGAGAAAACTACACTTTTCTCATGGAAGGGAAACAGAATATATATAAGAAAAAAGATAAAGAAGCAGTAGAGGTGGAAAAGAGGAAGGGTGTATCATATATAAAAGAGTCAACCCAGAGGAGAGGATTTAGATAAAAAGAAGCACAGAGGCATAGAGGGAAGATGTATTTAGTTAAAAAAAATTTAGGTAGGCATTGCACTTAAATTCTATGAATGAGCAAACTGTATGTGTTGGTATCCAAAAAAAACATTCCAAACTTAGCAATAAGTCAAGAAAAACATACAAAGAGTCTGTCACACTTATTATTCTTATTATTTATGTGTAAAAATTTATGAAAGATAGGATATTTCTATGTGTAGTGATTTACCACTACTACATCAATCTACATAAGAGAAGTAAATTAAATTATTTATTAGAATAAGGACAATAAAGACTTCTACCAAGAGGTATGTGCACTTATTTATGGAAGATAATTAAGGTTTAGCATAACCATTTAAAAAAATAGTGAACAAGATATAATATCAATTTATATATACTACAGGTCTATAATGATATCTATTGTTGATGCCTAACTGAATCTAATGACCTATACATAGATTATTTGTACATTTAAGAATTACAACTAGCAGTCCACAAACTATCTAATGGAGTTATATCATTATATATATCACCCAGGTCTGATATATAGTTAGGTTTATAAATATAAAGATTGATATTCAATATTCAACAACTAATATCATATATATAGAATGAGTAGTCACCTAATTAAATCATGGTTGTAACTATATAATGTTATACTTAACATTATCCATGATTTATCTAATCAATAAATATATGATTACGTGATATTTAGTGAGGAATTCACCATGATATTTATATTATCGTTATAAGTTATTTTAAATATTATCACATATAGTTATTTTAGACCTATATTTCATTTGTTAAAAAGATCTACTTAATTTAAACATTATCATATATATCTATTGTAGACATGTGTTCATTATAATATAATAAATCAATAGGTTTTAAGATATATTGTTAGGGACTTATTTATTATTGCCCAAAATTTTACATTATCAGAGGGTAAGCAAATCCACTCTCACATAAATGATAGGATTTAAATTTGTTGTGGATACATTTTTATAAAATAAACTCATCAACATGTATGGTTAATATGGAAGTTTGATGCTTGCAAAATAGTTGGTGAAATAACTAAAGAAGATGTCTTCTCGTGGAATATAATAATTGCAACTTACAAAGGCATGAGTTTCCTCAATAGGAATTGAATCTATGTCACCAAATACAAACAATAGGTAATCCAGTCCAATCAGATCACCTTTTCCAATGTCATTCCAGCATGTACCAAGGTGGGAAATTTAGAACTGGGTATAAAAGTCTATCAAAAGAAAAGTGAAAGTAGATTTATGTCAGAGTTGTACTTGTGACTTCATTGACATACATGTATGGAAATCATTATCCACAATGCCTTAGATATATGGAAACATATTTAAGTTTTTATGAATATTCCATTTTTTTATATCATCTTTATCTGAATATTAGTTGGTCCTATGCCTTATACATTATAGATATGGGCTATCATGATATGAGTTATATTATAGTTGTTTATATGAGGTTAAACTATTACTTGTTCATCTAACTATTTAAATCATTAGACTCATATAAGTATGGAATATGTAGTTTAAATTTTATTTATTATCATCTTTATATAGTTTAACAAGTTATATTACAGTGTTTTTATGGGGTTTATAAACACTAGGACCTAATCATTATGGATTTGATAACTCCATATATATTATAGTTAAACATATTTTGGAGTTAGTTCAAGCTTTATAAGTATAATTATAATAGTCTAACATTAATTCTCTAATAGATAAGTGATGATTAATTGACATATTGGATTGTTTCATGTAAACGTGATATAATGTGCATTACATTATCAATAGTCCTTGAGTCTGAATATGTTAACAATATGAATATGTATATAGGTATGGATATATAGCAATATGAGTAGTGAGAATATATTCATTAAACATGTAATGGTCTTTGGTTAAATTAGTAGTAGAGTATGCAAACCATGTTGTCACTATCGTTGTGATATAACATAGTAAGTCTTAATACTAGATACCTAGGATCTAATTTGGTATACTAAACTATACCAAATGACTCTATTGTTTACATATTTAGCATATTGATACTGGAGAGTTATTAATGTATGATCATAATGTGTAACAACGTAGAGAGTAATATAGTTATTTTATATAAGACTATAATCTAGATATTCCTATAAATGAGAGATACATATAATAATACTTATAGTCTTGCATATATTTCTATGAGTATACTTTATAAATGAGTGTTTATATACTATACATATTATGATGTACAAGAAATCGTATAAAGGAAACATATCTATATAGACTTTAGTATTCATATGAAATTATAACATATAGGTGTATTGGGCCATAAACCTATCTCTAGAGGTAAATGGTTAGTTAAAGTAAATATTAAGGATTCTAAAAAATAGAAAAACTACAAGCATATGAATATTATCTCTTGAAACGCAACAAATTGTTAAGTTATGTTTATATAAGGTATAATTTGGTTAAGAGTTATTCAATATTATGATATATATATATATATATATATATATATATATATATATATATATATATATATATATGTATGTATATGTATATGTATATGTATATGTATATGTATATGTATATGGTAATGAAAACCAATAAGTGGTTCATATTGTGAGTAAATATAAAGATACAAGTTTTTAGATATATATAGCATATATTAGTGCATCATGATGAATGCCTATAAGTTATGTATCTTCTGATTTATAGTATGTAGTTTAATCATTAGATATACTCAGGTGGTATAAACTATACTAGTTTTCTTAATATTGAGGATTGTGGACTTTTTATTTTTGAAATTTATGAGATTGGTCATTCGTAATTGAGTAGTCTGCTCATGTACAATGATCTATGATATTATGGGATGTCTTAGAGTGTTTTAATTTGTAAATTATAGTCTAAATATTTGTATATTGGATATTTCTAAGAATAACATGTTTTATGGCAATTATTAAAACCTTATTTATGCATGCATACAACTCTTGAGAGTATAGTGAAGTCTAGAATGGAATATTTTATGTTCATGTAAACTAATACTTCCTTTGTTATGTCTGGTTACTTGAATATAAGCTTAGGTTTCCAAGGATTTGATTATGATTGATTGTGGTTATTAGTAATTGTGTTTTATAACACTAGACTATGATAATATAGGTTATCATAGGGTGTAGTATATTTGAAAAATACTCATTGCAATTAGAAATTGTAGTTAAATATATGTTTGAACCAAATGGTATAAATTGTATTCATTATTTTTATTATGGGATAGATAATAATATGAGATTCCTTCATACATTTGATGAAATAAATGTATGTTTTTATATTATCCTATGCTTAACATGTTATAAGATATGAGTACTAGTAGGATGTAAATTGTATGAATCTTTTGGTTATATTATATTAAAAAATCTCACATTGTTGATACTAAGTAAGTAGTGAGATGGATTTCACTGGCTTACTAGCATCACAATGCTAGATGAAGGCAATATGATCAAGTGGTGTGTATGAATTTTGATTGATCTATTGATCACTATTAGTTATTATTTGAAAACTTGAGGCAATTAATATTTAGTGAGATATTGTCATTTCATGAGTTTGATTACATGTTTGTGTGATATCTTGCAATAGAATGGGTTTTTTATGATACACCACATGTTTAGTTTTATAAATTATATAGTACACAGATATTATCTTGTCTCTTTGGATTCCCATGCCATCACTATATACTCATCTATGAAGGGAGGGCCATTCCCTAATGCGATTAGCATAGGGGATTATTTTTCCATGGTTGGTGTGTAAAAATAGTCAGATGATGTTCTCTCTCTCCACACCAGTACTTACTTGGAGATAACACTTGAGATTGCCATAGATACTAGAGTCCAAGAAACTATGCTTTGGAGAGCCATGTATCTTATATATATGTACATTGTATTATATTAAATTGATCTTTGAAACATTTTCATGATGATCTATAATTACTTATTCCTTGTACATTGATAGTAGTGGGTGTAGGCATGTCACAGTCATGGCTGGTTAATTATAGTTACTTTCTATATTTGTCTTATGATGTGTTTCTTATGGCGTTAATGATTAGTGATGTATGATGTAGTATACTTTATTTACAATTGTCACATATAGATTATTTTATATGGTTATTAGTTATATTGTCATGGTGTAATATATTTATAGTGTACGTGTTTAATTTTTAAAAAAATCATGTTTTTATAGGTAGAACCCAACAGGGTTATTACATGTGGTATTAGAGTTGTGGCTCAAACTATAGGACCTAATGAGTCAATTAGCATTTTCATATCCTCTATTTATTAAAAAAGAGAATAGTGAAATATTTGTAGTACATTGAATGTGTACCTCAAGATCATTCATACCCCCTTAGAGTTGTTAAGGGTTGGTATATTAGATGTCTTGACAATGTTGTTTGTAATAGATGTTTGGTAGGAGAGTGCATAGCATAGTTCATGAGATGTGAACAAGAGATCCCTCTTACATTTTGATCACTTAGATCAAACACCTTGATAATGATTACATTATTACCTATTAATCAAATCACCTTTTCCATTTTTGTTTTGTTTTGATAGTGTTTAAGAGTATGGGATGCTTCTCACTTAAATATATATGCATTAGTTTTGGGTCTTAAATACACTAATCCTAGGAGTGGGAAATTCTATAAGACTATTTTAGAATGACACCACCGATTGTGGTGGGAATTCTCCTTGTATTAGAGTGTATTTATCCTATTGAGGATTCCTATGTGTTAGGAGTTTTCTTATATATTGTAACCCATATCTTTATGTGGATTAGGAAGAAGTGTCATCTCTCATAGCTAGCATAGAGGTTAGTTTTTAAGCTCTCACCCTCCTTTGACATCATTAAAAACCATTGAGTGGATTTATATTTTCATTATGTTGATTTAGTGTTTCCTCAAATAGAAACTTGTCTCAAAAATATTCTTTTGACCTTCATCCCTTGATTTTGTGGGATAATGTCTCCTAATTTTTGTTGAAATAGAAATTGTAGGATTGGATGGATTGATATATCTTTGTGGTAGTATTTTTATTTCTGGTTATGGAAATAGACTATGATACTACACTTACAAGATTGGTAAGTGTGTAGAGATTATGGCAACTTAGATTGTGATGTTTTATTAATAACATGTAAGGGTATTTAAAAATTTTGGTGTTGAGATGTTAGTTCTCTACTTTCCACTTGTGACTTTTTAGAGTCATACTTTCTAGTGTTACTTTATCTAATTTTGCGAACTTTGACCATGAAGAGTGGTGAACCTTGAACTTATATTGGTTCTAGATTAAGGTTTATAAGTTCATTATAACTGTTATGTTATTATATACCCTTGATTATATTCATATTATTATCTTTTTGCTTAAATAATGGTGTTTTGAAGATTTATTATGGACCTTTTAATGGGATCAATTAGGGTATAGGATGTGCAGAATATCTTGTTAGTCTAAAATGGTTGAGATAAACTTTTAATTTGCTATGTACTAGCTGAGCAAACAAGGAGACATTGTCTCACTTGTTTTATTTATAAGGTTTTAAGAACAGTGTGATCCTTGGCCTTTTATTTTATGTTAATTTTAACATTATTTCCTCTTAACTATGAATATAATAGA